>CM056994.1:222475990-222835990 GCA_029891345.1 Dryococelus australis
TGGAGAAAAGTACGCATTTCCCTTTTAATGATAACATTATATTTCTGGAACTTAAATTCGTATTTTTTTATTTAAATAGCTTGCTTATAAACGCTCGATACCAAACATAGTTTTTTTTTTTTTTTTTTACTGTTTGCATTATTTGTAAAAACAATATTGGAGCGCTCGACAGTTATGCAAACTTAGTCTATGATTTCCATTGGTGAAATTCGCTGCATTTGGGAATTCGGCTACAAGATGCAATAAAAGAAGTGTATACTTATTCTGCGAATACAAATTGAAACCACTTAGTAAATACCTACACACTTCAAATTTCAAACTGCTTGCACTACAAGTTCACAATTTCCCGATCAAACTCTCAACTTGAGACACTAGACGACTGACTGGTTGTAGGGATGCTTGGATAAGTTCTTTATCCTAATGCCAGTATAGTTTTTTTTACAGGGGAAGAAGTAATGAAAAAAAGTAAACATGTATATTACAGTGGATCATAATGCTCAACTAATTTGTTTGAAATGCAACTCTTTCAGGTGAAGAATCTCCTTTTCGACGTGCCATGGCGATTCAAAGAAGAAATTCAAGCGATATTGAAAATGCTTCAAACATTTCTTGTTACCTCAATATCAGAATATTTTTCCAAAATTCCAAACTGCTGTTTGCAAAGTTTGTGAATTACGGTCACTAATCGAAAAATAATCGATGTACACTAGTAATCTAAAGGGTAGTAATCGTTTTCAAATAATATATTGATTGCAACATAATAATCGATTTCCTTGCTAATCGAATCGTAATCGAACCTCCCTAGTGTGACTGGAGAGTTGTGGTTGTTTGAAGAAATATGCAAAAAAGGCACCTCCTAAAATCTCGGTGTGGAGTAAAATCTATAAAATTAATAACGTTTCAGATTCGTGTAATATCTGTACAAAAGTCCTCAAATTTCCTGGGAGCACCGCGGAGCAGATGGAAAACATTCTTATTTTGAGATTATAACAAAAGTCTTATTTTAATCACAACATGTTATCTATATAACCCAATCATTCTCAGTTAACGTTTTTAACCCCATTGTAATATTTTTTTAATCCTTACATACATTAGCTCATAACAGTATATAAAAATATCAAAAGTAACCTTAACAATGTATTATTTTCCATTATTTTCTACTAATACTGATATGATACCGGTATCGATACTTTTCTTGCGATGCTCGTATCGAAATGAATTATTCTTTCGATAATAGTATCATATATTCATGGTATCGCAACTACCCTAATCTTAGGACAGAGGAAATGTCTTTATCTCTGTTAATAAGCTGTAAAACAATAAAGTCACTATCGAAAGTCTCATAGATGCATGTTATCAATAAAAAAGCTACGTAGAGTCGAAGCATCCCCTTAATCTTTCGGGCAATGCTGTCAACATTAATTATCAGCGCACTTTAGCGGGCAACGCTATACATATGAATTATCAGCACACTCTAGTTGGCAAATGCCAAAAAAAAAAGGGCTTTAGGGAGGATCGAGTTATTGGAAGTAAGTGGCGGTAAGGGTATTTTGGGTGAGGCTTTTGATGTGATGTAAAGCCGATAATTCGTTGGTTGGGGGTGTGGAAAGGGTCAACCTAATTACGAATAAAAAATTTATTTTCATTGTTTTAACTGTGAATTTATTAAAACTTGTATAGTTTTAATATATTTTTTAATTGTTGGAACTTTTATAACAATGTTAAAAATGTTATATTTTTATTTTTTTTAAATAGAATACTCATTTTAAAAATAAATTTTTATTGCTTCTTAAAACTGATTTTAACTTATTTTTACAATATCTCTGATATTCCCGAAGTTTTGTGTATTTTCCCAGTTTTCATCTTTAAGGTCATTTCAAGATCACCTCAGGATCAAAGACAAGGTTACCCAATGTCAAGGCCAAGTTTGCACATATCCATCATGCCCTATGCATCCCATTTCCCAAAATAGGCTAGTATATACTACTGATCAATGACAAATTATTTAGCTCAACTAACGTATTTAATTGACTATCATGTTTCTTATTTAACTATATTTCAGATTATCGTTTTTAAATAATGTATTTTAGTTTCTAATATACGTATTCCGATATTTAAAATATCTTTCCTATTGTTAAAATATTGTAAGATTAACTTTGACGACCATGAACTGATCTCTGAGAAAGTTCGCATCAGAGTCTTTTTCAGTGCAATGCTATAAATTCCGTTAGTGGAATCGCTCGTAAGTGATGTGCGAAGATCAAGAAACTATATTTTTGCTGTAATCTATGCTTATTGCCCGATGCTGCTATGTTTTTCTTTGCAGAGTGATGACCTCTTAGCAGTGGTTTCCACAGAACTCACGGCTATTTCCTGTTTGGTTTGTTCTAGAACTTCCCGAAATATGGAACTACCTAAACTAAAGTAGTTTTTGTTTCCGCTGGAACAGAGTTCGTGCTCGATAGTCGCACGCGCCGAACATACGCTGCAAGACACGAGCTTTATGTTTTGCTGTTCATTTTCCAAAGAAGAATGAAGCGGTAAACTAGAATTTATACGTTCGGGTGTGACGTAATGTGTAAGTTTTGGTTGCGGCCAATTTACATTATATTTTGTGCTACGTCACCGAGATATTTTGAAAACCCGTAATTTTTAGTGCGCTGCAAGTTCGTCATTTAGTGCATCAAGAGCACGAACTGTTCTAAGCTTGAGTGAAATTTCTGCTTGTGGATTCAGCACCTCAATATTAGAGTTTTTCTCTATCAGCACTATTCTTCAGCAACCAGAAGTCCTGAACGCAACATTTTGTTGATACCTACTGAGCTAGAACCAGCGGTAAGCAAAGCTCGAGGCTGTCATTCGTTAAACTTTATCTCTTAAAAGTAAACCAAATTCATGTAACAACAGATTACTTTTCGTTTCACGGAAAATACTAATTTTACGATATAAACTTATAATAACTGTCATTAAATTATCTTCTTTGTTCTTGTTAATACACATTCTTTCGCATATATTTTCTCCTCTATTACGAATATTGCTATATAATGCTATATACTAATATAATTTTATAAATTATATTACTAATATAATATTACTTATTCAGATAAAGTTCTTTTAATATACCGAATGTACTCGAATAAGTGATTATAAACACCAGAGTGGGGTGGGTGTGCCCAAACGTACCATATTTCACCAATGAGCAAATTTTCTAACGTACATAGTTAACCCGCTAATGACAGTGGTAATGTGCAGGGACGAGTATGCAACCACAATAATCACGCAACATGCAGTGTAGTGAAATGACAATTTATTTACACATTTAGACAGAAGGCATGTGGCCCACAGTACCTGTTCAAAGTGTCGACCACCATTGGCCACACAGGCAGTGAAGCGCGCTGAAGCATGTTGCGATGTTTCTGGCGTGATTTTGATTGCGTCAACTGCTTTCCGAATCCGCGTAATGAGCTCATCCCTCGTGTCAAGTGGTGTGACATACAACCATCGATTTTATGTGCTCCCACAGCCAGAAGTCAGGTGGTATGATGTCAGATGAGCGCGGTGGCCACTCTATTGGGCCTCCCCTACATACCCATTGGTTCGGGAATTGCGTGTCGAGGTGCCGGCCAACAGCAAAGGCGAAATGAGGCGGGTCCTGTCCGGCTGAAACCACTTCGCCTAGCGAGCATCTAAATAAACATCCTCCAAGTATTCTGGTTACAAGTCCTGCAGGAATTTGAGATACGTAGTACCACAGAGACAAGGCGGGAAGAAATGCAGGCCAATGACTCTTTCACAAAAAATTACACGTTAACAGAGAAGCGCACTTGATGTGATCGGGTGTGAGTGGTCTGTGGGTTTTTTTCAAACAATCTATGGCTGTTCCATCTTTTGAAGAAGATACCCCTCGCTTTCGTTTGTGAAGAGCGCCCGTGATAGGCAGTAGTCTTCAACACACCACTGCAACATACAGTTTCAAAACTCAACACATTTGGTACAATCCGTTGGCTGCAATGCCTGCACCTGCTGGATGCTGTAATGGCGGATCAGCTGCTCAACTGGAAGGTTCCACGCAGCGTTGTGACCAACGCCCAATTTGTGAGCAATAGCCCGCATGCTAGTTTCCGTGTCGTTGTCAACACATTCCTACACAGTATTTTTGAACCTGGGTGTGCACACTCCTCTCTAGCCCCTGCACCCATCTTCCTCACTTGCAGGCTACCAGTTGGCCGCAGCCTTCGTTCAAGCCTGGGATACATGGCATGTGTCGGCTGTGGTCTGTTGGAGTACCATGATGTGTTGGGTGTGGTCTGTTGGAGTACCATGCCTGGCATAGTCTATTCGCAGTTTCTTTACACTTTTTGAAACAAACCTTTGTAAAAGTACCAGTAGTAGAGGAGCATGGGCGTTTCAACTCACTAAGCGAGGGACGATTTCCTGGACAATCATGCAACAATAACCCCCAACCATAAAATAATGGTAATAACAGACTGTAACAAACTCTTCGGACTCCTGTATGGCTATTTACACTGGATTCGTAGTCTTAAATCTATAATAATATAATATATAAATAGTAGTAGGGGCGACTATGTTCTGGACCACCTGGGTTAATTGATAAGCCTATTCATTGATGGGTTGTCGGATTAATTCATTGGAAAGCATAATAATTCGCTAATGCGAATAATTTGCGAATCTGATTTTAAATGTTTGATGTATCGGATTAAGGATAAATTTCTTAATCCATTTTGTAAAATTTTGGAAAATTTTTATTGTTTTTTTAAATTTGATGTGTAATAGTTTGATAGGGTTCTATTTTTGGAAAGCGGCATCGATGATCACCCTTGGAAGTCTAGCAGGCGACTGAGCTGTGAGATGTGTGGGGATTGGTATATATAGAATGAGTTTGGTGCAAGAGTGGCATAAGTGTTATTTTTGGGGAAGAGAGTGTCTGGCAGGCAACTGAGGAGGGGAGGAGGAAATGGAATGCACATGACTAATGGGGTGTCAGGAGCGACCACATGTCCAGTGACTTGGGAAGTCGGTGTAGGACAGAGGTCAGAGGCTGGGTGAGGGGAGGGGGTATCCAAGATACATCTGATTTGGCCAGTGTCTCATTCTATACTGAGCTCTACATATGCGTAATGACATATAATGTTTCAATGTTTTATTGATTATTATAGTTTTACAAACATAGTCTTACCAACTTTTAAGATCTTAATTCTTCACCCACAAATTGTGCACTTTTGAGGCATATTTCCAACTTTTAATGGTTTTTTCAACTAAATATTCATTTGGAGAAGTAACTTTCTGTAATTCATGTTCATAAAAACCACCACTAATTGGTTCTACAAAATAGGTTTCGAGGTAATATACTCTAGGGAATAACTATCCAACTCAAATAATTTTAAATATTTTGTATAACCAATTAATAGTATATTTTTTATCAGAAACACCTTTCAGTTCTGAGTTCCATACATATTCACCAACTTTGAACTTTTGTCTTCTCTCGCCGACTACTTAAGGATTATTATATATGGTTTTCATCAATATATTGTCTGCAACCTTTTTGGGTGCCATATTGAAAGTTCGATGGTATCTCGAATCATAGAATTTAAGTATTTCAAGCAAAACGTCCACCCACTTGTTAGTCACCTTCAAAGTGAAATGTTTGTCTATTAGCTGTTTGATAGATTTGTTGAATTTCCCAACGATAGATGCTTTAATTTTAGAATATGTTACATAATGGTTAATTCCATATTCAGACATTAGTTTCTGAAAAGCCCTATTTTAAAACTCGGTCCCTCTGTTGTCTTGGAGCATTTTTGGTGTTCTTTCTTCTATAATGGTTTTCGTGCAGCGGTAACTTGTTTTCCAGTTGTTCTTCACAGGTATACCCCAAGCATATTTTGAACAAATGTCTTGTATGGTTAAAATATACTTGTATCCATAATTGTATTTCAAAAGCAGTGATATTTCACACGAATTGGCTTGAAAAAGGCAATTAAAGCCATGTGTAATAACTCTTCTGGGAAAAATTATTCTTATAGGAGCATGGAGTTTTTGAGCAATCTTATTGAACTTCATTACAAATATAACTGTCTTCAGTCAGCTCTTCGATAACAGAAAAAACTTTGTATGTGAATTATTCCCAGACTCTCTCAAAGCAATGAGAAGTTTTAATCTGTTCACCAATTCATTAGGATTGTTCCAATAAACAGAAGAAAACCAATTGCCAACTTCATCTTTATATATTCCACTTCCAACAATATCACTTAGTAAATGTAATTTTGGGTAGTTTTCATCTCATCAATGATTGTTCACATTCGAATGGTGGATAAGTTCCTTATATTTCTCCAAATTGGTGGTGGAATATACATTTCAAAATTTTTAAAATAATAATTAGAATGACCCTTCACTGATATCAGTTACATAATTACCTACTTGAATTCTACTCTCAGGCAAAAACATAATTACTGAAGCTCCCAGGAAGCATATGTTTGCATGTCTATATACACCAAATGTATCATGTGTATGTGAAATTGCATTTTCTTCTTCTTTAAAGGTTCTTACAATTTAATTTCCAATGATGTTTCATTAGAAGAATTTAATGCAGACTGTAATGTATCCATTCTACTCATTACAGGTTTTATTTTTTCTTTGTTTAAAACATCCAATTTGTGCTTGTTTAGCTTGTAAATATTTCTCCCTTACAGCAGATATAATGTTATATAATTCCGAAGCAGAGTCAGACTTTTTTATTATGTAACATTAATCTTCCAGTTTTTATATATAAATTAAGGCATTGGTTTTCTAATTGGTGCACTAGGTCGACTATGCTGTGCCTTTTCAAATTTATCAACTTTACATAAACAGTGTCTAATTTACATACAGTTTTAGATCTCAATTCATTAATAAAATAATTTATTCTAGATTTCAAATCATCAATTTTTTCTCAGAAATGTTTGATAGCTAAACCAAATGTTTCATTGATCAATTCAACGGTTATATTTTGCAAGATCTCTTTCATTCTTGTTTCAAGTTGTTTTCTAATAATAGTGGTTACCATTTAATTAGTTCTACTTTTTAGAAGTTCTAAATGTGCATGTGTTGTAGTTTATATATTCTGGAATGTATTCATCACATTTTCAAATATTTATGAAATGTAACTAATATTTGTAGACACTTTTGTAACACTTTTAATTTAATTTATTGATTTATTTTGTATATTGGTTGGATGTGATTTAGATACATTTAGCATAGAAGTGTTTAAGCCTTCCTCATACTGTTTGTTTACCACATCAGTATCTTTCACAGCCATGCCCACATTATGTAGTATATGTCCATTTAAATCACAATTCCAATCACGATTTTTGGTTAAACAGGTATTCTAATGATTGTATTTTATATATCTATGTACAAACTTTGGAATCCTCATTATTCTTCTATTCTGAAAGTATAAAACTGTCAAATTCACATCTATTCCTCCCTTTATATAGGGGAAGTGCTGGTAAAATTACCTGAAAACCAAACTTGTTTTTCGAAGAGTAAAAACACATCTATTAAAAATTTGTAAATGACATCACCTTAACACAATAATTGTAAATATGTTGTAGATTCATATTTCCATCTTAAACACACCCAACACATTTACATTATTGCACAAATTATGTTTTGGAATACGTGCATAAGTTTGTGATAGATAAAAACAATTAATGTTTGAATGTCTACCAAAACTAAAATGTTTCTGTATTTCACACTGTGGTTTGCACAAACACAGTCAAATATGAAAACAGGATTGGTAATGCTTCATTCTGAAGTATATTTTCTTTATTATAAAAAGGAAAATATCACAATCCATGTTTTCAAACTTAAGTCCATTCGGATGTTCACACATCGACATATTAACACAAGGTTTTCCATATGAAGAAGGAATGGTTATTATACAATGTATATTTGGAGGTAAAATAATTCCATCTTTCTGTTCAATTACATTTACTTCCATAGATACAATTACCAGAAGATGCACATTTTGTTTTACAACCTTAATTTCTAAATAAATATACACTCAGTGTTACATTACATGCCCCATCCATATTTCCATCATTATCGGCTCTTGGAGCTTTGATGGGAGGCATTTCTGATATTGCTTAATCAACTAAATCAAGTGTAAAAGGAATGTATCGTAAACCAAATTAAGTTGGACAAGGACGAAAACACTCCAAATGTGGGAAAAAATGATGAAAGTCTTTTATAGTCTTCCAAAATGTGGATTCACAAACAAAGACATTAATGTATACATAGAGAAACTGGATACTCCTTATTTCTGAGGTGTGGATATAAGAGATGATTTACCAATAGAACCAAACCTTTGTGAATGTATGATTGTTATTTTCGATTCGAAACAAAATGAAGGAAAAAATTGGGTTGTGTTAATTAAAAATGTAAATCAGTCATTGTATTAAGGCAGTTTTAGCAATTTATGTACTTCAATTGAAATACTTAACTATTTAAAAACATGAAATTTAGATACAATTTTGAAATGGAACAATCTCCAAATACTATAATTTGTGATCATTTATGTTTACAGTTTATAACTATAAATAGAATATATAAATATGTAGAATAGTAAAACATGTATATAATATGTTAATTATGTTGACATTAAGTGGAAACTCATCGCGATTGCATTCTGTATATTTCTCAGAAATGATATGCAGAACCAATAATCGATGGTCAACATTGATGATAAAACCTATGAGATTTTGATACCAGAGGGATCTTATGAATTACATGATTTAGAAACATTCATTAAAGCAGTATTACCTGAAGATGTACATTTCCGATTATGTGGAAATCCAAATGCTTTAATTAGTATGATGTATAGTAATGTCGATATCGATTTCATGGAAGACTACTCCATTGCAAATATATTTGGTTACAAATGGAGAGTGTATCCCATATTAATCAATTACATGAATCATCCAAACATATTAATATTATATCGGTCAATGTATATCATGTAAATATTAATATCATAGGTGGTTCATATTTGAATGGAAAACCAACAAATACAATATATGAATTCGCATGTGCAGTGGTTCCCAGATACAAAATAACGGAAAAGCTAAATAATTTTATCTATCTTCTAGTAATAGTTAATTGTGTTGATGAAATAGTTGTTACAACTGTCGATCAAGACAGTAAATTTATTAATATTAGAAATGAAGATATTACCATTCATTTATATTTTTAAAAATCTATTTAAACACTTGCATTACATGTACATTACAATCAAAATGGGTATGGTGTATAATAGTCAATATGGATGTAAGGTAGGAGGTACTTTTAAAAACTATGTTTTTAAGGAATTTACTTCGAACAAAGTAACTATAAAAGATGTAAATGCAACAATAGAATCCTCACTTCAAATAAGATACCCATGAAGTTAACATGGGGCAAAAATTGTTTTTAAAGGAATTAGGATATATTGTTAATAGAAATGGAAAACATTCTTAATGTCGAAGTGCCAATAAGCTATAAATATGCATCACCAATGTGGAAATACACATGTATGAATCGTTTCGAACAGGTCCGTATGTGTTTCCATCGCAAATAATGATTTTTATACAAAATCACTATATTTACATTCTACCATCTAAATCCAGTTTAAGGTTTAGAGGAATGATAAAAAGACAGCTGATGCAACTAATCCAGTAACTACAGGAATAGTGAGAAATTAAATACTTAATTTAATCGACAATTAAGTATTGTACTTGGATATGCTAAGAATTATAAACATATCATATTAAATGCTAAATAAGAATTATTTATTCTATTCAGTAACACACATTTGAATACCATATATGAAACAGCTAATAACAAGGAAGGTGTAACATATGAACTAAACAGTGTTAAAATTAACACTCGGGAACATGTAAAGTTTTTAAAGTATATCGAAATAGGGAAGAATCTAGACATTACATTCAGGTCATGGGGACTGCATATATTTCTATACTACTACTAACATTACACAATGTTGTGTGGAATGTGAAATCAAGTTTTTCAAATGAGAAGCCACGATTTGTGGTCATTTGATTTCAAACAAATCGACAAAACAATTTAAAAGCAGGCAGATCATTATTCGATAATTGTGATATGAAACACATTAGACTGTATCTAAACAGTCAAGTATTTGATAATGGGGAATTCCTTATTTGCTACAATATGAATTCTATGTTCAAGGAAACATATTATAACAAAAGCAGTGCACCGATCCTACAACCCAAATCATTTAAGAACAGAGGAGCAGTATTTGTATTTGATGTAAGCAAATAAAATGACACAATTAGCATTAAAGATATTGATTCATGAATTGAAGTAATTGAAAATACATCCATTCCAGTAAATATGCAAGCTTATTCTTTGATCATTCATGATAGATTATCAAGATATTATGTAAAAGATAAGCTGATGAAAGTAATAACTTGAGTCAGTAGACCACGAACCATGTTTGCGACGAGATGTTCTGCAACATGAAGGATTTCAACCTCCAGATAGATTTATAATTAAATAAATTGGTATTACTGATATGAAAGAACATGCAACGGTCTTCAGCTTCATATAGACATGCGACTGGAAATATTTAACTCCTAAATACCAGACCCAATAGATGGGTTATCAAAAATCACCATGGTTTAACATGGGAGAGGAGGTGTATGGACTGTGAATAAAGATAATATTTGCAAGAACTAGTTAAATAACTGTGAGATATACATGTGTGGTGAAAATCAAAAGTGGATATTACAGAGTGTATGGAATGAAAAATTACGGATATTCAAAAGACTAACTATCCTTCATTCAAACAATTGCGTAAAATATATGGATATAGATCACCATTTTTCTCTGCAGGGGAAATCTCAATTAATGTTGAAATGGTCATTGATGACTGATTGCAGTGAAATGGAAGATGATTCTCCTCTGGAGTCCCCAGTGGATGTTTTACAACTAATGTGGCCCTATCTGAGATGAGAGAACATTTCAGACTAACAAGTGAAATTCAGTATACATAAAACTACTTTGTTTGTGCAAACCTATACTATTTAAAGATTAAACAAGAAGAGAACGGAGTCGCATGCTCGTGCATACAGAAATAAAAGTGTAACTTGAATATTAGCAAGCTATTTGCATGCTGGAGTAAACCATCTAGAAGTTGTTTGGGAAAGTAATAGCCTTAGTATCTTTGTGACATTACTACTGTAAACATGTCTTTCTTCCACCCAATTGGTATTTACATTTCTGTCACCCCTGAAAACTCAAGTATGAATTACTCTTGTTTGTCTAACAGAATATTACATCATTTTGGAGAGACCTGCGATGGATGGTTTAATTTCAAAAAACATCCAATGTCCATTAGATGGTGAAGAAAGTAATGACTTAATTTCTTGTCCAGATCTGACAAAATGTCCTGTATACCATGTGTATTCAAATACAAGTCTACCAGCGACCATCAAAGAAGTATATTCGCACTTTTATAAAAATTTTCGTGATTTACCAGAATGTATAATATTACACAACCCAAATACACAAAAAAATGTTAATCAAACAGATGAGAATACAAGTATTTTTATTACTAGGGAGAGAATGGAAAATTAACTATGTAAAAAGTGTTTTTTGCAAACACCTTGTGTTCACAAAATGTACTCTGTAATAGAAATGTAAATAAATAAGGGGTTTGAGAATACCTTAGTGTTTTACTGACTTTCTGAATGCATGAATTGTAATATTCACATACAAATAATTCTGATAACAAAATATTATGTAAACATTGTTTACGTGCAGTTAACAATCAATTCTAAATGTTTGCACATAAATGTTAAAGGTTTATGTGTGGGATATTAATTAAATAAAATATTAGTAATTTGAATTAGATTTAATACATAAAACTCTTTAAACGTATATACTAGTATTCAGATATAATTTGTTTAAAAAATAGAAATCTAATCGAATTGGTTCCTATGCTCATGTTTGTAATTCCTCGAATTACCTATCCCTGACTATAAAAGGTGTGCAACTTTCAGTTTTATTCTAGACTTGGAACAGTATGGAAGCAATGATGCCTCTGCTGAGTCGCTTCTGCGGTAAATCATTTACAGCTTTGCGGAACTTACAACAACACAAAATAATGACCTGCAGAATGTGATTTCTGCCAGAGACATTTTTCTCAGCAATGCATTAAAGAGACATTCTAAAACTTGTAACATTGGTTCTCTTCAATTACAATCGACTTGGCATGCTCTATCGCACCATAGCTCCATCTGCTCCATCATTCCATAGGTACATCATCTGCTCCATCTCTCCATAGCTCCATAGATCCACCTGATGCTCCTACTGCACTTGCTCCATCTGCTCCAAAACACCGATACTTTTATTCAGGGTTGGAAAGTAATTCGCTTTCAGGCTCATCTTCATCAGTGAAGTGTTTATTTTTAAACATCTGATACGAGCTTCTGGCCATGGTGTTTGCTGGTAGATTAAGTCATGCGCGAATAGTTAGTGACAAAGTAGACAAGTATGGAAGTGATGTCTCACAAAATTTGTCAGCACTATCCATATAATCATATGGATAAACACCTTTTCTTATAACAAAGTCAAAAAGTTTATTGGAAAAATGCATACATGTTTCTCGGAATTGGCTTCTGGGAAGGTTGCTAGAGAGTTTATCGATATTACTAGCCATAAATTTAAATGAGTCAATAAATATAAGATTTACACTTTCACATACATGTTTTGTAAAAGAAATATATTTTTCTTCGTTGTTTGGAATTAGATCAATTTTAATTTCATTGATGCCAAGATCTCTTATGAATAAATGTGTGTCATAACCAGATAGACTGGGACAAAACATGGATTTCTGTACGATAAGTTAAAATCTCTGTGTGCAGCTCCCCTAAATTTCCCCGTAAGATGATCATGATCTCTCACAGAATCGCCATTCAATGACCTTTGACATATATGACAATGGGTAGTTGTATCATAAACAATTTGTTCTTTCTGAGTTAGTGGAA
Source organism: Dryococelus australis (assembly GCA_029891345.1). Taxonomy (NCBI): domain Eukaryota; kingdom Metazoa; phylum Arthropoda; class Insecta; order Phasmatodea; family Phasmatidae; genus Dryococelus; species Dryococelus australis. The sequence continues at coordinate 222,489,052 of CM056994.1, forward strand.
GCATTGGTTTTTCATATGTGTATATATCACCAATAGACTTTGCTTCTTCCATTAGCATTTTAACTAATACACTAGATGCATCAGATCCTTCATAAGTTACTGGTGGTTTATAGTATTCATGTTTGTATTTTACATAGTAAGAGAAGCTAATAGGCTCATGTTTTTGGTATGGTTTCGTGTAGGATTCGCCGGGGTTTGGTTTGGCAAGTTTCAATTTTAGTCAACAAACATTCCAAATCAGCATATATCACAAACGGAACTCTCAAAGAATGATTTTCGTTTTTAAACCTTAATATGTCATTTTTTCCTGTAGATGGTAGTTCAACTCTAACACCATCGTGATCTCTGCAGTTTTGTTCGTGATCTTTTAGCTTACTTACAGAGTAGAAATGTTGCAAACATCTATCGCATATATATATATATATATATATATATATATATATATATATATATATATATATATATATATATATATATATATATATATATATATATGTGTGTGTGTGTGTGTGTGTGTGTGTGTAGTGGTCTTTCTTTTCGTCATTAATATAGAGTAGGTTAATGTGCTTATCCATCTTATTTTTTGTCGTTTTTTAATGAGGAGATTATATGTTTCTTACCACCATCTTTTTCTCGTATGCGTATACATGAATAGAAATTCCACTTATTTTCTCAAAGGTTGGAATGTTATCCAATTTCATTGGAAATTCCAAACCCGTAAGTGCATCATCAAACTCATGTTCGTAAGCTATGCATTTATTCACTCTTTAGGGGTTTCTTTGTACATCATACGATGCAGATAGAACAGACCACAAAAAACATTTTTGATCATTATTCTTAACATTAATTACTGCCTGCTTAGTTTTGATTTTTTATGGGAGATCAACATAAGAACTGCCCTTAAATGGTACGTATTTATTTATTCGCACTTCTAGTTAAAATTATTTGTTGAGTACCCACTGAGATCCCTTTGCTTTGAAATCCCCCATCTCAGCTATGATTTTCGATATACTGTTGGCATAATATTCTTCCAGATTAGTCTATTTCAGTATAATTTCGTTCTTTGTTTTAAAGGAGCTTTCTACGTATTCAATATTCCCATCAATTTTCCTTTTGTACTCAGTGAAGAGTTTCATGTTCACTTTGAGTGATTTTAAATGTTTATTAATTAGTCGTGTGACAGTTTCTTTTACATCATTTAGGAAATGATTTGGGTATTTGTATGTATTTACTTTCTTTATAGTATAAATCTTGATCCTACTTTGAAATGCTGTTTCGATTTCTTCTACACTGAATCTGAGTGTGTACTTATGAATTTTACTTCTCAAGTGACTTCTTATGAGAGATGGTTTGTAAAAGTGATTACAAGTTTTACGCTTGACATACATCTCTTGAGGTTTCTTCTTTCTTTTCACAAAAACATTTTTCTTAAATTTATATTATTTCCAAACATTACCAGTTGCGTTAGCCATTTTCATTGCCATGGTCGTCATCATATTAGACATCAGTTGATTTTTATTTGTGCTCATTTATTATATAAAATATTTTATTTTTTTCTTTTTAAAATTTTTTAAGCCACTTTTTTTGTGGTTTTGCTCAACCGCAACTTTTTACGCGTATTGTTGCAGATGCACTCAAACGCAAAATTTAATGCAACTTTTTTTTCTAAAGACTATGATCTGACCAAACGCAACTTTTTGAGCCACTTTTTTGCATTTGTGCCCAAATCGCCATTTCTGTACTACTGAAAGGAATAATTATAATACTCACTATATTTTTCATTATACAAATATATATTTATATGATAATTAACTTTCTTTCCAAATTTATGAATTTCTGGAATTTCCTTCACCACCTAAAAAATCAATTCTTTTTCTATCTGTAAACCGATACAAACATTATTTTATATAATAATCCATCTTTATTTAAATGATTCAATGAAAATTCAAAGAAGAACCTTAATTTTACTATAATTTTTCCCTTTAATACATTATTTTCTATTTTTTATAACTTTAAGTAATTATAGAAGTGAAGAACCTGTTGAAAGTTTATATCAATTATCACGAATGTCAATGCTACTTTTTGAATTTAAATTCCAACTCCTACATTTACTTCCAAATTGCTTCATTTTAATTTATAATTTCTTACAAACTTCATCATTAAACGAATTTTGTTTTATATTTGTTAATTTATAAATTTAGTTTATAGGTGTTTTTCAGGTTAGTTGTTGGATATCATATGCTCTAGTTTAATCAGATAGAAACTTTGTTTGAAATTTTATTCTTATTTCAAAACACAATGAATTTTTAACATACTAGCATTATATTGAATAAAAATGTTACATGTACTTTTAAAAGCAGTATATTTATGTATAATTCTATCATTAGTATTATTATCCATTAATAAACTACATGAGTATGTATATTAAAATTAAATTACTAATTTTAATTTTCGATTTTAATCTTTAATGTAAATTAGTTTACCTTGTCACCTTTTATCATAGATCGTTTCACTTAATATATATTACAGTATTATTTCAACTTATAAACTGCTTCAATTTTTAATTATTAGCTTTCATGTTATGCAGAGTTATTTACTTTTTTCTCTTACTTTTTTCGCTTCCATTTTCCAGTTTTAATTGTTTATCTAGTAAATAAAAACCTAACCTTCGTGGGATTTTAAAATTAAACATTAATATGTTATTATATTAAATATACTTTACCATTTTTAATGTTTGATCACTTGCTTACATTATAGCCTTATAATTATATATTCATTATTTCACTGTTTACAACCATTAAGAGATTTATTTGTAGTACAGTGTAATGAATATCAGATATGAAATCTATATCTTTAATATGTTTTTTTTTTAATTTTTACATTTTAGTAATATTTTCATAAAATATGTAGTTCATCATTGAATGTTAAATTTAAATGATTATTGAATTAATATAGCTGTATTGATTTTCTGCGCTAACTTAATTTTTAAAATCATATTTTTATATCAATTTTTTAACTATTTTTTCATTAACTATATTATTCTAAGTATTTTTTCATTACAATTTATATTATCACCATTTTATCTTTGTGGTATGCATTGCGACTGATACGCTTAAAAGGTGATATGTTTGATGAATGAGGCAAGAATACAGAATAAAGCTGATGAACGAAGCCGGGACAAAAGTATAAAAGCGAGTCGCGATGGTGTCACTGTCTGGAACTGGCAACTGCCTATCTAGGGAAATTACTGAAGAACGTGTGAACAAGAGATTACGCTTTATGATTTTGTGACTTATGTTTTAAGTCTACATTTTAATTATGTAACATATACCTAGTCTGAATGTAGTGTTAATTAATCCTGAATTTGTTTAACGATAATTGCAGCAAACATTTCAGTACCATGAAATCTGAATTAACGGACAGAATTAAACACTCAAGGAGCGAACCCTGACACATATATTATGTTTTGGTACATCTTAAGTCACAAAACTAGTATGTATGACCTGTCGGGTACAAGAACATTCTCCAGTGATTCGAAAGTTATACCCAAAAAAAGGGTAATCATTGAATTTGAAGTGAATCTCGCTGTGTTGGAAACAGGTGCATTGAGCATCCAACCAGTATTTTTCGTTAGTATGTAATAAAAATTATTGCTATAGAAAATGCCATATATTTTTTTATTTCTAAATTGAAGTAAACGTCTGCATATATCAAAATATGAAAGTGAACTATGGGAAAATAAGTTATATAATTTTGAAAGTTGTACGTAATATAATATATGAATATTTTAGGGCTTTCTGGAACGTCTCATGTTTTATAGACTATGTTAAAATTATAGTTGATCCAAACGACATTTATCACATACCGCAAATGCAGCGATCATGTCGCCTTTTTGAAGATGTCGGCGAGCAACGTCTTCAACGGCCTTCATGTGGTTTCTTATCCTGCCATCCACCAGCCCCAGCTGGAACACGAAGTCGCTGTAGTGGAGAGTAGTCTCTGGGTCAGTGAACCCATTCCCCACCACTATACCTGCACAACATGGTGGCGAGTTCACGCTTTGTTCACATGAGTTAAGCCAACTATGCACTGTCCCTCATAACCATAACCAGGTCCTATCACTGAGAAGCAAGCTGGATAATTTGGCTTGGGCCTCACTTCATAAACATCCTCAAATTTAGGATATGGATTTTGTGTTTCAAGACAAACAACATAAGCTTTGGTTAAAAAAGTGAGTTAATGTTCTCGTGACAAATGGTTATGTTCTTTTAATAACTTAAGTAATTAAAATATACGCTACTTGTAAAATTTTAGTTTTGTATTTTGCATTTATTGTTATTTTTTTATGTGTGAAGATGCGGCCTCAAAATGTAGATGACCTAGGCCTCTGTCGAGCTGTGAAAGAGCCTGGCGCAACATGGAGTTAATATCACACGCATGTTACGAGTGGCGTGCTCACTGTGTTCTGTACTAACGTACATGCAAGAAGAGATTCGCAGATTTTGTACTGTTTCCCATTACCCACATGCATAGTGGAGATAACACATTGTTCACAAACTCTGTGCAACTTGTGCTCTGTTCTCAAACACCACGCTTGTAGATCATGGAGCTGAGTTCATGCAATGTTCACGAAAGATGAGTTACTGTGCAGAGTTCCCCATCACACCTGTCCATCGTGTAGTCGCGATATTGTAGTAGAAACTAGCTGCACCTGGCCAATGCACAGCAAACGCCCACTGCAGTGCACCTTTCATTCCAGATTATACAGTTACCTCCTACTAGAAACATGTGAATAACATTTCATTACCGACTCCTAATCTGTATTCAACATCAAACTGATACCACACAGTAGAACTAGGAGAACATGCACTGAAGGCTATTCACGATAAATTGAGCATTTTTGAAATCAACCTTAGAAAAAAGTTACTGCTCCTGCCTGCATACATCTTAACTGACGCACCGAGTGGCATGGACCCAGTAAAGTTGGTAACGATGGAGGTAAAGTAGTTCCATATATTAACGTCGAATAAAAAGTGTTAAGTAACCATTTATGAATACTTAAAATATTTATTTCGCGTTCTTTTAATGTATCGGAATCTAAAAATGAGTAAATTTGTAAAATATTTACTTTATAATAATTTTACAGTTCCACTTGCTCGTCGCATGAATAAAGTGGTGAGGCCAATGACAATATTAAGTTTACATCAGGCGGACTATAAAAATGTACATAAGTAGTTCATGCAGGTCTTTCAAAAGTGCTCATTTAATCGTGAACAGCCTATATATATGGTATACCACCACACACCTGCACACTACTCCAGAGTTGAGATAACAGAGTATGTACAAGAAGATTCGATAAACATTAAACATGCTATCGAATACACCTGCACATCAAGGACTAATCACACAGCACCAGGCAGAAGAGAAACAATGCCTACTATATTTATCTCAATAATACCTTTCATGTTGATTTTCAGCTCAGCAGTTGGATTCCTCCTGTGTATCGTATAAGCGAGGGCTGGCACATACTTTCCTGTGGAAATAGGTCAGTAAGCACGTTTAGGCAGTAGAAGTTTTATTCTCATCTATTTTAATTAGCCTAGTCAACATTTACAAGAAATATGTGGGCCACAGTGATTTTGGTGAACCAGAAAGTCACTGGTTATTTTCTTGCAGCGGTTTTATGAGCTAATTTCTATATAAATTAAGGTTGGTTTAAATAGTGTATTAAAATTACTGTCACCGAATCCATTCACTAGTTTCTGACGTAGAAATAAGCAAAGAGACCCTATAAAGGTAAGTTAAAAAAAAATCTCAGTGTTTCTGACAGCCGGTTCAAATTGTGAAAATATTTCCTTGTGTTAGCAGGCAGGCTGGCTCTCAGCGCCCACAGCAGGCCATATTAAAGCTGTTTGTCACCGAAAAATTCGTTATTTTATATTTTTACAAAACAAAAATTTACGTCTAGACATTACTACAGTAAGTATTCCTTCGCATTAAAAATTGTTATAGGCAATTCACGGTAATGTGAGCGCATTTGAAAGTCTTCTCATTTGGAATAATTGTCAATAAATATAGTTTATTTTGGCCTTATGCGTTAACTTCCGAGTAAAGTGGAATATACACAAAATTCTTATTACTTACATGGCAATATTGATTTTAAAAAAGGTGCTTAAGCGATTAAAAAATAAACTATGGCCTCAAAAGTGATTACTTTACCGTGACCAGTCTATAGATTGCATATTTTTATAATCATGGCACGTCTAAATCGCAATTTTAGTGTTTTTAGGACGTACAAATCAAGTAAAACGGAAACACTATTTCATATAACATTTAACAAGGATGACTGAAATGTCATGTATGAATTATTTTTAAGGTATGCTTTGCAAAATTAATTTTACAAATAATAATTACTGCTACAAATTAAATTATGAAAAAGAGTTCTTACACTTAACAATTTTTAAAAATTGGGGAAACATTTCGTAGTGTGATTTCAGATATTTATCAAGTAATTCATGGTATTTTGTTTTGATGTGAATTGCCTTTTTTAATTATCTGTACTTAGCAAAAACACCAAAATTGTAGTATTGACATGCCACTATCCAGAGGAGATGCGCTCTCAACATGTATTATCCGAGGAAATACAACATGTAAGTATAGTTTATTCGCAGTTTCTTTACACGTTTCGAATCAAACCTTTGAAAAATCGCCCCATGTACGAAATATTTAGTTATTTCCCAATATGCTGTGTATCTCAAGGATTTCATTCCTCTGGATACATAAAAGTATCTTGTTTTTCTTTCAGTTAAATATGTACCTGTATTTTATTTATAAATTATAAGATTTCATTTATAATATTTGCGAATAAAAACATTGAGGAAACCTATGTGTTGGTAACGCCTAGTAAGAAATTGTTCGCATGCAAAATATTATTACAATTGATTGCGCGAGAATTCGGTGTGTTGTCCTTTGGTGTTATTTTCTAGACTTGAGTCTGCTTAGTTTGCACTAGGCGGAGGAATATCTTGGAAGTAGAACTTACTTTAGCAGGGCTTCAGAAAAGTGTGAAGTAACCGTGAAAGGGTTAATGTCTATACGGTACACTATTTCGTACGAATATACAATAATGGATATCTTGGTGTCCAGCAGCCTATGGTGGCCGGTGTCGTTACCTGCCACTCCTTCCACTGGTAACAGCTTACTGCGTGTCACGTGCCACGCTTGCGCGGTGTAACCATAGACTAAAGATGAGGTATACCGCTTATCCGTCTTCTGCTCATGTACCCAACATTGACCTACCCCAATCCTACACAACTGACAAAGTCACATGGCCAACAGTGATGAACGTGTTTGTTTATATCTTAATTTTTAAATGGCAAGTACTATTATATTAATAAAATACTTTTGCAACTTTGCATTTAATCAAAACGCATTACAAATTGATTAAAGGGGGGTATAGGAACATCAAAAGCAGTTGTTTACTAAACAGTGTTATAACCTAAAACCCAATCCACGCCATTTTTGCTAGCCTTGTTGGCATAGAAGCAGTTCAATGTTGGGACACGGAATTTGGTTGTGCGCAGCTAGCGAGATCGGTCTACCTCCTCTTTAGTCTATGCGCACGTACCAGCACGCAACGATTCCATTTGTAACAGTGAACGAATACGCATTCTAGTGTCGTGAATTTCATATGTCGCGATAGCAGTAATAGTAATTGAGCTTACTATACAATCACTAATGGTGATTCGGACCCGTTTTAATTGTTTTTTATTTCCTGTGCTAGGATCAAGTACACGAATCCGATGACAATAATTCAAATTCTCTCTGTATAACGTCCTCCTGAGGTTTATTTCATTCAGCCCCTCGGGTAAATATGGATGTAATTTATACAACACACTAAATTAGTACGTGATTTGCATTGTGGTAGGAATTATTGTTGTTTATAAAAAGTCAAGAATAATGCGTGTTTAAGTTTTTTTTTGCTCGATAAATTACCAGTTTACAAGTTGGGAAAATTCCCTATATCTTGTAAACTATTTAATCTTCGTCTTAAGAATCTGCATGAGCATTGAATGGTTATACATATGTATGTATTGTAAAAATAAACCACAATATGTGGTGAAGTTAAATACTTGCGTTTGAAATTATTTTTCAGAAATAATTCTTTTTTCTTTTTAACACTGGTGGTGCCACAAGATTACTGCAATACTAATCAATACGTTTCCGTGTAAATCGATAAACTAAGACACGTTGATTATCTGTTGGACTTAAGGTTGCATATCTTAATTTTAGCATTCTTAAAATGAAATATTTCTATTGCCCATGAGTAAAGTTATATTGTTATAATCATAATTTAAGCTTAAATCTTGTAATTACCAGCCAGTGATAAAATTATAACGGTCTGGTTAACAAATACTGCAGGTAAGGGTTCCGCCAAAGGAACAACTTATAAGTTGAAGTAATGGAGGTCACAGTCGTCTTGGCTCTGTTATTTCAGGATGTATACGGCCACCGCAAACTTTTCGCCCCTATCCTCCATCGTCTTCCTTCCTGGCAATCTTCGAATGTTAATTTCCTTATCGTGGCATCGTCGACGGCTGCCCAGTTGCGTCTTGGGTGACCTCACTTTTTTCTCTGAGATGACATACATCGTAACACCTCAATTGAAATTCGCTTTCCCTTCATTGCATTTACGAGTCCAAACAAGATAATTTGTCTCCATTGAACGTCGTCATAAATATCGTTCTTCATCTTCATCCCTTGCTGGATGACATCACTTCTTGTTCTGTAGAACTCAGTTCGGTATGAGATCCGTCTTTTCAAAATCCATCTCAGTAGCCAGCAACCTTTTTTTATGCTTTTCATTAACATCCCAGACTTGCGAAAAGCATAGCAATACACTCTCAACTAAGGTTTTATATAATTGTTGTTTTTTCTTATATTGTTACGCCATAAAGCTGAATACCATGTTGTTACTCCCGTCCTTTGTTGTCTCATTGAATTAATGTAGATAAATGAAATCATTTTTATGTGTTTTACGTATTATTATAACCAGCGGTGAAGCGAAGTTTCAGAGTGTCACCTCGTTGTGAATTTAAATGTAAAAGTGAGTGAAGAGATTTAGGTGACTCTTAACAGTGAGGTCTTGAGAGCCGATGAGGGTTATTCAGGTGAGTATGGAGCAGTGCCGGAATGAAAGGGCTGAGGAAATGGGAGATCCCCGAGACAGCCCGCTGACCAGCGGCATCGTCCGGCATGATTCCCACGTGCTAAAATCCACTAGTGGCCCCACCGGAGATTGAACCCGGTTCGCCTTGGTGGGAGGTGAGCAGGCTAACAGCTCAGCCACCGCGGCCCCTTGAAGTGTAAATTTTCTATGCCAACTCGAAACCCTTCAATCAGCAGTATTCACTGTAGTACTTTCAATATGCATCACAGAATCGTAATGGTGCACTCGCGCATTAGAAGCTAGATGCTGTTAACATTCTTCACAGTCAGTCAGCATATGAACTTCAACACATTAATTTCATAATTCATCGGATGATTCACGTGAGTTTATAATGACAGCATTTATTACGTAAAATTAACACAAGTAAAGTTGTACACTATCGACCAAAAAGTAATTGGGAACCTAACCACAATGTTTGCTCGGTGGTTGCCACTCCGTTAGAATCTCGTAGGGCCACCTATTGCGGCTATAGCAGCAGCCACTCTGTCTGGCATGCTCTCTACGAGTGTTTTCAGGACATCCACGGGGATTCGTCGTCATTCCTATTGCAACCATTCCATGTGCTGAGTAATGGATTTTGGCCACGCCTGACGAGCCCTCGCCCGACGATCCAATTCGTCCCAAAGATGTTCTATAGGGTTGAGGTCGGGGCTCTGGGCGGACCAGTCCAATCGGTGAACATTGTTGTCGGCGTACCACTGCATAGTAGCCCTTGAAACATGGCACCTGGCATTGTCATCCTGGAAGTAACACGGGTCAATTCCATAAAAACGCCACAATATTGGGAGCATTTCATTATCCAGAATGTTACAATAAGTCTCTGTGTTAATGCTACCACGGACAAACACCAGCGGTCCTACGCCGAAGGCCGTGAAACATCCCCACACCATCTCTCCACCACCACCGAATTTCCTGGTTGGTACTATACACTCCGGCAGAAGCCGTTACCTGGGTAGACGCCACACCCATACACGTCCATCGGACCGGAATAATGTAAACCTCGACTCATCACTCCACAGAACCGATTTCCACTACTCCAGTGTCCAGTTGCGACGGTCCAAACACCACCTGAACCGCCGAGCCTTATTGCTTGTCGTGATATGGGGCTTATGTGCAGCTGCTCTTCCGAAATATCCAAGTCGGTGGGCCTCTGTACGCAATGTTCCAATGGAAACCGATACTCCTATTGCTGCATGAAACTCCTGTCAGATGGTAGCCATGTGGTGTGTCCTATTTTTGACAATTTCACGTTTCAGGGTTCTGTGATTTCTGTCGGTCAAGATTGGAGGTCGCCCAGAACGTGCAGCATTGGCACAATGCCCATCGACCTTCCACTTATTCAGGACGAATGCGAGCGTTGATTTAGGCCTGTTTACCTTCCATGCAATCTCCCAGCTAGACAGCCCACTGAGATTGCAGCCCACAATCACGTCCTTATCGAAATCCGATAGCTCTGTACCTCGTGCCATCTCCTTGTCAACTGGTTCTACACCGGCCTGCAGCTTATGGTGGCCCCACAAGTCAACTGACATACCGAATTACCTATCTTCACGGGTGCCCTATTACTTTTTGGTCGATAGTGTAGTACTCCCCAGGAACCCAGACACCTCAGTAAACCCAGATTTTGTAAAACTTGTAAAATAATTTTACTGAGTACAATGCTACAACTTAGTATCGTTCAGATATTTACAGTTGGTTTTGGTGAATTATGAAATATAATTTAAAAAATATTCTTATTTACTAATTTTATGAAAAATAAACAGGACGTAGTTGCAATATAAAATAAATTATATTTTTCTTACTCGGGTCCATACGCTAGCAGAAAGAGGAAATATGTTCAAACATTCCAACCACCGTTCACTTAATTAGTGTATAGTGAAAAATTAGTGTATTTATCACATCTCCTAATTTGTAGGTCAGTTGTGATCCATATCTCTTTGTACATATCAAATTACTATCATAAGAAGTAAAAATTAACATTAATTATTTTCCTATCATCGAGATACTTATAAAAAAGAAATTTAATTGTTATTTTATTGTGAATCAAGAGATCATGTTACCATCGAGATGATAATTCTATTTTGTTGTAATAAGAGAATTTCCGGAGCAGTTTTTAACCTGTTCAGATTTCCACAAAAAAATTAGAATTTCCTAACAAATCTGAAAGAGATGTTCAAATATTTTGCCATTTGATGTGAAATGGTAATGAATAAATAAATAAATGAATAAATAAAAACTTTCTACCCACAAATGTTATTAACCGTCTCATTCTTATGCCGTAACCGAACAGTGTAAATTATATTAACTGTAATGAAGAGTGCGTAAAAATCCTACAGAAAATTAAGAGATGTTATGATTTCATATTTTCGTAAAAATAAAGTATGAAATAAAATTGAAGTTCGAGTGCAACAAGGCCTTGAGTCTTACACGATTCCTGTCTCTCTTCTCTGGAAAATGAAAGTAACATCGCCTCACCTCAGCATATATTAACTGTTGCTATAGCGTGAATTTAGCCGCTTCGTGTGCCTTACTGCTGGTCTTGTCTGTTTTGCGACTTTCATAAACGTACTGGTATTCACAGTCGGTGCTTTCTTTAGGAGTAAAAAGAAGGAACAGAATTTTTAGGAACATAAGTAACAGTAGGAAGAGCGCTAAGGATTAAGCACAAATACCTCGCAACCGCATTAGATAAAATCCTTTTCCATTTCGTTTGACTATATGCCTTCCGACATGTCAATGTTTATCATTAATCTTGAGGTCATTGTTCAATTACTGCACTAAATAAATTACTTGAAGTGGTTGGTAAGCAGAGAATTCCCCAGAATACTTATCTCACAGCACAATCAAAGGAACAACCATGAAGACAGGTGTTGTTTAACTACTTCTCAGGTAAGGTGCAGTGAGTGGCTACTCACCGGCGAACGACTCTCCACTGATGTAGAAGTCGTTTTGCTGCAGCTCAGGGAACATGGTGAAAAACTGCACTATTGCAGAGTACAGGTCGCTGCCAACTTCTGTCTGGTTCGTTGCGTAGCCGGATTCGTTTTTTGTGAAGCTGAAACCTGCCACCAAATAATTATATATTTATATTAAATGTATATATGAATGCCACGTTTAGTAAAGATTTGTGCTATGTAAAAAAAATTGTCTTTTTGAAATAGTTAATTATAAATGGGGTGTTTCTACACTGCAATATACAAATATTTGTTAGTAAATAGTTATCAGTTAACTACGGCAGATATTCTGAACGTTTTTATATGTAAGTAACAGAACTGTCTGGCTTTGCCCGGGTGTAAGAAGGCAATATATACAACCCCGTTTTAAGGGATTCGGCCCAAAGGGGACCGGAGATACACGACCCCGTTTTAAGGGTTTCCGGCCCAATTGACGGGTGGAGCCCATTTTGACCTACACGGTATTTTAAGTTGCGTACTGAAGGGCATCCCTGCAAAATTTGGTTATCATCCGTCAAACGGTGTAGAAATACATAGAAAACATAAATGCATACAATACACACATACATGCATAGAGTGCATAAACATATATATACATGATTATGTACATACATATACATGCATACAATCTTTATATATATATACATATAAACACACGCACACGAGGGCTGATTTAGAAGTCATGGCAACTACTGTTTATCTACAGATAATGATCCAACACAGTAAATGTACTGTATACAGTTGATAGTGTACGACATTTGCGTTTTGAGGGTGGTACCACATGGAGTATAGATGCAAGAATGTTCGGCAAGGAACAAAGACAAACATGGCTGCTTGAAAGCACCGTTTAAGTGATTTATTCTTGTACACTCTGTATACACACATTTTAACTGGTAGACCTACGTATCGTACTTACAAGCCGTTTTAACTCCTTCAAAGTAGTCTCTGAGGTTGTCCAGATTCGCTAATGTGTGCCACCGCACGTAGAACTGCTGTTGCCCTCAGATGGGGCATTAGTGCCTCCGTCCGGCCGTGAGCACGTCCCCTCCGTCAGTTGTCGGATGACAGCGGTGCTAAATGGACGTAACCAAAGTCTAACAGCGTGCGTGCCTCAATATAACCGTACGCCGCGGTCGCAATGCACGCGAATGTCATGCAGAGCTACGGAAAGCATTGGGTAATCACGCTACACCCTATCGCACAGTGAGAATGTGGGTAGAAGCCTTCAAACAGGGAAGAGAGTCAACAGCCAACCTACTTTGCAGTGGACGTGCTGTGTCAGCTGACCACGACCTACGAGTGGCTGTGGCCGATCAGTGTCTAATGGACGACACTCGCTGGACTATTATAGAATTACCCCAGCATACAGGTATTCCTGCGTCGCCAATGCGCCGATTTCTACGGCAGGACCGAAATGTATAGAATATTTGTGCCAAGTGGGTGCCACATCACTTAACTCAGATAGAGAAGTGGGCCCAAAATGAGACATGTCGTATCAATCTGGAACGCTTTCGCCGTGAAGGTAATGGCATGCTGAACCGCATAATTGCAATCGATGAAAAATGGACACGAGCATATGAACCTGAATATAAGCAACAGTACAATGAATGGCGTCATCCTGGATCACCACGGAGACTCAAAGTACAACAAAACCCGTCACCCACAAAGCTGATAATCATTTAGGCATATGATAGTCAAGGTGTTTTAGTGTGTCATCTAGTTCGCGAGGGCTGTACTGTAAATGCACAGTACTATCAGTCATTTCTGCGATACCATCTTTGTCGTGCAGTTCGAGAGAAACGTCCTAAAATGTTGAACAGCGCTATAGTCTTACATGACAATGCTAGACCTCACACACCAGGTAACGTTACACGGTGTTTATGCGTTGGGAATGGGAGGGATTGCCATACCCTCTTCTATTCACCCGATATTAGTCCATGTGACTACGATCTTATTCCCAAAGTGAAAAGGCCATCGTGTGGCAAACGATTTGCCAACAAACAAGACATCGTCAGAGCATTTCGACGAGAGGTAGCTAACATTGATGGATCTCATGCAGCCGATGATATTTCCCGTCTGCTTCATCGCTGGCAACGAACCGTGGACAACCTCGGAGAATACTGTCAAAAATGTTAAACAGCTACGTACGATACGTACCCGTTCAAATGTCTGCATGCAGAATGTACCAGAATACATCAATTAAAAGGTGATCCCAAGCAGCCGTGTTTGTCTTTGTTGCTTGCCAGACATTCCTGCATCTAAACCCCATGTGGTGTTATCATTGAAACGTAAATATTTTAGGCCCTACACTATCAACTGTACAAAGTACATTTCCAGTGTTGGATCATTTTTGGGAGATAAACAATAGTTGTCATTACTTCTGAGTCAGTCCTTGTGTCTATATACATATATATGCCATAATGTTACGTGTCCGGGAGGGGGGTGAGTCCACCACTACCTGGCCACCCTTCCGTAGCCTGGCGGGCGGGAAGATTAAACTACCACCTGGACTGGCGTCAATGTCCCCCCCCCCCCCCAACAATCACTTCTGAAGAAGTCGGTGGCAGCGGGCTATTGAATTAAATTTCTTGTAATCTCCTTTCTCGGCGCACCTCGATATGTAAATAAGTATCTGGGCCAGATCCGACAACACTATAAATATCACCGCAGCCTGAGAATTTGCAGTTTGTGGAGTAGCCATCTGGCTGAAGTGTGGTAATTGGGAAAAGTCTGATGAAGTGATAAACATCAGTGGAGAGGACGGGTGACAGTGGAGGGTGCGATATGACGATACATGAGTGAGTGTGTGTGTGGTGTGTGGACGGGATAGAGGGTGTGGTTCCGACGAGTAGAGTGCTACTGTGCATTGGGGTGCTCGGAGCGTTCTATAACATTCCGGACTGGTGGAATCTGGACAGAATTGGGTGTAATTGAATGAACATGTGATACAGTCTCTATTCATTGTAAATATTGGAACTGTCAGACAAGGGCATATAATTTATAAAGTAATTTAATAGGTGTTAATACGCTATTTATTGGGACGAATATTAGTTATTTTGTTTCATAAATTTCTGTGAGGTGATGGACGATAGTGCTAATATTGGCTGCAAATAGCAAGTGATAGAAATTTATTGTGAAGAATTATGTAGGGAGTATTTTCTTTGCAGTGTTTGTAAATAAATTAACAAATTGTTATTGAATATTTTATTTAATCTAAATCCTCGTCCCTTAAAGAACCTGGCATAGCCCACTGTCTTTCAGAAATGTTAACACTGTAGATTATACGCCGTCTATACTGTGTTATTTTGTCACTGAACGTTTCACTGTGGACGAAAGGTTTTGTTTTCCCCTTGGGCATGTTGTATCAGATCGTTGGTCCTTCTTGTGAATATCTGTGTTTTTTGTGTCAAAGTGTGTCTATGTGTTCCTTTACAACGCTTTGGACGGTTTAACCGATTCTAACCAGACTTGGCACATATAATCCTTCGCTCTAAGGCGTGCCGCTCAAATGAGTTGTAAATTTCCAAAGCGTCCCTTGTCCACAAATATGTCAATTTCCAATAATGGCCCTGTTTGTTTCTTCCTAGCCTTTGCTATGGAATGACTATAATGTTTCACAGGTCCAAGACGGCGCGAAGGGCTTTTAAACTCACGTCTAAAATTCATTCCGTTTCCAAAGTTGCCGCTGTCCACACTCATTAAATACAATTTATTTCATTTTAATCTGAATCCAATTTCTTCAGACAATGTTCGTGACTAACAGTGACATCCATAAGTTCATACACCCATAGTAAGAAATACACTCCATATACGTTTCTCGCAGTTTTCCGACATTCAATGTACACAGTATACAAGAAACCCTTTGGCAATATACCACTCAAATGTTCTGTTAGGTACATTAATGTTTCATGATTTGTGAACTCATACCTAGTAAAAATAGTGTTCTGACTCTCCTGAAAATTCAAAAAGTGAAACAAAAACTTTAAGTGTAATTTTTTAAAAATAATTACTCTTTTTTATGCATTCCCATGTGAGGGTTCAGCTGGAAAATTCGTGGGTTTAATCCCTTATGTTATTTTAAAATCTGCAAACAGGAACACATATATGTTTTAAGGGTCTATATTAATTTCAGACAGTATACGTTTTTATTTGCATAACCTTTGTTAGTGTGTGTTGCGACCGTTCACGCCTATTCCTATCAAAAGTATTTTTACTCTACGTCGGGGATTTTAGCAATGGAAAATGATGCGAGGTTTACCACATCTCACGGTTAGGTAGTAATAATTACATATTTATTGATTATACCTATGAGCTTTGCATGTTTACGGTTTTATGCGGAAGTTACCTACTTACGCGTATTGCTTAGTTCCTCTAGATGAGTTCTTATCTATTGTCTTGATAAACTTCCCCTGCGTGCTGCTGGGTTCATAAGGGGAAGGACTACACATACTATGCCTAAACATGCTCTAGGAAAAGCATACACATCCGAACCTTCCCCGGGATTCAAACACGGAGTCCGTTGCACCGTTAGATTGTATTCCACCCAGCAACACCACGAAGGTTGTTTATCTCTAAAAGTGTTAGCACACTCTGTCAGTCGAATAATCCATAATCTAAACTAATAAAATATTCAGTGTTTGTAAATTTACTTTGAAATGCAATGTCAATTAATCAAAAGATGTATACCTGAAACATCGATATACTACAAAAACTTATGGTGCGTGATAATTACGTCAACTACGGAATGGTAACATATAGCTTTATGCGCTTTGTTTTCTCTATCAAATAATGGAAACCGTGTCTATTTATTCCTCCGTCATATACTTATTCAGGACACTACACTAGGGTAATAATATTCTGATACAGGCTGTTCACTGTAAAGTGAGCACTTTTGAAGCTCTAGTTACTTTTTTTCTTCCGGACATTTTAATTCTTTAACCCCCTTTTAAAATATAAATTGAAATGTAAGTAATAAACACAGTGTGTATATTCCACCGTTCTCGGAAGTTAACGTCTAAGGATAAAATTAAATATTTTATTGATAATTATTCCAAATGAGAGAGTTTTCAAAAGTGCTCACTTTACCGTGAATAGTCAATGCCGAAAATACCGACGCCTACAGTGAGACCGGTTTAGTTTGTTCTTTTAACGCGTCAGCCAACAGGCGTATATGTACTTTTCGATACAGTTCAATTCAGTGAACTAAATAAAGGATTTACGATAAATTAGAACATTCTGAATGTTTAGAATGTTCTGGAAGGAACAATTACAATGTAGGCATGATATAAAGTGGAGAGTAGTTGGCGGATTTGGGCGGCTCTTCACATCGAGGTCTTGAGAGCCGATGAGGGTGGAGTAAAATGAGAATGCAAGAGCGGAGGAAACAGGAGATCGACAAAAAACCCGCCCACCAGCGGTATCGTCTGGCACGATTCCCACATGCGAAATCTCGAGAGCGACCACGCCAGGAATCGAATCCGGTTTGCCTAGGTGGGAGGTAAGTAGTCTGACCACTACACCACCTCGGCCCAATATAATGAGAACGCACAACTCAAGTATATAAAAGATTATTTTACACTCTAAAATTAATTTAGGATAAACTCTTCTGGGACGAAAACATTTTTCTGGAAGTTTATCTGCAAATATTCAGTTATTTGACATGATGAAAACTCATATTCGGCACAAACAAGAGAAAATGTGCTATGTTAACACCTCGGCACTCGATTAATATTCACAGAAAACAAGCGCCTGTGTTCAAAATTCAACTTTAGATGTCACCAACAGAGAAGCATAGTTGCGAAATTTTAAAATATTTACAAAAAGGTGGAATGATCAAAATGTATGTAGACAGTAAGCTTCACTCCTCAAATGCGGACGTGTAGTAACCCTACAGTAGGACACGCTGGGGTGAAAACTAGTTCATGACAAATCCAATGAGGCAAAATACTTTCAACTATGGTAAGGTGAGTAGCTTCATGCTGTTAATATGCTCTTCCTAAGTCTAATGAAATGGTATAATATCCAGTGAACAACAGGTCATATTGATCATCTTATCAAATAATTGTGATTTTTTACATACATTGTTACCAAGAAATTATTTTCCAATTCTGGGGTTAGATTAACTGATAATCGTAATGCGTATCTGAGGATAAATTTATAATATTAAGTAAAATGAGCAACATACCACACCATATTAAGGCGAAATGAAAATAAAAATAATTGTGAGCTGTTTAGATGTAGCCCACGGCTAATATTTGTCAGATTCACAAATCTGCAATCTATGCCACTAAGTACTGGCAGAAAGAATTTAAATGTACAAAATAACGGTCTGTAGTTTAGTCATTTCTTGTAAAAAAAATAGTACCCACTTAGTAAATATTCGCCCCAGCTTCGGTTTAAACGGCCGCTAGAATTTGCTTTACCTTAAAAAGTGTATTATTATGCATGCCAGAAAAATAGAACAAATAACATTAAAGCATTTCAGTTACAACTCCATCAGCATAGAATGTTTCAAGTGATTACCACTCCCATTATTTAAGAACAATTTACTTATATAACTAATGAGCCTACTTTCCTCAACATGGACGCAATCAATTTTTAAATAATTTCTTAAAAGTTAAGTTGGTAGGAAAGACTTGGCTTCTCTTTGGAAGCAATAACTTTAGAAATGAAACCAGAAACTTATGCAGCAGTAGTGAGACAATTACTAAAACACACGTGCCTTACCGGGGACTTGAACCCAGAAAACCTCGCACTATAAGCTAGCGTGCAATCCACTTCATTATGGAGGTCGGGTTCGAAGCATCAAATTCAGGTTTCATCAGTCTAATGTTTTGAATGATACGGTTTACTAACCTAAAATATTTACAGGTCCTTTATTTTTAAAATAAATGACTAAGCCACTTAAAACATGTACGTTTACATGGCCTACCGTAGCGCAAGTTGTGAGAAGCATTTGATGGAAATCGGTTGTTTGGTCCCTGAGTTATGACAGAAAAAAATCTATTTTCTTATTTGAGGCTATCGTACAAAGTTTCCAGAAAAAGAAGTTCTACATATATACGATGCTTCTAATGTATACTGTTTACATACAAATTTTTGTTTCATTTTGTTGAATTGTTTTATATATATGTCAAACTTACCTATATTATTTATGAAGCTGCCATTTTGAACATCGTTGTCTAACCCATCTAAATCATGAACGTTTACATGGTTTCTGTAGCATTTATAGTGTGCACGATTTGATAAAAATTTATTTAAAATGGTCCAGTGTAACAGTTAATGGGAATAGGTTCAATGGTTCTCGATACATGGCATAAAATTTCCATAATTTTCCTGTGGCAATATTCATAAATGAAGGATAAAAAAGTAATGAAGTAGCAATTTCGATGATAGTATACTGCCAATACACAAAGTTAAGTGAAAATAGATTACATAGCTTTGTATATATCGCCCACAAAACTAAAATGAGTTTATAGCCACCATTTTGAAAATAAGTGTGTCCTACTTAAAGAATACCTTTTTTTAATTATTATGGCCTACCATAATAATCACCTTCGCCAAATTTTGTAACAACGGGTTGATTTTTTTCCGAGATACGAGATTAAATTATTATTATTTTATTAATAGGGCTATCTTACAAAATGGCAAAGAAATGAGGCTATACATAGACAAAATTGATGGTTGTAATAGGTACTGCGAGCATACAAAGGTAAGTTGAATATTATTTCGTTAGAAAAATATACTGAGTTAAAATATTTATATAGCCACCATTTAGAAAAAAAGTGCCTGACCTCCATAAACCATACCAGTTTAAACCGCCTGCTGTGGTAATATTTGTTTGCCAAATTTGGAAAGTATCTGTCAATGGTTTCCCGAGATATGACAAAAAAACTTTATATACTTGCATAGCACTATCTTACAAAATTGTTGACAAAAAATGTTCCATCTACATACAGTTGATAGATGAAATAACTACCGCCAGCATACGACGTTTAGTTTAAATTCATTACATTGTTTAGACGATTTAGCATTCTAAGCTAAAAGTGGCTATATGGCCACAATTTCGAAAATATGTGTCTGGCATACTTAAAACATACCACTTGACATCAACTGCCTCAGAGCTACTTGTTTGCCAGATTTGATAGGAATTGATAAATTCTTTCCGAGATATGACATAAAAACTTTATTTTATTCGCATGACGCTATCTTACAAAATGGCATACAAATGATGCTCCATTTAGATATACTTAATAGTTGTAATATCTACTGCTGTCACACGAAGTTTTTTGGGATTTATTACATAGTTTCGACGATGTAGCATTCTAGACTAAAATGACTATAGGGCCGCCATTTTTGAAAACTATTGTCTGACATACTTAAAACATATCGTTTAACATCATCTACATCAGTACTGATTGTTTGCCAAATTTCGTAGGAATCGGTTAATTATTTACCGAGTTATGACATAATACCTTTATGTATTCGTATGGCGCTCTCTTCCAAAATTGCCAACAAACGTAGGTATTTGTTGATATGTATTATGCTTGTAATAGATACTATCAGTATACAGAATCTGGTCGAAATTGGTTAAATGGTATGGCAATTATACCAAATAAACTTAAAACTTTTCTATGTCCACCATTTTGAAAATAAGTAATTAATCAAGATCAATCACTTACATTATATGAGCTACCATAGTATTCCTTACATGATAAGTTGGGTGGAAATTGGTTTAATAGTTTTCGAGGTATAATGTAAAATATATTTTTTAATTGGTGCTATCTTACAAAATGGAGGATTAACAACAATACCCATCTCACAATTTAATGCTTACACAATGATCTGCCAACATACAAAATTTGGTTTAAATTGGTTGAATAGTTCCTGAGATATGACATGCCACCCTTCATATCAAAATGGCCACCATTTTGAAATTAAGTGCCTGGCGTGGTCGAAAACTACAAAAGTTAGTTATCCTTGCCAAGTATTATATGTGTACCAAGTTTGGTGAAATTCAGTTGAAGCGTTCAAAAATTGGAAGGAGGGGACTCATACACGGACATGCGTGCACACATGCATACACACAGACAATAAAGTGATCTCATTAGCCTTTCTTTCCTTCGGAAAGTAGGCTTAAAAAGCAACAGGCCATGCTTGCAATAATACGGTCCCATTGGCGAAATACGTATATATTAATATGAAATTAAATTAGGAATAATTCGGTGAGTTTGTATGGCTAGGCACGATTACTAAAACGTCTTATTGGTACAGAGTTCGACGTCTGGTTGCAAGATCAAGATATGACGGTAAGGGGACTGCACTGTGCAGATAATAGTGACAGGGAAAACAGCTGTAATGATGGGTAAGCAAGAAGGAAGTAGTGGGACACGAAGATGGCCGTTCTCCTGGGAACCGGTCATCTTCTTCATGGAGAGAATAACTGCTCTGTACGATAATTGTTCGAGCCATCAACGCAGGCAGCTAACCAGGAATAGAACAGGGCAGATAATACACCAGCTTGGAAGTGCAAATAGAAGTATCCCGGATGAGACAATCCTGACTGTGTCGGGAAGTATCGAGGACGCAGCTGAGGATCTAAAGTCGGAAGAACCATCAAACAACCCTTGGAACCAGGTCACAAGAGTGGATGGAAGACTTGTATTCAACCTACAGGAATGTGACGAAGAGTTGCAAGGTGGTTCCATGACGGAAGAGCCTGTTGCTGTGCACAAAAGACACTAAATGACTGTTGAATATGTGGAGCAAATTCAGAAAACACTGGAACTGAAGCTCCGACTAGTCAAGATGGAAGACCCCTCGTTGTATGCTGCGGCCATGTCAACAGTTTTGAGAATTATGGAAGGTGGAAACCACATCCTGTTCCCATATCCAGAATACAGGGATAGAATGTTACTTGCAACATCTAACCTGCAATAAACATAGGAGATCTAAAGAAGCACTTGCAAGAAGTGCATGAAAGAAGGGGAGAAGAATTTGACCTTGAGAAATGTCGAAAGGAAGCGATAAAGACATATGGTCACAGGTACTTTAATCACAGGGTGCCTTTTACTGGCTATACGGTGGTTTCCTACTGATACCTAGCGCACCACAGAGGGAGAGCAAAGTGACAAGTTCATCTAAGTCACCTCCTCGCGGGGAGGTCAAGGGGGACTGATGAATGAAGGTTACTCTCGATCTTCTGAGACCCTTAACTAAATGATCTTCGAAACAAGAAAATTTCCAATGATCCATCTATGAATAGTTTGGGTAAGCCCAGATCAGCTTAGGATGAGCTCATTCCTAATGGTGAGGACGGGTTTTTAATGAAACGGGAGAAAACCCCATGGTACAGGCATACAGCACATAACAGGCAGAAGACAAGATCTGAAGAGGAGAAAAAGTGCTGAGCACTAGCTTACTCATCAGAGTATAGTCCTAGTGCGGGAAAATGGAGGGAGTGCTGGCCTTCGGGCCTTAAAAGCTTGGAATAAACATAAATAAACACTTTTAATAACGTGGGCATAAAAAAGCATCTTAAAGTCCAGGCGACTGCGTTCGGTCGTCTTCAACTGGTCATACTACTTTAGTCCATTCACAGTTACTTCCCAATTTTCTGACGCCCTGCTAAAGTTCTACTTTCAGAATATTTCTTCGCCTCGTGCAAACAAAGCTTAATTAACCAAGCCTATAGAATTACACCAAAGAGACAACGCACTGCATTCGTGCGCAATCAGTTAGATAATTTTTGCATTTTTTTGCATTTGCATTATATACACACACACACACGTGTGTGTGTATATATATGTATATATATATACATACATACATACATTCATACATGTGTATCTTTGTATGATCGCAGTACTTATTACAACCATCAATTTTGTCTGTGCAGAGCCTCATTTAGATAAGTATAAAAATCTTTTGAAACAAGACATATTTAGGAAAGAACTAAGCACCTCCATCCACCTCTCCTGGTGGCCAACCCTTTGATTGGGTATTACAGGGAGCACTTCTTTCTATCTTACTTTAGTTTCTTGCAAATAAAGGCTAAACTTGGCACAAGATGTTGAGGTACCACCGGGAACATTGCAAATTTTTACTTGTCATATTGTTCCGTAAAAATTCTAGAGCTCTGTAAACTAGTACAAAACACACTTCGCGTCTTTGCCGATCCTTCTGCAACAGTGGAATTATGTATGACACTTATAGGCTATTCACGGTAAAGTAAGCACTTTTGAAAGTCCCCTCATTTGGAATAATAGTCAAAAAATATTTTTTTGGCCTTGGCCACGAACTTCCGAGTGCGGGGAATATACACACCGTGTTTATTACTTATAAGACTATATGTATTTAAAAAGGTGCTTAAAGAATTAAAAATCGCTGAAAGGAAAAAGTAACTAGGGCCTCAAAAGTGCTCGCTTTACCATTAACAGCCTATAACAACTTTCATGCTCAATTTCACCGTTATACTTATCCCAGGCTTGGGGCAGGCTCGGTTACGGATATCCTCCCCATGCACCCAGGGCCCAGAGAGGATAGAGAACAGTCACGCCACACAAGCTGTCTAAAGACTGTTCACGATAAATTAAGCACTTTTGAAATCAACCTTAGAAAAAAGTTACTGCTCCTACCTCCACTTTTTTTAATGGGCGCACTGAGTGACATGCTCCCAGTAAAGTTGGTAACAGTAGAGGGAAAGTAGTTCCGTATAAATAAAAAGTGTTAGGTAACAATTTTTGACGATTTAAATTATTTATTTCACTTTCTGTTTTTTTTTTTTAATGCATCAGAATGTAAAAATGAGCAAATTTGTAAATTATTTACTTATAAATTTAAAGTCTCAATTGGTCAACGTACGAATAAAGTGATGAGGCCAATTACAGTGTTAATTTTACATCAAGCGAAAGAATACACTACGTGCATTCGTTACATTCAGTCACCGGATACAAGTGGATATAGCTTAGTCCACCACCTTTCAGTTTGCTGGGGCTGCGGTTGACGTGGCCCACCGGGAATCGAACCCGGTTCGCCTAGGTGGGAGGCGAGTAGTCTAACCACCTCACCACCGCAGTTTCATTTTCCTCAGGGGAAAGGTGCAACGTGTCACCTGTAGTTTATTTCATTCGCTTACATCGTGTGACATAATATCCTATTGTTGTGTACAGTAGGTACTTATTTGCGAGATACTCAGCTACCCATGTACGGTTACCGCAATCTTGGGAGGGCTCGTTTCAATGCTTCTTTATGGCAAGACGAGACCTGGAGGCGTTAACAATTTTTAATGTGATCTTAAAGGTTTCGCCTAGCTCACGCATGAAGTGCGTTGCACATGTTTGGTAAAAAAAAAAAAAAAAAGAAACATGTCCTTCAAAACGGTTAAATGTCTGTAGTGGTGTCTTAACACAAAAATAATCCAAGAAACGTTGTATGTCTAAAGACAAGTTTCAAATTACCATTTCAACTACCAGGATTATATTTTAGGCATGAATATGGCTAAAACCGGTGTTTACAGAATCAGTTCTAGCTGCTAAATTTTATATACAGATAACTCAGAATTTCTTTAGGCACGCATCATAATTTTTATCTTTGTTAGTGTGTCGTAAAAACATAGGGTCACCGTTTAAAGTCACGTTCAAGCCAGTCGCCGACGGAAAGATTGCACACCAATTAGCGCTTTTCACGTAAAGGCTATGAGACAAGTGGTGAGTGGGCAAGAATCGGCCTTAGAGCTCAAGAATTTCGAGGTCTCGAACGTGGAAAAGATTCTTCAATAGCCGCCCAACCCTATCCACGCCACAAAACTCCACTTTCAGCTAGAATTTGCTGACGTACCTATGGCGATACGTACGAGGGTCACAATGTTAACTAGACTGTGGCGAGGAAATACATTTACCTGTGCCCACAGGATTGTCTATGAACAGCAGCGAGTGGTTCATGTGCCATGAGTATGGGTTGTCCACTAATGTGTAGTTGTCTTCGCTGACGGAGAACGGCCCCAACTCTGTGAAGAGCCCGTACAATGAGGAAGACCCTGGGCCTCCTTGCAGCCACAGCAGCACGGGCGCTGACTCGTAGTCGTTCTGCACAAACGACATTACCGCCGCCACCATAAGTGTCTGCACTGAATGAAAGTGGCTCTTCACTGGCTTGCTTTCAATGGCGTAATTGTGGCCAGCACTTGAGTAATATTTCTTATTAATAGTAATACATTTCATTCTTTCTCACGTTTGTTATGTGTCATACTGTTAATTATGTAGACAGGCAGGCAAATCGTGATGGGGTGGGTGGGATTAGAGACACAATTATTCTTACATCTAAATGTGGTAAACACTTTCACGAATAGCACAGAATTATAAGCCATAGCCTTGTTTTCTAAATGTTACATCTTTATTATTATCGTACTTATTAACAACCTTATCTCTTTGCCAATATGCTAAATGAGAGGGGGAAGTAGCTCAAAAATTAAGCTAATCTAAACTTACAACTTAAAAGCTCATACAACCCTAATCGTGATCCAGCCACACATTAACTACCTCAAACACAGAAGACGCTGTGTCCTGGTTTTCCTTTTGAAGTTAAGGTTTATCAGATATATTTTCTGTATTTGTGTGTCGATAATAAATTTGAACTTGTCTAGACCCCCAAGCTTCCATACTTCCTAATGCAGACTTATCCCAGCAGAATGACCCCAGCATACTAACCCCTGCAGACTGGCCCCTGCAGACTCACCCCTGCAGACTGACCCCAGCAGACTGACCCCAGCAAACGGACACCTGCAGACTGACCCCAGCAGACTGAGCCGACCCCTGTAGACTGACCCCAGCAGACTGACCCTATCAGACTGACCACAGCAGATTAAACCCTGCATACTGAACCCTGAAGACTGACTCCTGCTAACTGGCACCTGCTGACTGTCACCTGCAGACTGACCCAAGCAGACTGAACCCTGCAAGCCAATTAGATACATAAGTTGCAACTGTAGTAAGGACTTCAGTTTTTTCATGAATATGACACAAGTCAATGATTGTACGAAGTCTACTGTAGAGCTTACATCTATGGATGTACTTCCTCCCACTGCTGGAAAATTACATGGAAAACAGTGTTGCTACTGTGGAAAGATCTTCATGAAAAGCTGCCATGCTTGGCGACATGAGAAAACCGCCTGAACAAAAGTCCTTTTCGCGCAATTAAGTATTACGATAATTGCCTTACACAGTTTATGCAAGGTGATACATAGAAGAACCACATCCAGAACTGTAACGATCCGTCTTTTAAGAGCCAGCAAGTGAGGCTGTCAATATACTCCACTGCATCGGTGGTTACTGATTCGTCAGGTGATAATGATGGGACAGTTAGTGCTAAAGATGGAAGAGTGCAGTAAAGTCAGTTTGTGTGGAATGTACACTTGCAAGTCTTTCGCATGAAATCAATGAACTTCAAAATAAATGGTCGTCGGCTCTAAATAATGATGAGGACCATGCGACTCCTACAAAGAAAAGTAAACTTGATATTGAGAATGAAACAGGTGTTGATGACGATCATACAGATAGCATTTATGATGACTATGACGATAGTGATGATGAATTATCTGATGAGAAGGATGATGATTATGAGTAGTAGGGCTATGCCGAAGCGGGACATATATCATGTATCGAAGCTCGAAACCATCAGCGACCTCGGTTGTTGAGGAGGCCTGGGGTGAACATATTGAGATGGCACCCGATCACCATATTGAATCTTGATGAATATGACCCATGATCTTGCTTTGACCTTGAATGAACTCAAAAAATATGTTTATCCCAAAATATCCTAAATTTCTAAAAATCGAGGAACATGTAATGTAGCCCAACATCTTCCTCGTCACCCCTCTACCGAACACTAATAACACCACCATCCCCTTCCCATCACGATTATTTAAACATTGCAAAAATATTTTTCTAAAATTGTACTAGTGTGATGGTCCCCCGCGTCCAAGGCCAAGAAGTGAGGGAGCGATATGGGCGACACTAACACGCACACCTAGTGCCTCATAGCTCCTACGCGCAAGACATACAGTGTTTCTGTTATAACGCTGTACCGTGCAAATTAGATCTGTAGCATAGGGGTTTTATTACACACAATGAAAGATCACAGATTAAACAACACCCGTGCCTGTACCTTTATCTTGCCTTTTAAGGTAACTGCATCGGTAAGCTTTAAAAACGCGATATTTGACCATTTTCACGAGTTTTTTTTATCCGAGAATAAACTTAATATGACAAAAGTAAAACCGTAGGGGCATAGATAATTGTTTTTAATCTTTTCTGGCAAAAAGTCGTATTTGCAGAACATTTATTTACCGAAATACGTGTATTCGCGCAAACATCTATTTCGTAAAAAACGCGGGGGTCCACCCTACTCTTAAACATGAGGAAACTATAATTTTAACCTACCCAAACCCTCGCTCACCCCATCAAACATAATCTCATACCCTCACCAACCCACCCATCCTAACCATTAAAAAAATTTAAAAAATCGCAAGTCTCGAATAAATTTCGAAACAATCAAATAACATATAACCTTAACCTTACGCTCATCCTTCCAACCTCACTCCACTGCCTCTCCAACACCACCTCCTCCCAACCATAAAAATATAGAGAAAAATCGCAAAAAATCGAGAAATTGATTCTGAAATTCGAGGAACATATAACGTTAACTTCACAATCCCCACACACCACCTACCATCCTACCATTCACCAACCACCCCCTCACACTCCCAGTCATAAAAATCGAGAAAAAACTGTAAAAATTTAAACACTAATAAAAGTGTACGAACATATTAAATCACTGACTCAGACACCCAGGCTGGTTACTGGTAGCATCGACCTTGATATCAATAATTTTGAACTCGAAAACCAGAGAAAAAATTGTAAAAATTCGAAAAGAAAGTGAGTAGAGTTTAGGAGTATATCACATCACTGACGCCAACTTCCATGATGGATGCCAGTGGCCTAGACTTGACTCCAATAACCTTGAAAACGAAAAACATAAAAAAATTGTAAAATATTCTAAAAAATTCATAAAAATCGACGAAGATATTATGTTACTGACTCCAGCCCCCCTGTTGAATGTAGGTGACTTTGAACTTGACCCCACTTACCTTGAACACTAAAATTGAGAAAAAATTGCAAAAAATCGACGATTATAGGTAATGTTTAAGAATGTATTACATAACTGACTCGAACAACATTATTAAATGTCGGCGACCGTGAAATTGACCCCATTGTCCCCTCTTCCCCCAGAATTAATAAAAAATTGAAAAAAAATATCTTAAAAACCAAGTAACATTTAACATTAGACTCCCCTTCCCTTGCTCGCCCCTCCAACACCAACCTCTCACCTAACCCTCCCCAAAAATTAATCATTGCACTTGCATAGCAAAAATAATCCCTCCACCCATACCAATCAATCGTATCTGCCCATTGGCCACTAAGTTACGACTTTAAGACAATTTTCCCTTTTTTCCAGTATGAGGCACAATAGAGTTTGCTGGTTATTTCTTTTGTTAGTATCTACCACCAAATAGCTTTCATGTCGTACTTTTCCAAGCCCATAGCCTCTGAAACAACGCATGCATTCTTCGTTTAGACCGGCCTGGCCCAGGCGAATTCGGTATAGGCATCGATGACTGTCACTATAAGTCAGTTGATATCGCGTGCTGAAGAAGAACCGCGGAGACAAGTTTGGGATATAGGAACAATCAGTTACGAGATAAAGATGGATGGTCGCCATGATGCAATTAGATGGATGGTGCATTGTAATGGCAACCAGCATACCTCCATCCTGGACCGTGGCGGGGGATGAAGCGAGACAAGAAATCGACCAATGAGAAACAATTGTGCTGGACGTGGTGCTGAGGGAATCTCTGGAAATGAAAGTTTTTAATGACATTTTTATAATTTTTAAAAATAAATTGGTAGTATTTTTTATATTTTTTATAAATTTTTTGAAAGATTTAATTTTTTTGGGAGTTTTTAAAAGGATTTTGTAATTTTTTGGATTCAAGGTCATCTATAGTCACCAGGTCAAAGTCAAAGTTAAATTCGAGGTCACTTGGATTCAATAAGGTGGTTGGGTGACGTCATTACAAATTGGCTG
Organism: Dryococelus australis; assembly: GCA_029891345.1. Lineage (NCBI taxonomy): Eukaryota > Metazoa > Arthropoda > Insecta > Phasmatodea > Phasmatidae > Dryococelus > Dryococelus australis. The sequence goes on from CM056994.1 coordinate 222,518,377, forward strand.
GTTGGCTCCAGTATTCTGTCCCCTCTAAGCCCAAAGATTCGAAATTTCAAATTTCTAAATACTTTTTTTATATATTTTTATAGTTTTTAGATTTTTTTGGAATGTTTTGGGTTCAGTGTTATTCAAGGTTACCGGGTCACCGTCAAGTTTCAAGGTTACCTACATCTAACATGGTGGACAAAATGGCATCATGGGTAATAAAGCCAATTGTTTAAGTTTGACTATAACTAGCTACGAATAACTGCCACCAGATGGATACTAGCACTGCTGCATTTAACAAGAATGGTCGTGGGACGAAGATGTGTGCAATATGATCCATCTGCTTGTGCAGTGAACGTCAGTAAGTAACCAGCGTCTCTCGGCAACGCATCTAACAAAGGTACGAACAACTTACAGAGTATGAGAGTAATCGAATCGTTGGACTTGATGAATTCGTTCCGTCGACTTTCCCGCCATCACCAATATCGTGGCCGAACTGTACAAAGCCATGGGGCAGTGTGAACATCAAGGAAAACATATAAGAGAGGAACGTTTCATTGTCCGACAGGCGTGAGCAAAACACACAGTCTCTCTTTCCACCATCCAGAAGTATGCAGCAGCATCACTAGTGACTCCTGTTTCTGTCCGTACTATTGAAACACTGACTAGCATTCTCTATATTCCTTAAGTCATCTTTCATTGACGCCCCGACGACTTCGTTTGCAGCTTTGTTGTTATCGGGTGATCGGCTGGGAAATGGTGATGTATCGTCTACGATGAAAAACCCAGGATTTCACTATAGATACGGATGACAACCGTTCCAAGAAAGAAAAAATTGTGTTTGACTGTGTTGGGGACACGGCCGTTTGTTTTGCGTGAATACGTCTACATCGACGCGCTCGGACGCCTTGAGGTTTTTTTACATTCCCGGCACCTCCTCACTCGATCATATGGGATTTTATGGGTATCATTGGATTGCTTTTGAGATGCTCTTTCTAACCGTATACGATTTCTGTATTCCGACTTGGCTTTTTGACGAGTATAGGCCGAAATCGTGTTAAGTTTTCTTAATTTTTTACATTTAACTCATACAATTTCCCCATAACTACGCCACACAAATGTTTTTATACACTTAAACGATTGATCTTGACGAGAGCTATCGATTGAAACTTAAACGAGCGTCGTAGCTTCTCTAGTCAAAAGTGATACTACGCGAAATTTATGAGATGCGGCGAAACGAACTCGAAATTGCTGTCCCCCCCCCCCCCCCCCCCGGCACAGCGCGCAATGATTCGCAGTCCTCACTCAACGTAACGTATTATTTTATCCTTTGGAAATCGAGTGGTGTAATTGAATTTTGAATCTAGACGATAGATTCGGAGCTGCAGTGCCAAACTGTATCACCCGATTTTGTTATCAGCGGATTTTCTGAATTGCCTCCCACTATAGTCGCAAATTTAAAGGCGTATTCACGCCAAAAAGGGAGGAGGTTCCGCTGAACCAAGCGCTGGGCTTCATTATGTACCAACAAGTCTCCATATCCATAGCTAGTGGCGTTATCGTGTGAGGAACAATATGCTATGATTCTCGTCCTTTCCTGCTAGTGAACAGGTTAACACTTATGGCACTGTGGTACGTTCAGTCATGCCTATTCCTTCTTGACGAAGCTCCAACGGGCCAATTTCCAAAATGATATTACCTGACGGCACACATGTGTTACCGACGATTGCTCTCGTACTATCCTTGGATAACCCGGTCTCCACACCTGTCGCCCATAGAAAATGTATGGCGCCAGGTAGGGTGGCAGCTTCAGCGAACAATGGATCAACAGCATCTACGTAAAATGTTTGTTTCCAGATAGTACGGGGCGATCTAAGACGTCTCTTACTCCATTCCTTACTGTACGGATAGCCGCATGTATTCTAATGAAGCCGGTTGAATGGTTACATAAACGTGATTTACAAATCTAGAAGTAGCCGTTTCAGTAATTGTCGTATGTACCAACAATTTATAATACACAGTTATTTCATTTGCACTGCTTGAAAACTAAACTCTCTTCAGCTGAAAAGATTCTGTATTCTGATACACTGACTGCAACTTATTGCCACACTTAGAAGGAGATGTCTAAATTTAATTAAAAATGGCACAGGCAATATAAATAAGTCTATTCACTATTTCCTTCAAAATTCAATTGACTTATAATTCAATGGAGGACAACAAGCGGGTTGACTTTGGTGACAAATTTTGTAAAATTTTCTGAACGGGAAACCTTTTGATTATATTGACTGTTTTATGGCGCATGTGAAAACCTTTACATTATTTTCTGGAATTTTTTATTTATACTCGATCCTGTCAGCGTGTTAAGCTTTCGGCTTACTTACTTTTTAAGAGTAAGGCTAATGAAATAACGGTATTGTTGGTGTGTCTACTAATAACCATTGGCCGATTTAATTCATTTTCGCATAGAGCTATAAAATTTAATTTATACTACATGAAATTTCAATTGATTATCATGGCAGTAACACTGTGCAATTTCCTTGGATTAAGAGATAGTTGCTTGACGTACAAAAATTAAAATTACCGGGCATCCGCATCTGAGCAGCATAGAACCTTAAGAAGAATTACTTGTAGACACATGTGTTTCAAAATTAGGCTTATTAGTGATTTCCATTAACTTTTACTTTAGACAACGCAGAGTTTAGACGAACTGAAATTTTTATATTATTTTATAAATAGTACAAACAGACTTTTGCTTGTACCTCCTCACTTTACATGAATAGTTTAAATATTATTTAGTTTAACCAATCGTAAAGATCGTTTACATAATAAAATGTCAAAACGTTCATTTAACAACGTATTACAAAACCCGAAACTTATTTACTTAATTGAACGTATGTAAAAAGTTTACTACGGTCTGAATCCAGCTGTTTAGGAAGCTAATGCTGTGAAATAGTAGGGTATGGCATTTCTAAATTCAATGGTAGCAGCAAAAACTCGTTATAAAAGAAAATAAGTTTTAATAATAAAGATGGCTGTTAGTTTAAAATTTTCTTTAAACCAATAACCATATTGAATCAGAAAATCGTTCAGAATAAACTACATTTATTTTGAATAAACTATTTGGGGGGAGGGGGATGTTTTGTGCGCTTGTGGTCCCCTTGAAATAAAATACTTTCAAAAATGTTAAGTAGTGAATAATGGGGGTAAAAAAATTAATAGTTCCTGTGCCCCAGGAGCTGTATCACCTCAGCTCCGTTTTAATGTCACTGGTGTACTGTATTGTCAGTCTTATGTGGAGATAGCACACACTCGCCTCAAACGTCAACTGTGGTCAAGAACAGGACATGTAAATATGTGTTTTGAGCCTAATGTATTATCTACATTCGAAAATACGCGTGAACAGTAGTCAGTGGCGAAACACGGACAGGCTTACTTACGAGGGAAAAAATGGATTTTAATTTTTTGTGCATTTCAGCACGTAACAATGGCAGATATGCTTAGTAATACCAAAAATAAAAATAAAAAGAGGCGTTACAAAGCTAAAAGAAATAAGGCATAAACGAGAAAATTGGATATGGTATTTGTACAAACTGTAATTAAGTGTTTAAAAAACTAATTTCAATTATAATTTTCTATGCTTTTAACTGATACAAATTGCAGGGGGGGAAGCATGAAAAATTCTGTGAACAATTTATCAGCAACATGAAACACACGTACGATACAAAACAAATAGTGGCTGCTAACAGACATACGAGGTAAGTTCAAATGAAAGCCGTTTAAGCTCGTCAAGCTATAATTTGTGGAGATTAGAGAGGTCCTTGGTCTTGAGAGAGCCGATGAGGGTGAAGCGAGGTGAAGAAGGAGCAGCGTTGGAATTCAAAAGGCGGAGGAAACGAGAGATCTCCGAGAAAACCCGCCGACCAGTGGCGTCGACCAGCACAGTTCCCACATTGGAAAATCCGGGCGCGACTCCAGCCGGGAATCGAATCCGGGTCACGTTTATGAGAGGCGAGCGCTCTAGCCGCTACACTACCGTGGGCCCACAGTTGGTTGTCACTTGAGACTTGGAACGAGTATACTGATTTAATTTTGTATTTAGCACAGTCATAATGTTGTTGAGATATCACGGGCTTCTTTAATGTACACGCAGCAGTCTGTTACAAATGGCTTGTGTGGCAGCAAACCCGTCCAAATAGGATTGGCGAGCGGTAATTCGGATTTAGACGGCTGAGGGAATGTCGTTCGCGGGCGGAGAGGAACAGCAGATTTGTAACTTTCCTATTAGGTGCACCGAGTCGATCAGGGCAAACTGTCGACGAATCATTCGTGATCTGGGCAGTGAGTTCGAATTTTTGCGTGGTAATAGTGCAGATCGTGGTTGACGGTGTAAAAGTCAGAGTAGCTGGCATTGTGGTGGCGACCCCTACCTACGCGGGGAAGAACTAGAAGTAGAGGTGCCATTCCATCTCGTGGTTGACGGTGACGAAGTCCTATAGGCTGTTCACGGTAAACTGAGCACTTTCGGAAGCCCTACTTGAGATCTAATTTTATAAATGTTGTGTATTCTTCTGCGTTAGGTAAAATTAACATTTCCATGAGCTTGGTCACTTTATTCATGCGTCGGTTAAGTTAAACTGTAGAATGATTATAAAAGTAATTATTTTACAAATTTGTTCGTTTTTAAACTATGATGCGAAATAAGTAATTTTATTTATCACAAATGTTTACCTAACACTTTTTATTTGACGTTAAGCTATGGAACTACTTTCCTTATATTGTTACCAACTTTACTGGGCACATGTCACTCAGTGCGCTCGTTAAAATATATGCAGGTAAAAGCAATGATTTTTTTCTAGGGTTGATTTCAAAAGTGCTCACTTTAGCATGAACATCCTTTGGTAACTACGTTTGTGATGGCGACACCTACCTGGGAGGGTAGGTGCCGCTGCATCTTGTGGTTTACGATGAAGAAGTCCGCATAGCTGGAGTTGTGGTGGCTACACCTACCTGTGCGGGGAAGAACCAGAAGTAGAGGTGAGACTGCATCTCGTGGTTGACGGTGAAGAAGCCCGAGTAGCTAGGTACGTGGTCGGGGAAGGAGGCGCCTCGCACGGCGGCCTGGAGGCGGCAAGCTTGTACGTTGCCGTCCTTCAAGCAGGGCGTCACCATCAGCCGAGGACCGAGGTCTCCCTGGGCAGGACGCGGGTCCCACAGCGGGTAGGCGGTGCGCAGGAAGAGATCCTGGGCGTGAGCGCAACTCGCGACCAGCAGTATCAGCAGCATTGTGGTCCGGCTGTCCTCTCTGCACTGCGCTGCGCAGTGCTGTGCTGGGAACGGTTGGTCGCTTCTTGTAGCGGTACCCTGAGCCAGTCTGCCCGCGGACCTGCCTCTCTTCCTCAAGTGTGACCTCGGCCTGGCGACCGGCCAACGAGGACCCTGTCCGCTCTTCCAGGCCATTTGCCTCGTGCCAGACACTTTTTTCCGCTTTGTGCCTTCTCTTCTTATCATGCAGTCTCCTGCTATAATGGGGACGCTGGGCTAAGCGATTAGCAAAGGTCGCCTCCCACTAAGGCGAACCTGGTCCAATCCCCGGCCTGATTTTTGCAAGTGGGAATCGTGCCGGACGATGCCGTTGGATGGCGGGTCATCTCGGGGATCTCCCGTTTCCCCCGCCCCTTCATTCCGGCGCCGCTCCATAATCACTTCAATCACCCTCATCGTATCTCAAGACGTCGCTGTTAAGAACCGCCTAAATCGCTTCACTCACTCCTGCTATAGCTTTCTTTATATTATCATTTATTCAGTAATTCGTCTTTGCCAAATTTTTACTTTTTCTTAATCCTGGAAGTTTATTTAATAACAATTTATTTATTTACAGTAATTTGCAGTGTATATGCACAATATTTAAAATTAAAAGCACAGTTAATTTTAAGCTATACATATTTAAAGTAAATATAAATTTTTACGATATTGCACCCAATATATGTTTGAATCCAAAGTACACTTTTCCCGCTGGAACTAAATTATTGAAATTTTGCTTTAAGTAATTTGGCGAGGTTAGTTAAGAATGAAATAAAAGCCGTTTACTAATGTTCGGATTTCACAATTTTCTGTGGCCAATAAAAAATAATCGGTACACAAATTTTTCTTATTATTGATATATATATATAAATAACTTGAAGCTCTAAACACAAGAAAATAATGCTTTATTCACTATCTTCCATCGAAAAATAATAGTCCTTGAAAGTTAAAATGTTTCTTTATAGAAAACTATTTTAATTTTTGTAAATTAATAATAATTTATTAAAGTATTTTTAACAATTCCCATATTTTTCTATAAAATATTTTAATATTTTTCACCGAAATATACATGGTTTGTTCAAAGCTTTGCAAAGTAAAATCGTCACAAAATTAAGGTTCCCTCGTTCTTTCAGCGACGTGGTTTCACAATAGTAAAAGTATGTCCACTATATGCGATTTTCTTTACATGCATTTCAAAGGCCAAAACACAAAGTTTGGTATGTTACTGTGAGATATTTTAAGTAAATTGAAGCATATCTTAACTCACATCCAAGGGAATGTACCTGCCTGAAGAAACGTTGCCCCTTGGGGTGTCGCAAAAAGAAATATCGAATGTTGTGCGTTCTGCCTATTCGCTTGGTATCGCAAAATTTTATTTTGAAATAGTAACATGAATTCTTCTGAAGACGGTAGTGCTTGAGTAACAACACATAACAACCTTCTTCGTTAAGTTTAGCATTTTGATTAAAATCGTTCATTTAATGGTCACTTACATTCTGACATCATAAGAACTAGTGCAGATAACGGTGTTAACTTCATTTATTTCCATGAAATAATGTGATGGTAGTGAGGTTTTACGGTAGTTGAATGTTTTCGTTCAATTCCACATTATCCATACATTAATGATCCAAATTAAATATTTTGCTTATTCTGCTCCTACTTCTAAAGTAAATACCGCCAATAATGCCTTATTTGTGACGAACTGAATTCATGTTCGCCGTGTTATCAACACCGCATTTACTCTCTGGTGGATAAATAATATTTCTATATGTATAATCATACTCAAATTCTAATCACTTGCATGTCGCATCCTGCTTTCTATTCCTGCGAATTTCGTTTCACTTTCATGTTTCCTTCTTGGTGTTGTATTTTTCACACACATCAGTGTATATGGTTTTAACTCAACTGCGTTATTTCCCTGAGCTAACGGCCATATTTGTTTTACTGCTTAGTGGAAAACGCGTTTGTTTGACTTTCATAAGTAAAGCATATAGATAATGTTTCAGTAAAAGCGTACAAAATGAAACTGGGAATAGACGCCGCACCACAGATCGTTTTAATAGCAGGAACGTGTGGTAACGTGTCGTGCTCGACATGTATTAGTACATAGTAAAAGTACTTCGATACGAGTCACACTTGAGCATTTTAGTTAGTTTAAAATTTGTCGTATCAATCACTACGACTTTGTGTCTTGCTTAAGCATAAAATATATGTAAGATTCAAATTTGAAATAAAATCACTTATTTATCAAGTCTGGATCTACATAGTTTCATGCCCGAATATATAAATTGAACGTTGCACATACTAAAATAATTACTGTTATAGGCTGTTCACGGTAAAATTGGCACTTTTGAAGACCCTTTTTAAGATCTACTTGTATGCGAGTTGTGTCTTCTTCCACTTTATGTAAAATGAAAATTGCTACGGGCCTCAAAACTTATTCATGCATCGGTCAAGTGAAACTGAAAAATTATCAGGAGAGTAAATATTCTCAAAATCTACTCAATGTTACACTTCAATGCATTAAAAAACAGAAAGTGAAAGAAATAATTTAAGTTATCACAAATGGTTACCTAACACTTTTTATTCGACGTTAATATATGAAAATATTTTCCATCCTTCGTTACCAACTTTACTGGGCGCATGTCACTCAGTGTGTCATTTAAAATTACTGCGGGCAGGGCCAGTGACTTTTTTCTAAGGTTGATTTCAAAAGCGCTCACTTTATCGTGAACAGGCCTTACCAAATCTCATCACTACATGAAATTCTTAGAAGTCCCGGCGCAAAGCAAGGGCCGCGGTGGTGTAATGGTTAGAGTAGGTGAACCGGCTTCGATTCCGGTGGGGTCGCAGCCGGTTGTTCGCATGTGAGAATCGTGCTGGATGATGTCGCCGGGCGGCTGGTTTTCTCGGGCATCTCCCGTTTCCCCTGCCCTTTCATTCCGACGTTGCTCCACATGCACTTCGCTTCGCCCTCATTGACTATAAATACCTTGCTATTAAGACCCGCCCAAATATCTCAGCTCCCGACTCAAAACCAGCTTAACTCTTATTCACCGAGCGAGGTGGCGCAGTAGTAACGCACTGAAATCGCATTCGGTAGGACCCGGGTTCGATTCCCAGTCCGGCCGTCCTGATATCGGCTTTCTGTGGTTTCCCGAAATCACTTCAGGTGAATGCTGGGATGGGTGCCTAACAAAGGCCATGGCCGTCTCCTTCCAATTCTCTCCCCAATTACTCTTCCCTGTGCAAATTTCACCGTCTCTAATGACCTCGCTGTCGACGAGACGTTAAGCACAACTACCTACCATCTTATTCTCAGTGATTGAAGTTATTCTATCCTGTTTATTTTTATGTGTTTTGGAACTGAACCCGCGGCGACGATGGACATGATAACCTCGGACCTCAGGATCTGCAAGCCCGTCCGGCATCAACTTGCCTAAGTATTCATTTCTCGTAAATTCTTCAAACAATGCTCCGTCTCGGTTCTCTCTCGATTAACAGTACCTCTATGTCGCCCCAATCTTTGTCTTATAGCTAATGGATAAACGTCAAATATAAATAATTACACGCCGTGAGAAATACAGTCCTTCCTTCCTATCGCTTATTATGAAACATTCTTCCTTATTTAATCTGCTGCAAGTGGTAGGGCCAGCGATACTCCGCAGGATTATTCTGGGCATATGGATCAGGTGACGTGTGCATAAATATGTCGATGTAATCTGCAGAAGCAACCCCCAAGGTCAATGTAACCAACAACCGAACCCGCAGTCGACGCAACCAGCAGTTGTCGAACCTGCAGTTTATGTAACACGCTGTGGCTGAACATGCAGGTTCCACATGCTATTTGTTGCAGGTGAATTAAGGGGAAAATGAGGAAAAAATTTCGTAAAACAGGAAAATTCTTACACACTCCCTAAAATATCTCGAAATTTGCTAACCCTGAAATTTGAATATATATATATATATATATATATATATATATATATATATATATATATATATAATATTTAATGTTACCTGCCACCTGAATGACCTAAATCGTCAGGCTTCTGAGCATGCCTACCGAGTACCGTTGCTGTATCTCAAACATTTTAGGATATAATAGCATTTTGAATTCGACCTGCCCCCTTAAAATCGTACAGTTACGGTGAAGTCAAGTGTACACCATTAGGCAATGGAAAAGTGATATGGTTAAGGAGCGTAACAAATTGGAATTCCAAAGGGCGCATCGTTTCGGAAATATTGGTACTTGAAAATCAACCCCCACCCCCTCTAAAATCTACACTTAGGAAGATCACTAATCTGTGACAATTTCCCCTTAAAATATATTTCGGTCCCAAATTCGAGTTCCTAATCAGAAGAACATGGAAGCAGCGAGTAGTTAAATGCAGGACGCATCAAAACTTCCCACACATCTTAATGCTATTTCCGCTTAGGGTTCCGGGTGGGAACTTCAGATGACGGAGAGTCCGAAAGAAGATGAAGCGAATGTTTCAATAAATGTGGAATTTTCCAAATGTTGTTAATGGTAATGTGGGAACAGGCATCGGAAGTAGAGATTTTCCGAAGTACATTTTTCGGTACCCAAGGGGCACGAAAATGGACCCACACTAAAGTTGTGGGTGGAGAGATGTAAAGATCAGCGTAATCTGGGACTTTCTTACACATAAATCGAAAATGGATGGCGAAGAACCCACGAAAGAAGTTTCAGCGAGCAAGGAACATTTCGAAAAATCCCACACACGCCGGACTATAAAAAAAATGGTCAAAGGTGCCTGCCGCTTAAAGCTGTTGGGCCTACTAAGTTCCGTCACCATAGCTCAAAGCGTTTAGAAAAAATAGCAATTTTAAATTCTATTCCCCCTTAAAATTATTATTTTAAGGAGATATCGACGATACAATATGAAACGATGGGAACTGGGGTGCTTATGAAACATACTAAATTGGAATGGTATACTTTCAACCGACTCGAAGATATTAAGAATAAAAAAATAGATCCCTTTAAAAACTCAACATTTCATAATTCCTTAGGTTGGGTAAAACTCTTCCGCTATACCAAATTGCAAGTCCCTTGCACGAACAGGGCGAGAACAGTGCACGGACAAATATCCGATTCAGAAAACGTCCTCCGTGCGCCAAACGATCTCCTCGAATGGCAGGATGAGGGAAACAGGAGAGGTTGGAATGAAAGGAGGAAGGATGTGAAGAGGTACTGAGAAGGGTGGCACACCTCCAACCCTCGATAAGGGGGCTCTGCGCGCCCCCAAATATTGAATTTTTCGCGCCATACTTTAGATATTCGTCACTACATAGATTCTCAATTTTTCTTTTTAACATTGTTACAAAATATTACTCACCACTTCATTTGTATAAAATACGTTTAACTTTACCAAACCTGCATAAAAGAATAAAGAATAAACTAATAAAAATTAGTACATTACTTGCGTCGTAATAAATACCTATTAATGACATTATTAGTGAAAATTAATACAATTTTACAACAATATACAGTTGCGAAGAATCATATTACTACCTGGCTCTGAATCAACTAAGTAGTAGGGGCGTACCGGTTCTTGCCCACTAGACAAATGACATATGGATGGAGCAGATATAAAAATCTATGTTGCAGATTAATGGCTAAACCAGATAATTGGCTAGTACTAATCCAAATAATTTGCAAATTTTATAATTGGATTAAAGCTTAATCCATTTTTGGAAAATAGTGGAAAATTCTGCATTTTTTATTTATTTTTTTATTTTTGGAGAAAATATTTATATGTAAGAGTGTTCTATTTTTGAAGAGCGATATTTACCCTTGGACGTTTTGCAGGCGGATGAGCAATGAAGAATTGGGAAATGGGTATGTGTGTGTTGAGTTTGGTGCAAGAGTGTCATAAGTGTATTGAGGTCGGGATTGGGGCACACATCCATTCTCTTGGGAAGACTGTGCAGGACTGAGGGCGGTGGCTGGGTGAGGAGAGGGGATGGAACACAGTGACTAATGAGGTCTGAGATACGTCCGCTTTGCCCAGCATCTAATTGTAGACTGAGGGGGGGAGCACTCGCGACTAATTAGACATGAGAAATGGCAGAAGTGAGAAATGCGTAATTCGAAATAAATGTTTTAAAATATTTTTCCGGCGAAATAAAATGAGTACGACATACATGCCATTAAAAAAGTTGGTTTTATAGAACGCAAGAGAAACTAATGAAAAAAAGCACAATTACTAACAAATGAATGAATGACTTAATAAGACTCCACGAATTACCTCGCCACACTACTATAAACCAAAAATATGTATTGAAACACTTCACAAATCAATAAAAAGGACATACTAGATTCGAAACATAACCAATTATCCCAAACCCACATAACCACACGAATTACAGCCAACTTACCTTATTTCCACGTCAAAATTGAAACTCACTTTCTGCCCAGCAATCCATGTGTAATGACATACTAAAAAGATTCAGAAAAACATATATTAATATCGTAACTCGTAACAAAAAGACCAACATATATTGTTCATGGAACCAAACACTATAGCGCACTAGACACACACGTACCTCACTTTACCCTCATCGGCTCTCGGGTCTGACTAACCACAATGAAATATTCTTAGCATCGAAATGCAAATATCTTCACCAAACTCTGCTATCCAAACTCACTCATTTAATCACACGAGCAAAAATAACCATAATGATCTATCACTTTCAGATGAGACGAAACATAAATATTAACAGTGCACAAAGAGGTAAGTTTAAGACCAAATCGCACACGAAACAACCTATCCCAATTTCCATCTATTCCCAAAAAAAATTAAACGTTTGTTAAAACCACGTAAAGTAAATTTATGCTTACAGGATCCTGCTTTTACAAAGGCATCCTAAGACCACACCCATCACAAGAAACTCGCTTTGCTCTCATCGAATCGCAGAGGCCCGCAACTCGCTGTTCTCAATGTATCAAGTGTTTAGTAAATGTACGAACCGAATGTAGTGTATATTATAAACGAAAACTCAGTTTCTGTCAACTGCCTAAGCCGGCGTCTACTCCCTCTCTTCACCGTTCCACCCAGGGCACACGTTCGAAAACAAATTAATGAGAATCCCGATATGTGCGGAACATGCGAACACCACCTCCCCTAGCACCCTAGCATTCGAGAGCGATGCTCCATGATATATATATATATATATATATATATATATATATATATATATATATATATATATATATATATATATCATGGAGTATATATATATATATATATATATATATATATATATATATATATATATATACACCCCCCTCCCTGTCTCGCACTTCCTCATGACACACATAACCGTTGAAGGCGATGAACTTCTCAAGGTCCCCCTCCCTTTCTACAAACCGGCACCAGGCTGATGGCGTAAAGCTAGCTCCCAGCTCATTGGAAAATCAAATATAATATATTGCAACTGATATTAAAAAACCGATTTCAATCCAACGAATCTTTATCCCAATTCAAAGAAATATCACGTGATAATTATAATATAAACGATGATTTACAAACACGAACTAAATGCAAAGATTTAGCATTTAAATACTCTCAACTAGCGATTGAGTTATGTTCCAAGTACTTTTGTTAAAATATTACGAGATCAGATGTTCACCCTACTCGGCTCCCAATGTCCAAACATAAATATTATATTTCCTTTAAATTAAGTATGTGTAAGGTATTTGAAGTGATTAATTCCTTTGAGCATTTAAAAACAGTTTTCCTTCCACCAAACAATATTGAAACAATTTGTTACCTAATTTGTGTACAATTATCAAACATTACTAACATGATTCGAGAAGTACGTTAAACGAGCATATAATTGCTAAGATATTACTAGTTTATAGCTGAGAAAATAAAATACATTTTTGTATGCATTTGCCTGGAGATTTCTCTACAAGACGAAATTTTAATGCACTTAATTATAGAATATCCTAATTCCGTGTACGTGAAAATAAAGGAGTTTTGAAATAAGTTCCATTTACAATCATTTTAATGTTTCCATGCAAGATTTTCGTTGCACCTAATACTTCATAAATGTGTATACATATACAAATATATGTATAATTTATTTCCAGCCTGAAATTAAGCTGGATTGAGTTGTAATGTGTCGAATTGAATGATATTCAATAAATTTTCTAAAAGGTCGTATTTTAGGCAGAAATCAAGGAAAACAGGCGCCATTTTTGATTCAATTACTATATAATAGGGGAATAATTTTTTTTCTCAGTACAAAGTCAGCAGTCGTCAAGGTCAAGTCAATTCGGGGGTGTATCACCGAGAGGTTTGGATTACATCAGCCATCAACGAGACGTACAACAGTCTTCAGCATCACCGAGACATACAGCAAACTTGAACATCACCGAGACCTACAACAAGCTTCAGCATCACCATGACGTATATCACCTAGACGTAAAGCAGGATTCATCGAGACCTACACCTGTGGAACCAGGTCATATGCACAACGGCAACTGTTGTGATCACTGCGATGAAGAGTGCATAAAATGTTCAATACGATATTAGCGTTTGATCGCAGCAAAACTTTGCTAAGCCTAGATATCGAGAACAAGCTCTCACTGTTACCGAAATAACTTGTAATTTTGTTAGCTTCCCACGAAATTAAACATGTTTATCCATTCATCTCAGAGTAGTTATGGGTGGACGAAAATATAAGTAGTTATTTACCTTGTGATGAAAACTGTCCATACGCCATACCTGTCTTTTTCAATGATGTTAATAATCAGCATCTGAGGAATAATTGTGTAATGCGAAGATGACAAGTCATGGAACTTGCCAATAATAATCGTCCCAACTTACCAAGGGAAGAATCCGGTATTGTTGAGGTTATTTCAGAGGCCTCAATGGCGATGTTGTAAGCAAAGTATGAAAATAAATAGGGTTCTTAAATGTTATATCTTCAATACTTCAATACTTTCAATTCTGATGTAGCTATGCTTGATAAGGAGACAGTCTAGCCATGATTTGTTACGTGCGAGGCTTTGAAAATCATTACGATAAGTATTTTACTTTGAAAGAAGTGCTTTATCATATGCCAATTATGATAATGGCACTAAAGTTTTAAGCTGTAAATCACCTTACCCACTGTCTGTCCTAAATCCTTAACTGAAAATGATAATTCAAACATACAAAGTACATGATTTGAAATTGGATTCCAGTGTTTTAGAATATGAAGACAGATTCAGGCATGTAATTGGTGCGTTTATCGAAGATTATCCTGTATATGTACTGGGAAAAACCCAAAAGGAACGTATGGAGACGATAACTAATGCAGAATTATAAACATTAGAAGATATTACGAGTGTCCAAGTATCAATTTACTTGTACAATGTTATAATAATCATCCATGTTCGAACAAAATGTTTTGTTCACAGTGTGAAAGCGAAGCCTTAAGATTATACATGTACCGTCACCCATGGTACATTTAACAAAATGGGTTTGTTACAACTTAGAGTGAGAAAAGGTAAAAATACAGTAACATTTGCAACTCTTACATCAGTTTACGTACGGTACATCATTGAAATGGAGAGGTTCAATCCAGCAAAATCTTACGAGAGCATAGTATGTGGTTATAGGAATGTGTGGTTCTGGCTTAACTACACTACACCATGTCAAATACAGCTCTTCAATGGGGAATAACATTGCAGTTTCTCACAAACTAGTGTTTTTAGAGTTTCATTTTCATATATCTAATAAGATGCATTCTAGCTCATTTCGTTTTTAGGGTTTCATTTCCATATAGCTAGTAAGCTGTGTGCCAAACCACACACCCATAAATGCTAATCGCAGTACTGTGATTAGATTGCAGCACATATACAAATTAATATTAACCTTAAATTCACAGTCACTTGCATCAAGATATGACATCTTTAAAGGGGCCCGTGCACTGAAAAGCCTTTTGGCAATCGAATAAACACACTCATCAGTTCATGCGGTTTATTACAAACTTAAACATTCCCTCCACAAGAATAAGGGCCCGTGCACTGAAAAGCCTTTTGCCAATCGAATAAACACACTCATCAATTCATGCGGTTTATTACAAACTTAAACATTCCCTCCACAAGAATAACTTATACAATTGCTCGCTTTGAACCTGCGGCGAAGGCTATACAGTAGAAAAAGCCATAGGCTTACATTAGAGTTACGTGTGCTGATTAAATTATAAACTCCCCAGGCGATGCAATTCCTGGAGTGGTGAGGGGAATTATCCCAGATGGCTAAAACGAAAAAGGTTCCTGATAATTAACTATTGCTGAAAAAATAATCGGTGATGGAGGTTGATATCGTCCGGGTGGGAAAACTGCGAGTGCGGTTTCACATGTGCCTCCCCTACTGGGTGCAACTTGCTGACTGACTTCCCGCTGTGGTGCGTGGGCTGGCAGTGAGATCTACTTGCACACGCGGAGAAACAAGTTTACCATTACATGCTATCATACTTTGATACACTGCAAAAAAACAAAAGTCAATAATTGTTTCTAGAGCTTACATAGCAGTTTAAATGAAATGGGGTGAACATAACATTTGTGGTGGTGCGAATAAACATTAGTGAAAGAAACAATAGTACTTTAAAACATTGGACATAAAGGCTTCTAAACATATCGCACTTAATTTATGTGTCATGTGTCTTTATTATGTGGCTAGAAATGTGCTTGTGTAAATGCTACAACCCTTTTTAACATAATACACATGTCGGTATGTTACTCCACCCACTCTTTCTGGCTGGTAGGCGCACATGGCGCTACACTCCCTGGATTTCACTGCACTGCCCGATCTTGGCCACTCCTGCACTCACACTAAACTACATTGCTCGTTGGTGATCAGTCGTCGAGAGCATGTGTGTGCTGCACTTGTGAGTGGCCAGCATGACAAACGGCCTAGGGCGAGGGGGGACACACGTCAATGTGTAATATATTTAGTCATCATTGACAGAACAAAATGCCATCAGTAAAGATACATTAAATTACACTGCAACAGACCAAGCAAGCAGGACTGACGCTTGATTCAGCTCATTGATATTTCTTGCTATACACACTATTGGCATTGCATGAGTGCCCGTTACAATCACACTAATACATTACTTTGTATATATATATGTAGTCTGATGCCATGTGATGGCTCGGTTGGGGGTACAGAATGTTTTGATGGACGGTGAGGTTAGGGAAGTATTGGTGAGGTATTTGTTACTCAAAAAGGTGCATGACACATGTGGCAATGTTGAGGTTGTTCGAGAGATGGAGACTTTTAACGTTCTCAGGAACAGCGTGCCGATCTCCCCTCACATTTACTATCTGCAGTGTTTACTAAACGGTGATCCTATTAAAGGCTGACCCACACACTTGATACTGAACTGCTGACTTATTGCATGATTGAAATAATTACACTCATAACACACTTTTTAAAGGTAAGGTGGTTTTCGTGGGCTTTGGAGGGTCCTATTCCCTGATGTGCCTGAAGGTTTGGCAAAGGAAAAACACATGGAAAATAGGGTCTATGTATTACTGACTGATCACATGCTGTAAAATTGCAGACTTACAATGTGTATGCTCATAATTTCACTATCATGTATTCAGACAACCAACACGTTTTGCATAGTAGCAACTATTTACATTTTCCCTGACCCGAGTGACAATACCCCTATATATCCCTGACTTTGCCCTGTCACATGTAATTCCCTGACTTTTACCTGTTTTCTGTGAGGGTGTATTGTTACAGTCATAACATATGTAAATGCTCTATTAAACTTAATTTAACACGAAATGATTTTTCTTTACAATGTCTTAACCCTAACCCTAACCCCCAACCCCTCTCATTATTTTTCACAACATACTGTTTATATGAACACTGCACCCACGAATGCTGGTAATTACGAATTACTTTGTTTTTACTATACACATGGTTACCATTATTTTATTCCAACTTTTACAGCAAATGTTATATGAAATATACAATCACATAGAGCCAAGAGAGAATGCAAGGGATCGCCTAAGAGTGAAAATAGACAATTACCTGGCAGCATTAGGATTATGTTAGTCACAAACATTACAGATGATATTTATTATAAATTTACACCATAGCAGGAATATAAAAATTCTTGCACCTCTGTATCCTGAAGTTATGTTTACCTGTTCAGCTTCTGTTGATTTCATGAATATTAATACTACACCAATTGCCTTGCGATATTACTTTGTCATGTCATTAGAAGATTGTAAACAAATTATACCACTTCTTATAAGATTTTTTACATTTATATATTCTATGTAAAGGGGCATCACAGACACTGGCATCCTTTCCTCTTCCACCGATATCTAACCTATCATGTGATTGATACCAAAATATATATACATACAATTCAATTAGGTTATTACCTACTAAATTGGAAATGCAGAACGAAATTTTAATATTATTTATATGCAAACATGTAGGAAATATGCTGCAGAAATCTATAAAACACTCAGAATGTTATCCATATTTCTATACACATTTGTTACCTGACAATTATTTTAGCAACCCATTCACTACAATAAACACATAGATAACAAAAGAAATATAAATACAACTCAATGGGGTTTGTAATATCTTGGAAATGCGGATTGAAATTGTAATATTATTTGTATAAGCATACATCTGGGAAATATGCTGCAGACATCTACACAACACTCAGGATTTTATTCATAATTGAAAGCACATTTATTAAGATGACAACTATGTATACATACAACAGAACGATTTTTTGTGAATACTACATATTAACTTTTAAAACTTGAGATATTTATAACCACGAAACGTACATGTTAATTGTCACATCTGAAATACAATATGGCGACTGTCGTAAGTACGTAGTATGCCCAACAAGTAAACAATTTCAAATATTTACAAAGTATACTTCGTGTGTGTACTAAACTGGGAATTTGAACAACACTTGTATACACATTATGATGAGATATCTGGCAACAAGTATGCACAATATGCAATTTTTGAGAATTCAGAAACTGCCTAAACTTATAAGGTACATTTCCTTTGAATTATTATTCACCGAACATTTCATTCATTAAGTCGGCATAATTTTGCATACAGATTTACCGATTTATCTAGCTTTCACAGACATGTAATATTATCGAAACTGTCGTATTTTATGTTCGCCATGTTTCTTTTTTATCTTAATTAGGCATGAGGTAAGCAGTTACTGTTTGTGTGGTTGATTGATCAATTACAATTAATATTATTACTAAGTTACAATTTGCGATGTATTTTCCCAAGACAGCTAAATAATTTTTATGTTTCAGGTTGTATTGTTTGAAAACTAAACAATGCGGTATGCAACAGCAATATCTTGATTATTGGTGTAATGTGTTTTACTTGCACCATAGAATTGCTACTAATGGTTACCAAATATCTGTACTAAAATGACGCATCGCAATAAAATTACAATCATATTATTTACAGTGTGTTTTTGATAAATCTAGAAACGACACCAACTTTCACTTCGGTCTTCGCGATACTTACAGGATGGCTGCCTCAACAGTTTAGGTACAGTACAGTCCATTACAGTCCATGTGACCATTAATTTGCAACACAGTTATGTAAATGGTTGCTTAAATGGTTATAGTGAGTATTTGCATTTCATAGTAAATAGTTACATTTCACTTCAATCTACATGACTCTTAATTTTCGACACAGTTACATAAATAGTTGCCTAAATCGTTATAGTGACTATTGTGTTTATCATTACATTTAACAGTTATAACCCCGCAGTTCCTCAAACATAACAGTTACATTGCAACTATGGCCAGTTGCAGTTGACGACATAAAAGTAATTGTTTCAATTAAAAGTTATACTTAATTATGAAAACAGTAATATAAAAATCAAAAGAGTGACATGTGTTGCTCCTCCCTCTAAACGGTTTGTGAGTGGGCAAGATCGGGCAGTGCAGTGCAGTGCAGTGCAGGGGGTGTACCACCACGTGCTCATGACCGCCCGGGAGAACAGGCTGATTAATACACAGACATGTGTATTACATTTTTAATGGTTGTAGTATTTTCACAGCACATTTCTAGCCATGTAATATTGACATGTGAGACATAAATGAAGTGCAATATGTTAAGATGCCTTTATGCCCATATGTTGTTTTTAAAGTATTATTGTTTTCTTTCACAAATGTTTATTCTCACCACCACCAATGTTATATTAACTCCATTTCATTTCAACCGCAAGGTAAGCTCTAGAAATAATTATTGACTTTTGTTTTTTGCAGTGTTTCAAAGTACGATAGCATGTTACAGAAATTATTTTTCTCTGTGTGTGCAAGAAGAGCCCTCTGCAGCATGTGAGCCAGCCACCGCCAGCCCTCGCGCCACGGTGGGAAGTCAGTCAGCAAGTTGCACCCAGAGGGGGAGGCACATGTGAAACCACGCTTGCGCTTTTCCCACCCAGACGGTATCAAACTTCATCACTGGTCATTTTTTCAGTAATACTTAAGTATCAGGAACCTTTTTTCGTTTTAGCTGTCTGGAATCTTCCCCCTCGCCCCCCAGGAATTGTATCGCCAGGGCAGTTTAAAAATTTATCAGCACAAGTAACCTTAATGAAAGCCTAGGGCTATTTCTACTGTATATCCTTCACCTTAGGTTCAAAGTGAGCAATTGTATAATTATACAAGTTATTCTCCTGGAGGGAATTTTCAAGTTTGTAATAAACCACATGAATAGTTGAGTGTGTTTAATAAATTGCCGAAAGCCATTTTAGGGCACGGGCGCCTTAAAAGACGCCATATCTTGATGCAAGTGTATGTGAATTTAGGGTAAATATTAATGTGTGTGTGCTGAAACCTAACCAAACTATCACGAGTACCATTTATGGGCGTGTGGTTTGGCCCTGACAATCCACAGATTAGGGAGTTCGGTTTTAATCACATCAACATAATATTAATTTGCAATACCAAGCAGTGATTGGGCTGCCCGAAGATACCCTTGTTTAGAAAACACCGAGGTCTCCACATCAGGTGAACTGCTGCAAGATCTATGGGAGAATGTGGTCTGGGTGACCAGCCCACAGCTCCCTGAGGTTGTGAGGATTCAGCTCTACCGCAACAACATCAGTGACGCTGCCACATCGATGTATGGTGTGTACAGGGTATACAATTCATACCACCTTTTTTTTCCAAATTATGTTCACGAACTTTGTAAATCCCAATCAACCCCATATCGTCCAATCAAGCCACGTAAATTGTCGCCATCCGTGTGGTTAATATTTTCCACCAGAATCCATGTACTAACTCTCTACCAAAAGTTCAAAATTTTTCACACCTCGAGTTGTCCAACTACGCCATCCTTACCCTGTTTAACTGTCTACCTGCAACGAGAGGAAGCAGAGGAAAACATCAACAGCACTATGGTGCCTTGCAGACGCCTGAGAGATGCCAGAAAAGGGACTATGTGCTCTGTGGATAAAGGGGACGCAGGCACTGGTTTATCACCATTGTGGGGGAAGCAGAGAAGAAGGCGAGAAAGACAGCCAGCTTTGTGCAGATCGCAGCTCGTGAGGTCAGGACTCACATTACCAGACAGGATGCTGGACAAAGGAAGGGGAGGGAGAACGTGCCCGCACCACCCCCTCTGCCTACAAGAATCAGTGACCAGCAGAACAGGAGGGAGGAAAGGTTCCTCTCCTTCCCCATGTTCATCGCATGTGCCACATACTGGTGGTCAGTTGAGCGGGAACTGGTTCGTTGACCCCGCGACATCCTGCATGCTCGAGCGGGGCTGCTGCATCGTGACCACCATGCCACGAATGTGGACTGGAACTGTTATCAGCGCCATGCACGTGACTGTGAACTATCAACATGGCCAACTACATCACATCCACTGCAACAGCAACACCATTATGCTTGCAGTGCCTCAAAGCACTTCCAGTGAACTTTGTCGACAAATTAGAGCACGGCACGCAGTGTCGTTGCAACCGCAGACCGAACTCGACGACAAACAGCCATGTCGCGACCATCCGCGAACAACCATGCGAAGTGGAAATATTGATGTCATGGGAAAATTCGCTAATAAAAACACTTCTATCACAATAAATCAAAACGGAATCAGACTCTCATGCACCACGTTATTCTGATAATCTCATTTGCGACAGACAAGGGGCCTATCATCTTACAGTGTGAGAACTGTCAAATCAAATTCCACCAGGAATGCCTCAGCGAGAAAGAACAGATAACCACAAGTGGGTTAGTGTTTACGTGTGGAACCTGCCGCATTAATGATGAACATTGTAATGTACAACAACAAGTTCAGGAAATCATGTCAAGATGTCACATTCAATTGGGCAGCAGCGAGAGGAGTATTCAAAATTTAATTGGCAGGTGGATGCAACAAGCAAGAGCAAGGAGATGCAGGAAAGTGTTGCACAAGTCACAGGAGGGGAGGAACACCTAGCATATGCAGCAAGAACGAAAGCAGAGGAACAACATCCACACACGTGGTGAGCGGAGGAGTACCAAGACCGTCTATGTCAGCAGCGTTACTTTCACCCCATCCGAATGCAACTCCATTATAATATTTACCCAATAGTACCTATTGGGTAAATTGGGTCCTACCCGACCATACCTTATATGACACAGCGAGCAGAAGCAATACAATCAACACCAACAACCGCAATAAAACCAGCTAGAAAGACAGGGACCACTAAGCCACACTTCAACGCAGCTCCGCCAGGATAAACACATGCAAAGAAGCCTAGCTGGGTTCAGATTTTGCCCACATTTGTGGGAATATCGTCGCAGGGCTACCACTGCCTTCCTAGAGGACTACACCTGCAGGCTCACTAGGTACGGTGTCAGTCAGGAGGAATGGTTTAGCTGTGTTGGCATGCAACTACAAGGAGACACACAGTCTTGTAGGAAATCACTAAACCATTACAGGCTACAGTGGCAATGTTTTCGCCGTTCATTTCAGAACAGTTTCAGGGGTGTGTTCAGCTCTATTCAAGCACAGAGTCGGCACATGTTGGAAGAACAGCAGCCAAATGAACTGTTAACAGCATTCGTCACACCTAATCCACCAGATTCATTCGCAGTTACCGGAACGGGAAGTCTAGGAAAATATTGCGGAAACAGTCAGGCCAAAATTCAGGGCAATATTGATACCACTACTGAAATGGACCGTTGTAGACATCATGCATGCAAAAATCTTACTGTAACGTGACCGCGTACAACCGTGCTGCAATCCAGGTGTAGTTCGATGGCGTAATGAGCAGAGACACACGGGGAAACGGTTCCCCACCACCGGTACAGCAGGAGCAAAACAGACAGTTTTACCAGCCTAAATAACATTTCTATCGACCACCATCAGTGAAAAGACCGGTGCACCAGAACTGGAGGAGGCAGGATGTGCAAGGTATTATGCACAGTGCAGGAGTGCAGCTGCGTGTGTAGGATCAAAGTCAGCCGCCGCGAAACCCATCCTAGTATTGCCCTACACATGCATAACTTTGGCATAGCAATAGCCCCGATAATCCCCATATCTCACTCATTCAGGAAGCAGCAAGTAAGAAGCAAGTAAATGGGATGCTGGGGTGAGGAGGCCGTACGTCTCTTCCACCCCTGATCAGCATCAGAAACCACGAGATCAGACACCACAACAAGCATTGTTACAACAGGTCAGCAACAGTAAACAGCAATTTATCAGGATTCCTGTAAATGTGAACGGGCGTCAGTGACAACCGCTAGTTGATACTGGAGCTTCACACGACTTAATTTGACAAGAATATGTAAACTCACAAGATGTAGAACCTGTTAATTTTGTCATTCGGTTAGCCACCAAAAATGAGACCAGTACAGCACTATGCCAAGCAAAAATTATAGTTAACATACAGGATATTAGCACTATAACAACAGCTATTGTTGCACCGGAAATCTGGGAGGACATTATATTAGGAATCCCATGGTTATCCAGGGAAACACATTTGTGGAACCAGAACACAAAGAAGTATTCCAAACATAAGATGCTTTATGCCAAATCACAATTGCAGAACATGAAATACAGATCGAAGTAGAACCTGTAAAAACACAGCCATGCATTTATTTACCGAACCAGGTGATAATCATTAAACAGCAGATCCAGTAAATGCTAAATGATGGTGTTATTGAGTCAACAGACAGTATGTACAACTCCGCAATAACACTCTCGCCTAAAAAAGATCACACACAGCTTTTTATGTCGACTTTAGGCAGTTAAACCAAGTTACCAAAAATTCATTACAGCTGTACAGTACATAAGTGTAAAAGATGCTCTCAGATCATTGGGACAGGCAAAAAATTATGACATCCCTTGATGTGAAAAGTGATTATTGACCAGAACCAGTTAATAACAGCATTCACCGTGCCACACAGACGCAACTTCATGTACTCCACTATGCCCTTTGGGCTTAAGATCGCCCAGCTACCTTTTGATCCATGATAGTGTGCATGTTAGACAGGTTAATATGCGACTACACCATAGCCTACCTGGATGGCGTAATCATATGGACCAGCATGTGGGAGGAACACTTGCAAATTCTGTCTGTAGTTTTAGAAAGGTTAGCTATTAATGGGCTGATGTGTGCGCTAGAAAAATGTCACATAGGGAACACCAGTATTGACATTTAGGGTATGTGATTGATGCAGAGGGAAATAACCTGAATCCAGAACAGTTGAAATTAATAGCAGAGTATCCCCAGCCAAAAACGAGGAAGCAGTTACAAAAATTTTTCGGTTCAATAAATTGGTCAAAAGAGTACATTGAAAATTTTTCAGTCATAACAGCACTGCTGACAAATTATTTTCCACAACCAAACCTGATTTCAATGGTCAGAAGCAGCAGAACGGTATTTTCAAGATATTAAGGAGAAATTCCAGACGTGTCCTACACTGCAAGATACGACACAGGCAAACATTTGTATCTACAAATAGATGCGAGCCAGAATGGGGAAGGAGCAGTGCTTTACCAACTATCCGATAATGGGGAAAGAAACATGACTGACTTCGCTAGTGCCAAGCTAGGCACTACCGAGTGCCGCTATGATGTCAACGAACGTGAATGTCTTGCTGTAATCTGGACGATAAAAAATACCAGGTGTAATTAGAGTACCAGCGCTTTACATTATGCATCGACAACAGATGTCTGCTCTGGCTTCATAAGATGCAGCATGCACGTAGTAACTTAACCAGATGAGCACTGCGCCTGCAATAGTTCGATTTATCTGCGGAACACGTAGCAGGAAAGGAAAATCAGTTAGCAGACACGTTATCATGTGCACCGAACCCACAAGTAATTTTGCAAGACAAAGTGGAATGGGAAGATATCCTTCCACAAGGTGACGGGATTATTTCCGAACTTAGTATACAGCAAGAGAGTGCGGTGGAAATTGGCATTTTGATCTCAGAATTATTTGAGCAAGTAAAGCAAATGCAGCAGGGTTGCCATTTTTCGCAAGACAAGACGCGGCAGTGAGAGCAGGGTACAGTAGAGTATAGGCGAGTTGTGAATATCAGGTCAGAAACGTGCTTGCTGGGTAACCCGGGGAAGTGGAGAGGGTATGTTCCTACACGTGTGTGGGATCAGGTGCTCACCCATGCACACAGTGGCGGTGTAGCCGGACACTCAGGAGTGTCCCAGACCATTTGCAACATAATGGAGCATTTCTTTTAGCCAGAACTCACAAAACACATGCGCCGTTTAGAGTAAAAGTGTCAGAAGTGCAATTTGTTTAAAAGTCGCCGAACAGATGCCCAGCAACCACAACAGTTGCACGTACTTCAAAAGCCTTTCCAGACAGTGTGCCTTGATTTAATGGGACCATACTCGAGGTCAGTTAACGGAAAGTGATTTCTAGCGGTAGTCACTGACAATTTTTCTAAGTGGCTTGAGGCGTACACCATCAGTAATGCCCGTACAAATAACATCGCAAGTGTGCTCAGTAACAACTTTTTCCCACGTTGGGGTTTTCCTAAAAACTTATTAGCTGAAGAAGGACCCAAGTTTCTGGAAGCAGTGGAGCGATTTTTGCACAAAGTGGGAAGTGATGCACATAACAATGGTAATTTACCATCCCAAAGCCAACCCAATGGAAATGCGGAACCAGGAGTTAAAAGTTCAGCTTCCCCTTGGTGTGGGTGACCAGCACACAAAACACATTGTATACACTACGCCGACGAGTCAACGCCACCACTGGTAAAACACCTGCTGAAGTTTGGCTGGGAAGAAATATCCGTGTACGAGGTGAGGGAAAATGCAGGAGACCGGACAGCAGTTACGCACTGAGTAGTACTACCAAACTGCAAGCATGTTGAAAATGAAAACAGTAAGTACGTGAGCAGCACGTGTGATACGCATCAAGATGGGTGCCGACAAAAACAAGACCGCCACCAGTGCCGCTAGCAGGGCAAGAAGCGAATGTGAATAGGCAACCACAGTCCACTGCACGCAATGATTTTTGTGCGGGCTTAAAGGCTAAATGGAGTGGGCCACACCGAATGTTGCTGCAGTTGGAACCCACTACATAATGGGCCCGCATCGGCAGGAGATGGATGAGGGTACATCGGGACGACATCCAGCTCACCCTGGCTGTTGTCCAAGAAGAGGTTGGTCCTGGTATACCTCAGGCCCAAGACGGCGACGGCGCTGCCAAGCTCGTCGAAGCAGGAAGAGAAGTGGGAGGTGTGACGGCACCTATGGGCGAAGGAGTATCTCCAGCTTCGCAAGAAACCAGTCACATGGGGGGACCACCTGGTGAGCCCCATGATGGCCTCGTGGGAAACGAGCTCCCTGAGCAGGCTAAAAGGGAAAGAAAGTACAGCAGTACCTCCACCAGGAAGTGGAGAAGAGGGGGAAGAAGACCCACTGTTGCCAAGCATCACCACGCCTGACAGGGAGCGATGGAGCACTTACCCAGGTCTCTTCAATGGCGGCATGCCTACAAGTGCTGTAAATGAGGATACAGGACCCATTCCAGTGGCAGTACTTTCAGATGGAACACCCACAGCAGACACACCAGCAAGTTTGGAGGAGTAACCCACAAGATAGGAGGGAGTAGCATGAGAAATCACTCAAGCAAACCAAAGGAAGGTGACCGTCCTGGTCACACCCGTAAACAGCAGCACGACGAAAGAGGAGGAGGAAACACAAGAAGAGAAGGAGACTGCGAGAAGAGGAGGGACGGCAGGAGCAAATGACAGGACGCCAGCAACATAAGCAGCAACAGCAGGAATGAAAGCAACTGGTCTGGTTCCTCACTCCGCCTCCGCAGGATGTCACAGCGGATTTACGCGCCGCAGCAGTACCGCCAGAGTGGGTGCGTTACGTCCTCACACGGCACATTTCACCGCAGGCAAGCAGTAGCGCCGAGAGGAGGTAAACCCCAGCAAGGAAGGGGCAGAAACCTATGTCCTCGGAGGACCCTGGGGAGACCCGAGTGCTGCAGGTAACGGTGTCAGTCCACAAACAGCATGAAAAATGAGGGTGTTCATTTGACGTGTATCGCACCTCACCCTAGGCTGTTTGTCACGCCGGCCGCTCCCAAGAACAGCACACACGTGCTCTCGACGACTGATCACCAACGAGCAGTGTTAGTGTAGTGCGAGTGCAGGAATGGGCAAAATCGGGCAGTGCAGTGTAGTGTAGGGGGTTTACCACCACGTGCTCCTAACCGCCCGGCAGAGCTGGTGGTGTAATACATGGACACATGTATTACGTTAAAAAGCGTTGTAGCATTTTCACAAGCACATTTCTATCCGCGTAATAAATACATGTGACACGTAAATGAAGCACTATATGTTAACACGCATTTATGCACAATGTAGTTTTTAAATATTACTGTTTTCTTTCACAAATATTTATTCCCTCTACCACCAATTTTATGTTCACCTCTTTCATTAGAACTGCAAGGTAAGCTCTAGAAATAATTATTGATTTGTGTTTTTTTTACAATATTTTACAGTATGATAGCATTAACAGTAAATTTGTTTAGCTGGGTGTACAAATAGATCCCTCTGAGGCGTGTGGGCCAGCCACTGCCAGCCCTCGCAGTACAGCGGGAAGTCAGTCAGCAATTCGCAACCAGAGAGGGAGCAAAGTCTGAAACCGCACTCGCGCTGTTCCCAACCAGATAGTATCAGTCTTCATCAATGGTCATTTTTTCAGTAACAGTTCAGTATCAAGAAATTTTTTTCGTTTTAGCTGTCTGGGATACCCCCCTCGCCGCCCCAGGAATTGCATCACCTGGGGAGTTTATAAATTTATCAGCACATGTAACCCTAATGTAAGCATATGGCTTTTTCTACTTTATAGCCTTCACCATAGGTTCAAAGCGAGCAATTGTATAAGTTATACTCCTGGAGGGAATGTTCAAGTTTGTAATAAACCGCATTAATAAATGAGTACATTTATTCGATTGCCGAAAGGCGTTTCAAAGCAAGGGCTCCACAAAACCCGCCATTTTCTCATGATAGTGTTAATGTGCATAAGGGTAAATATTAATTTGTATGTGTGCTGCCACCTAACCAAAGTACCGAGAGTAGCATTTATGGGCGTGTGGTTTTGGCCCTGACAATCCACGCATAAGGAGTTCTATTTTGATCATGTCTAGGTCATATTAATTTGCAATACCAAGCGGTGGTTGGGCCACCCGAAAAGCCGCTCGTTTAGAAAACAGTTAGGCATCCACATCAAGTGAACTACTTCAAAATCTGCACGGGAATGTGGTCCGGATGATCGGCCAGCAGCAACCCGAGGTAACGAGCATTCAGCTCGACCGCAACAACGCCGCCACAGCGACGTCTGGCGCAAGTTGGGTATATCATTCCTATCACTTTTTTTTTTTTTTTTTTTTTTTTTTTTCCAAATTTTGTTGGCCACCATTGAAATACAATCAATCTCATATCGTCCAGTCCAGAGTAAGCATATATTTTAAGTGCAAGCAATTATTAAACCAGTTGTAAAACACGTCGACAGAGACAAATTTTTATTTAGACTACCTTTTTTCTTTTATTTCGTGTTTTCCATTTACAATTTAGACGTTTGTTTAGAGTAAGTAAATCCTTTTGCATTTAATTTTCTTAATTAGATGTCCTTTTTTTTTCCTTAATTACGGTACAGTTGTTCAAGTGTAAAATACAAGGGAATGAAATATGCCTCTGGCACTATCTAGCAATGGCAGCAGTACTACGCTTACAGTTACTTAAAGAATACAGACAGCACTGGCGTGTCTATTTGGTAAATTATTGTTAATATGACACAATATATCGTAACTTTCATATCTGTAACGTAACCGTTAAGATAATTAATGGGTTAAAATCAACAGTTACGTTAAATAACGCTCGTTCCTAACCATAATAATTCGTTAATTCTACCCTCAATCCGGACAATAAGTTAGGCCGTAATAAAGCATGATGATCCGCAGACGAGCAAAATAATGCTTTCTTAATATGAAAACTTTGGGCGGAGGATGATCTTTCTTTGGTCCGGACTAAAAACGACACGCAATAAGGCTATTGCAGTAATTAACAGTCATCTTGTGATCAAACGCGTTTTATTGAAAATACAAAAATTTGTTTTAACTAACTCAGCCAATTTTGGAATAAAACTAAAGAATTTTGGATGACTGTTTTAATGTTGAAATGCATCGATATTTTTTAAAATGTAGTCCAGTTTGCTAGTAAAATAATAGGAAGGTTAGGAAAATTTTGAAGATTCACTTTTGAATGAAAACTAACTTTGTGATTAAAATCGAAATGTCTAAAAATTTTTTTGTTCAAACCTTTTGTGAGAAACTAATTTGGATAGATAAGAACTTTAATTATGAAATTGACTTTCTTAGTAAATAGATTTAGCCTAATAGTTTAATTACATATAAAATATATCATATATTTACTAACATTTATTATTTTGGTAAATAATTATCCCATAAACTTTAGAATGTTTATAACTGTTAAAATATCTACTTTTCTTCAATATTGTAATTTATACACTATGAAATATTTTATGCTAGGTCAATTTGTTAGCCCAAAATAATACGAATAGGCATTAATATGTCAACACCCAGAATTGTTGTATTTTCTCCTGGATGTAATCCAAATGAATCAATTTGTATTTTATACTAAATGAAGTATGAAATGTCATGAGAGAATTCGTGTGTGTTTTTGCCAGAAATCCTTACACTACGTGGCTCTGTCGTATACTTTTGTGTTTGAAATAGTTTGTTTACTTCCATTGCTGTATTGTGTATAAACTCCTTGCCACACCTTTGGGAAGAGTGTCCCAGATTTCCTCTGCTATGCCATCGCCATCAGCAACTGTTTCTCCCATTTCCGAAATAAACTGAGCCAGCGCAGGCTTGCTCAGTTTTCGTATCCACCCTGTGGACATCGTTAAAGTTATAAAATTGACAACGCACAAGAATAAAACTATCAAGTACCTAAGCCACAGAACTGAAACAGGAAGTGATTGAACTGGAAATCTTACTTTCATTACAAGACAATTCATGTGCATACACAAAACTATATTTACTATGCCAAGAAACCAACAAACTCTGCATACAACCAAATAGAGTGCAAGTTAACAAAATATTTTTTTAAAATGTATAAGAACCCTGCCATGCCACTTGCGAAGGTCGTCGCAAAATAGAAACCTGATTTATTAACTGTTGTGTATTTTTCTTGTGACAGTTATAGTTTATTGTTTTTAAAAATGTAATAAACTTTTTCTGAAGGCACTGAAGTGCCCAATATCACTTAAGGATCGTCGTATATTCTTCCTATTAGCATTTTAACAAGGTTTGTACATTTTAATTACTTATTTATTTTCTGCTGGGTTTGTTATTATTTTAAAGTGTGCCAGTGATAACCTCACACAGACTTGCATAGATATTATAACCGAAGACTGGCCAGCAGGGACAAGTACAGAGGCCATGTGACTACCCCATGGCCAAGAACTGTTGAACACAGATATAAAAAAAACCATGTTAGACGGTTTTTCAATTGAATTTATTTCTCCTGAATATTTTATATACCAATTAAACCGTTTGTATATAATTATTTTTATCATCTGTATACAAATTTTATCTTCATCCATTTTCATTTAAATAATTAAACCCGAATAACAGGATTTTGTGTTGAAACATGGGAAGAGGTGTTGAGGCGCCTACCCCGCGCGAACTTGTTAGCTGGAGGCGTCACCACATCTTCTGATGCCCACTCCAGGGTCCTAAAGATTTTGAACTCTTCGTGTAATTACAATAGCTTAATTCTATTTAGTCGGAACATATAACTTACTTTCTTCACCCCAGAGAGTGCACTGCCTCCCAGTTGAGTCAGATAGCCACACGGCTGGACATTAATATCACCATGTAATTTATTTGTCGGATCTGCACATTTTTATTCTGTATTAGATCTCTCAGAGCTCAGCTGAGATTATTATAAACTTTTGTGCCTAGTATGACGGTAAAGGAATAAAACATCATGTCATTGAATAACTATTCGTACATGTTATTTATTGGTTGGTCTGACCATGTGATGACGTGATAATTTTAACCCTAAAATTATTTTACTACAAGTGTTTACTTCGTTGGGTAGCCTGAAACAACCCACAATGATTTCTTAATGGCATATAAGGGATACCAACAGCCCTTACTAGCCTAGGCCTAACAGGATATAGCGCTTCAAGACTTCGATGTTCTTCGCAACATAAGTGTTACTACAGGAATCATGTCGGAACACCAAGAGTAGGCCAGACGGGCCATCGGCCTTCACGACCCCTAAATCTAATGCTCTGCGCTGGTGTCCAATCTGGTAATTATTTATTCCACTTCCACCACGATAACTTAATCAGCTATATCTCCTTGTGTTCCCAATTTCCACCATGTCAAAATGGCGCTCAACATGGGAAAAAAAACCCTCACTTTCTGCTATCATTACCCACCAAGTGATCCAACAAAATACGGTACTTCAATCATTTCTGTAAACTCCTATTTTCGAAAATTTATATCCGTGTGTCCACATGCATTCTCGTGTGTACGTCTCCATATATATTTAAACAATACAGTCCTGTATTTTCGATACTGGCGGCTTTTTCCCAACAAATTCCATTACCGGGGTAGGAATAAATTGGAGGAATTACATCGGAACAGAAACAATTTGACCATGTGCAGTTTGGTGCCCGGATTCGCCATCATCCAGAGCATCGATCCCCATTTTGGAATCAGCATACCATGTCGTGATCTCAGCTACCCTCCACCATCTTGTGAATGTTACCAGTCTAGAGGGGTGTACCACCTATGCCCCCAACCCCCCAATGCCGCCCTGCCACATCATCCACTCTCTTTGTGCCGTGTTCACTGGGGTGTTTGCCACAATCCATGAGACCACATGGTCCGGTGAAACATAAACCATGTCTGAATAAACAACACCAGGGCCTTCATTGCATCAACCATGCTGCGTTAACGACCCCGGTTGGGTGAATGGGAAAATTACTGCAGGAAGAATGTAAGACTTTTGCAACAAGTGTCTTCGACTAGCACTGAGCCCTGATCCGTTCTCCCTTGAATTTTTGCTGGGATAAACATGAACGTGCAAAAACCCCTACCATCACACACCAAGCATCAGAGAAGCCAGGGGATGGCAATATTAACTGCCATGATGAACCAGCTGTACACATTATACGACACACGGGCTTCCTGTGGCCGATACACGTCAAGACGGGACCATAAGAAGAAGAAGGTACAGCATTCCAGCCACATGAATGGACTTTGCCACCAAGAAATGTATTTGCCGGAGGACAGCCACCTTACATGTCGACAATCGAACTGCCACAGCAACAGCAGTGATTTCCAGGGCTGTCACCGGCAACCTGATCACCATAAATCAGCCGAGTATAACACCCGCTAGATTCCAAACCATTCCTGCAAACGTCGGTGTTACGGCAGAAGACCCAATGGCATTCTTGCATTATTGCAAGAGCTGCTTATGCAGGTACGGAGTACATAAAGGAGACTGGCCCAACAGTATAGATGAATGTTTTTCCAGCGACACCAGGTTATGGTGGAGAGGTGTAAATCGATACGGCCTTACATGGGAAGAATTCAGCGAGAATTTCCTCTGCAGGTTTGCGAGTTCCTTTACGTCGCTCTGAGCCCGCAACAGCGACATTCGACAAGAGCAGGACGAGGAATCGCTATACAACTTCCCAAAACATAAAATCAGTCTGATCCGGGTGTACCATCCTAATCTGTCCCTGCGGGAGACATTAGAAGTCATGGCCAACACAGCGCGTCCTGAGTACAGAGCAGCCCTCGCTCCAGTCATTCATGCTACAGAGAAAGATTTCATTCAAATGGTACTACTGTTAAATGCCAGCTGAATTGACCCACGATCGTATTCCGGGCCAGCCAGAACACGACCCGGTCACCACCAAGAAAGATCCGAAGACAGAAGATACGACCACAGCAACACAAAAGACGAATCCGAGACAAGAAGCAAACCACCCGCACAACACAAGTCGGAATCAAGATGCCACCCACGTGACTTATGTTCCACATAACTCGCCGGATTACAATGCTCAAAGCTCACAATGGGACAATAACCAACCTGCGAGGCTATGAAGATAGTGTGGACGCCCACATTGGAATAATCGATGCCTGAGATGGGCCGACTACCCATCACAAACAAACAAAACCAACCTCATTCGGGAAACAATTAGGCAGGGCGAAGCAAGCTGTCACTGCTTGCCCCATGGTGAGTTCGAGTATTCCCAAACAGTCCCTACAATCTATACTACTGACACAAACAATAGGACTTCTAAACAATTTCACCAGGATGGCTGTTCTTGTCAACAACCGACCGTGTCGAGCCCTTATTGACACTGCATCATCACATAACTTTGTATGTGTAGACGTCGTCGACATCAGAAGCATGCAATCTGTAAAACAGGAGGTCCAGTTGGCTTTGCGTCCACAAACAGTCCGCATAGCCAGAGAAATTACTGTCACCATTGACATCCGGGGCATCACGACCATGACTAACACCTTCGTTTCACGTTATTTAAGGGAGGAGGTAATCCTAGAAATGCTTTGTCTATCCGAATAAAATGCAGTCGTCGAACCTGCAGCCTGAACTTACCACCCCGCTGCACAGGACAACCATAGCCGAACGCCTCATTCTGCTGAAAACAGATAAGCCTGTGTTCGAATCCCACATAAGAGGAAAATTACCAGTGGGCAGGTCGACGAGGTGCTATGGGAGGGAGTGATAGAGCCATCGGACAGCCATTACAATGTTGCCATCACATTAGCCCCGAACAAGTACAGCACATGGTGTTTCTGCTTCGACTTCTGGCACTTCTGTTGGAACATTTTGCCAGCAATAAACTCACGTATGCCAAAAAGAAGTACCACCTAGGGGAAGCAAGTATCCAATATCTTGGCCACATCGTCGATTAATAGGGGAGCTGCCCCATGGCTGAACAACTCCAGTCGATTGAAGAATACATACCCTGACAACATGTAAACAACTCCGAAAGTTTTTCGGACTGGCAACTGGATATGTGAGTACATCCCGGAGTTCGCCATCGTCACCACCCCACTGACAGAATTGAAGTCCCCGATTGTCCGCTTCCAGTGGACAGCGAAACAGCAAGACAGTTTCGAAGAACTGAAATGTTGCTTCCATGAGTGAACTGCATTTACCCACTATAACCCAACGAGGCATGCTTACGTGCAGACGGACACGGGTGAAAAGAGACTGGTAGCAGTGTTGTTCTAACTGACAAATGATGGAATGTGGAAAATCATTTACATTGGTAGCGCGAAGTTCGGAGCAGTGGAACGCAGATACGGCGTGAACGAGCACAACTGCCTAGCGGTCGTCTGGATGATGAAAAAGTACCATCAACTGCTGGAGTATAGGAACTTTACACTTTGAACAGACAACCGCTGCTTGCTGTGGCTCCATAACACCCGGGAAAGCTACAGGAAACTCGCCCAATGGGCTCTGTTCTTACAATCATGTGATTTCCAGATGCAACATATGGCAGGTGAGGTTTACCAACTAGCTGACCACCTGTCCCATTTGCCTCGAGAAGCAGTCGCGCAAGACGAGGAAGAGTGGGAAAGTATACTCTCCTGCCATGCATGAAGCCAGTGCCACACCACCTATACACTGTGCAAACATCACTGCTATGCCAACTGCCTGTACACTTGATGCGCTCTGAGAACACGTGATAATCGAGCAAAACAAATGCCCTACCTCCCATGATTGGATATGCAAGTGCGCCTAATGGGAAATTGAGAACTGGTGTATTGTCAATGACTGCCTAGAATGATGTGCTAATGTAAACAGTGATACATGTTGCACGTATGTACCACCAGCCATGTGCGAGGCTGTACTCCATTACACGCAAGAAAACGAATTTGTGGCACATCTAGGTGCAAACCAGATGAAGCAGAATATTATCAGGTATTTCCACTGGCCAGTAGTGGCCATACATACTCCAACTTTCGTGCATGAGTGCCAGCAATGTAACCATTACAAAAGCAGACGTAGAGATGACCTACAGCAACAGCATGCCCACAAACCAAGAGAGCCCTTTGAAATTATAGCAATAGATCTAATGGACCCTATCCAAGAACATCCACTGGTAACAGATTTATTATTGTTGTCACATACTTGTTTTCCTGCTGGGTAGAGGCACACCCACTTTATTGTGCACATGTCCACATAATTGGGAAAACACTACACAATGAGTTTTTTACTCACTTGGCTTCCCAGTGCGTACTGCTAAGTGACAACGGGATGCAGTTTACGAGATGCATATGGAGGGACCTGTGTACAATATGAGCATAACACACCATACAACAGAGATTTACCACCCAAATACCAATCATAAAGAGAGAAGGAACTAGAACTTGAGGACCCAGCTGCACCTGAGAATAGGAGAAAACCATGCATCCTGAGCCAAGCATTTACCTTCGGCTTTGTTTACACTAAGCCACAGGTTGAAAGAGGCAACTGGCCCAGCTGCTCCAGAGATGTGACCTTCCCTTCCTGGGAGAGTTCCACTGAGGGACGAGGAAGCGCACCTCCGGCCTCACTGGAGGGATGAATTGGAAAGAAGCAAGAGAATACAAGAGGCGAAGAAACAACAGAGTTGCTATCGGACCACGTGGGTGGCGACATCCACATGTCCCCCACAACTCTGTGACCAGGTCAACAAGTCTATGCGTGTACACAACCATTATCCACCAGACAGTAAAACTTCTGTGCTGGATTCGCGGGCAAAATGTACAACACCACACATGGTTATCCAAACCAAGGGAGAATCCTACTATGTCATCCGATTGCATAATCAACAGACTGCTAAATTCCATCGCGACATCCCCAGGCTCGTAAAGGGCAGCGCCTAGGCGCCCAGCAAGCCGATGCCTGAAGGGGAAATATCTGGGGAAAATGTACTATTACCCTCATCACAAACTGAGGTGGAAAATTCCGCAAACAATAACATAGTTACGCCGAGTACATCATTGACAGTTGTGTTGTTACCATTTTGCAATGTCTGTCATGTTATGTTTTGATTTCACTAAATTTGTAATAAAGTCCTCATGTGAATCAGATACGGTAAGTGACATGTACACAAACTCTATAAACGAGATATTAAGTAGAAACCTGATTTTTTTAGTGTTGAATATTTTCTTTGTGATACTTTTAGTGTATTATTTTAAAGTGTAAATTGTTGATTTCTGAATGCACTGAAGTGACCAATATCACTAAGGAACGTCGTATATTATTCCTATCAGCATTTTAAAAGTTCTTGTGCATTTTACGTACTTATTAATTTTTCCCTGTGTTTGTTATTTTTTCGAAGTGCACCGGAGATATCCTTACACAGACTAGCTCAGGAGGTGCTATGTCCTATACCGTGCAGTGTTAACAAGTGAAGCCAGTTTATAGCGCAGAGTTAGATGGTTGTTTTCTGGTAAGAAAAAAAAGGGCACGTGAGCAACAGTAGTCAAAAATATTGTATTGGCCTATCTTTCATGTGTTTTTGATGAGTATTAAAATCGGCATAAGTTAATATACAACCATTTTTGACCTAAACGATAATATACATTAAACATGAGTGTGTTTGTATCAGATAACTAGATATAAATTTCGCCATTAAATATGTAAAGTTATCAATTATTTACATTTAAATGGAAGTGTAAAAGACTGTGTTTTTGTAGATTTGCTACCATTCCCTAAATATTTGCCTTTAAAATATTCCAGAAAATAATTTTCTGACGACTATAGGAGCTTTTCAAAGTTATGATAAAACTTTAACCATACTAAAATTCAATATAATACGTTTTGAAGTCGTCTGGAAGTGCGTTACAAGTAGATCAGCCATGCAGGAGAGAGACAACTTTTGTTTACATTGAAATTGAACAGCCTAGCGAATACTATTTGTACTCACTAGTTGTTCTGAATTTTCTCTAAATTTGTGTTATTCTTGCATTTGTGAAATGTAAATTTAGCATGTAAGCATGCCATAAAACTATAATCAGTTTTTTATTTATTCAGCGACCAACAAAAACTAATATTAATGTATGAAAATGTGTACGAGCTAGGCCATGCCATTGCAGTGTTTGGTGTATTCGTATATGCCATTGATGCCTTCGTGAAAGATATCGCACAATTATTGTGCCGTGAATTTAAGGTCTAACCTGTAAGTTGCGGACTTGTTAGAGGTAGAGGCACTTGTATAACACTGCAGATAAGTATTTTTCTAAATACCGATTTGCTATTTCAGTGTAGAAGTTTATGGAATTCATTTGTTAGTAATGGCAAATCATCTTGTAAACCAATACAAAGCTACACCTCATAAAAACTCCACTCTTTCAATTTTTTCTCCCCAAGTCAGCAGATTTGCAGTGGAAAACAAAAAATCAGCTATTTACCAATTCAATAATATAGGTCTACAACCAAACTAGTTCTCATATTTTTAATAGCTACTGAATGTAGCCTTCATGATTTGCAATTTCCATGATTTCTCAAACTCACTCCATGTAATTTCTGGGGTGACTCAATAAAGACAATTTGACCAATTCCTTCCTTATATTCCCTTCATTGTGTTCTTGGTTTATCATTCCTAATGTACCTGCTGTAGACAAGATGCTAAGTTAAATAAATAAGTTTTACTTGTGCGTTTAGATGGTTTTGTATTTAACGGTAGGCTGTAATCATCACAGTAAATGACATGTTTATAAATTTTATCATTTTCCAAAGGTAGTCAAAATAAAGAAAACTTAGATAAGGCCAGTCTTTTGCTATAACTACACCATCTGCAAAATAGAAAGACATTGTGATATTTTATTTAAACTCTATTTCACACTGCTTAATGATTTTTCAAATTCTAATAATGGGGGCAACTTATTGGACATAAGTTTATTCTGATATTGATGATAAATCATGGATATTTAGATTGGAATGTTAAATTTTTTAAAAGACTACTTGTAAATGAAAAATGGGTTGATGTTTACAAAACAACCACAAACAAAATTTTCTGCAACCACCACGAACAACATTTCCGAAACAACCACGAACAACCTCTCCAGAACAAACCTAATGTATACATTAACTGTATTAAACATTGCCTGGAGCAGTTTTATTAATACAGTTCTTTGTCATTTTAATCATGCCTTTCCACTAAAATTTGTAACATGTAGCAGTAGCTCGAAAATAAAATGGATTAGTAAAGGTATGACAGTCTCAGGTCAGAGGTTAAAAACAGTGTGTCAAATGCTAAAACCCAAGGGAAAAACAATAATTATACTGTAAGTAATACGAAAAATTATATAACATGTTACTTGGAGTAGCAAAGCAGAAATACAGTGGGGGAAAAATAACCTCCTCCTCAAATAAAACAAAAGCATTGTGGAACATTATTAATAATGAAATGAATTTTTATGTTAACCTTTCCGTGAATGGTGATGGTATCAAAAACGAAAATAGCAAGGAAATATGTAAGAGCTCTAATGACTATTTCACAAATACCCCACTAAAACTGCAAAACCAACACAGAGCTACAAATATTAGTCCTGCATGCATACCCCAAAGACCTAATGCTTGGAATGCTAAAATGCTGTTTTTCACACCTATATCTGAGGAGAACATCATAAATGTAATAAAAAATTTCAAATGTAAAAGTTCATGTGGAATAGATGAGGTACCCATGACTGTGCTAAAGAAAAAAAGGGGACATTATTTAATAAAACTACCTTAGTCTCACATTTTCAATTAATGTATTGCCCGGGAAATCTTTCCAGGCAGACTCAAATATGCAAAAATAGTACCAATACAAAAAAATGACAAGGCATTGATGTATAACTATAGGTCTATTGCTCTTCTTACCTCCTTTTCAAAAATCTTAGATAAATTTACAGCAAATAAATTGACAAATTCTTAATAAGAAACAAACTTATTTCATTGCATTAGTATGGCTTTGTAGAGGACAGATCTAAAGAACAAGCTATTTACAGTTTTACTGAAAAAATATTAACTTCTTTTTAAAAGACTATTTTCAACAGGCATATTCGCAGATCTTTCAAAAGTGTTTGATTGTGTCGACCGCAATATTTTATTGCAAAAACTTGAAAAGTGTGGAGTAAGAGGTGTAACCAATAATATGTTTAAATCATATCTTGAAGACAGAAAACAGATCTCTTCCATAAGATATTATGACAAAAATCACATTATAGATGTTATGCCCAATACCAGAACTAGTCGAGTAGGGGTGCCACACGAATCAAAACTGGAACCAATTTTATTCTTAATATTTATTAATGATTTTACAGAACAAATAACCAACGGCTCAGCTATAATGTTTGTGGATGACACTAAACATTATGGTAACTAGTTCAAATAATGCTGTTCTTGAAGAAAATATAAAACATACAGTGATTGAGATGTACAGTTGATTCCAGTATAATAAATTAATACCTTCTTCAATGTAAAAAAAGATGTGCTCATGAATTTCATGGAAAGAATAAACATACAATGTAGGATGAACGATGCACAACAATAGAAAAAGATGAGTTACAGACAGTAATTAGTACTAAATTTCTAGGGCTCATTGGAGACAGTAATTTAACATAATATGAGCATGTTGATCGTGTCTGTTATAAATCTAGTTCTGTGTGTCTTGCGGTATATACCTTAAAAAATATTTGTAGTAATAATACAATACTTGCATACTATTTCTCAAATATTCAGTCCCTAATCAATTATGGAACCATATTTTGGGGTATATCGACAAAATGGAAAAAGACTTTTAGATTACAGAAGAAAATAGTGAGATTAATATATAATAAGGAAAAAGAAGCCATTTTAGGCCACTATTTATAAATAACAAAATTCTCACTCTTCCATGCATGTATATGTACCGTAGTATTTCTTTTTACATAAAAAACATTAGAATTGTGATATACGCCATTACTACATCAGACAAGCTAATAATCTTCACCTATTATCCTACAAAACCTCAAAATTTTCATCAAATCCATATTATGCTGGGGCAAAACTAAAAAATAAACTTCCCAGTCATTTGGAGTAAATTAATAGTTTACAGAAATTAAAAAGAGCGGTTTTAAAGTATACTTTTTAAATAAGGCCTTCTATTCCATAGAAGAATACTTACATAAAGATGAATTTTTCTATAATGGAGTACAAGACTGATATAAGGAGACTTCATGTAATGCCTTGTGTTTCAGTCTAATGTAAACTAAATATTTATACTTTAATATCTATCTGTATATTAATTGTAACAATTTGTACTGCAACCAGATGTAGTCTTAGCATGTTTGTAGAGCTGCTAGAATCAAGAAGTGTGTAAATTACATTATTTATATGTTATATATTTTTACGTTAATGTAATTGTGAGCAAATATCCATTTTGCATAACAATAATTTAAAAAATAATAATTGACAAGTCCTTTCCGAAGTGTATTGGATGTAGATGGGATGCAAAAAAAAAGTGTGCTTTGTGAAACAGCGAATACTCTAGCCGCTACACCACCATGGCCTCCATCATCTTAAGACAGGAGGAGTTGACAGAGGTTTGGAGGTTTGTAACAACCAATGTATTTAGAGCCAATGAGGATGAAATATGGCACATATGGAGCAGCACTAAAATACAAGGGTGGGGGAAAACCGGAAAACCTCGAGAAAACATGCCAGCCAGAAGCATCAATCAGCACAAATACTATATGTGAAAATCTGTGAGTAATCTCACAGGGAAACCAACATGGATCACATCGGTGGAAGGCAAGCATCCTACCACTATGCCTACCGCAGTCCCCCTTCTCCTCCTAGGGAAGGTAGGAGAGGAACCTCATTTCTTCAGTGCTAATGCTTTTCTTAGAGGAGTGTTTTTTGTCAAGTTTCTGCAGCGTGGTTCTGAGATATTGAAACAGAACAGTTTTTAATGTATTCAGAGGATAATTTCACACTAAAAAGATTAATTGCACAAGTTGGTAGGCAGCAACAAAGAAATTTTGTCACAAGTGTGTCTGTGGACCACTTTGGCAGTGGTTAGTACATGTGCGCTTGTTATCGATATCATTGTGGTGCATGCATCATTCACCCATTGTAGTTCAACAGTGTATCCTAATCTAATTAAACTAACCAAAATAACCTAAAATGCTGGCGAATAAGTTTTCATACATTTTAAACCTAACCATAGAGTGGTTCCTTTACTATCCTTAAAAGTGTATTTATAGAAATAATATTCTATTGTAGCTTTTTCTCACAACGTGGAATTTTTTTAACATGTTGGGCTGAATTAAAATTGTGGCTACTGACTGACTAAAGCCTATGCTACAATCACAGTAGCGTTCCCGTAACAAAATAACAGTAACATTACCATGGAAGTATGAAAATGGACTGGCTACAACTACAGTAAGAAAACTGTTACACGACTAATGAAAACGAACACAAGTAAAAAGACAGACTGTACATGTATCGTGGATATTTTCAAACAGTGTGTTGGCTAATCTGGTATTTATTTTTGTTAATCTACTTGTGATGAAAAAAGTTTCGCGGGTTACGTATTCCGGGATATTTAAAGTGTAGTATACATGTTAATAATTACATTGACCTATTAAATAAATGGAAATCTGAACTGTACCGCAACATTCTTTAATAACTGTTCTTGTTATAAGCTTGCATTGCAGTGACACTCGTGGTTGGAAAAGTTGTATCGTGATTAGCCGGCATAGAACTCGGCGTATAAGAATTGAACATTTTCAATCCTCTTAATGCAGCTGCCACGAGCAGGCCACCATCTTACGCCATTATGCTGTGATGTAGCTGGTGCCATATACAAGTGTGGATTCATTTTTTTATTGTTAATTCTTACTGCGTTTGTAGCTGGGGCTTAAGCCCTTGGTACTAAATTGCATTTTTGGAGAAAGATGTAAAAATTTTTTGAGATGTAGGGAATTAAATTATCTATAAATATCCCATGTACCTCCCCCTTTTTTTTCTTCTGAAAAAATTTCTAAAATTCATTGTCCAGTGCAGAAAATTCGGTAAAAATTTTAATTTCTTTGTTTTAATTATATACCAAGGGTAACTTAACCCTGTCCAACATTGTAGGTGCAAGAAACAAAATTGTACCTTATAATAAGGGATAAATAAGTATAAAACTGTTTCATAATAGAGAACTAATATAATGTAAAGAGTGGGAATAACTAAAATGGGATTTGAATTTATTTACCAGAAACCATTTACTATATTAACATTAAATATGTATGCAGGAGATGAAGTCCATATTGGAACCAAACCTCTCGAGTCATTGTGAGTGTTAGGAATTTTAATATAAATGCCAGCAAATAATTATTTATTCGTGGCTCAGGAACGTGTGAACTTTGCCTTCCAGAAATTCAGCTAGGCTGTTGGTCGCCGTTTTGTTGCACTCATTACCGATATGCAACCTGCAAAACATTACACGACAACGGTAGAATGCTTGTTATATATTATTTAATCATTTATTCAAAAAATAGTTTTCCGTAGATCCTGATATATGAGCACTATATCTAAAACATATGCTTATTGTCGCACATAACCCAATACTGGTCCGCAGTACACACACACACACGATCGGTAATTTTATGAGGACATTATTTGATTGCACAACTAACACAAGCTAATAATAAATTAGTAAGACTTCCCATGTGAATTGTAATACATATACTTATTTATTCATCAGTTTCTTTGTTCAACACTAAATGCTTCGAATGTAACATTTCTCTCAGCGTCATTCTAATGTAAACACAATGTTTTAGGTTACTGTCAAGATGGCGCGTAAAGTCTATAGATAAAAAAACCACACATCTCCAGTGGCTTCACTTATGTCACAACATGCCATCCCCTGTAAACTCCTAACTCCATGGAATAGCATAGATAACATAACCAAAGACTGGCCAGCTGAGACAAGTGGTTGAGGCCACGTGCCTACCCCATGGCCAAGAACTGTTGTCCACAGATATAAACAAACCATGTCAGACAGTTTTCCAACTGACTTTATTTCTCCTGAATATTTTATAAACCATTTAAGCTGTTTGTATACTATTATTTTTATCATCTGCGTACCATTACATCTTCATCCATTTTCATTTCAATAATTGTGCAATGAGGCCACTTGGTATAGTAGGAAGGAGTGACTTTCTGATCCCGTCTCACTGTCTCTGCTGCTCAAAGGCCGATGAGCCCATGTATGGTGCCAGAGATGTGGGACATCTCTAAGTCATCGCGACGCCATCAGGTGGGAGCATCACAAAGCGGTTTTGGCCATCGTCAGGTGACCCGCATGATTCGTCTTACACGATATCTTGAACATCAGTCACTGAAGGAAAGTCGTTCGAAGCTGCAGCTGCTGGCATGTTGTTTGTTGATGGCGGACTACTGCTGGATCTTGTGACCACATTACCACTTGGTGATAGTGGGGCGACACCAGGCTTTGTGATTTTCAGCACTTGGCAGCCATAATGCATCACAATGATAAGTTGCTGCTCTCCTCCTGCTTAGGTGTACTGTTGCCGGTTCCACCGGCAACTTTGGGTACCAAGTGTCACTTAGCGCTTGGATGATGGCAAGGGGGTCGCTCCTTTTTGCAGCGAAACCGGCACAAAAACCCCTTCTTGCTTGCAAATTGGGGGTGTGTGCGAACTTACACTTGCTGGCCGGGTTGGAGTTTCTGGGGGGGGGGGGCGTGGAAGCTGGCACCCACTGAGTGGTGTAATGGCCCTGGTTCTCCAATTGTCTTGTGAATTATGTATTCGCATTTTCCCACTCTGCTCTCTCCTTCTGCGGTACTCGTGGTGTGCTCCCTCGCCCCGCTCA
The DNA here is from genome assembly GCA_029891345.1 of Dryococelus australis. NCBI lineage: Eukaryota > Metazoa > Arthropoda > Insecta > Phasmatodea > Phasmatidae > Dryococelus > Dryococelus australis. Next base: position 222,562,112 of record CM056994.1, read on the forward strand.
TGAACTCTCCTGGGAAGGGGAGGTCATGACATTGGAGCAGCTGGACCAGCAACTTGCCAGTGACCTGATTTGTGTGTGTGTACACAGCATGAAGAGGGTGGTAGACAGGTAGTCGATCCAGGATGTGTGATTATCACCCATGTGCAGGTGCAGCTGTGTTTTCAAATCCAGGTTACACCTTTCTATAGAATTGCACGTAGATGAAAAAAGCTGTCATGTGATGCTGCATGCCCCATCTTGTGCAAAAGACATGCCACACACACGCCATAAGCTGTCCCGTTGTCACTGAGAAGCACCTGTGGACAACCCCATCTAGGGAAAAATTCACTCTCAAGTATTCTTCCGACAGTCCAAGACTGTGTATTTGAAACCATGTATGCCTCCACCAAACATGATAACAAATTGGTGATGACAGCAATGAACCATTTCCCTTTGGGGGTGCATGGAAATGGTCCCATGAGGTCAAATGCCACAGTCTGGAATGTTTCCGTGGGTTCGCTGTGCTGCTGTTGTCTGTACTTGGGTGGCTTTTGAAGCAGTGATACACGCACACACAAATTTTCTTACATGAATGGTCACGCCTGGCCAATATAAATGTTTCAAATCATTTGTACATGTTTGTGCTGTGCCAGGATGCCCTGACAAATCACTGATATGTGGGTATTTTACCACAGTATCTTGCGCTGAATTTGGAACATAAACACGCCACACATCACTGGTGGTGTTTGCATGTGTCTACACAGTAGTTTACAACACACCATCTGTCAGCTGTTTGCTTAGCACATGGGTCTTTCCACTTTGCGGACACCGGGCAGTTCAATTTCTCTTTTATTATGTTTTTATGTAACACTGGAAAAGTGAGTGTGGTTGAAATATGGTAATATTGTCGCACTGTACTGGTGATGTTGGCATGTGTTGTGAAGGGGAGAGTGAAGGATATTTTCCCACTCATCATCATGTGTCATTGACTCACCTGGTGAACGTGACAGATGATCCACCAACTGGTTGTCTTCACCTGCGACGTGCTGTACCTCATGGTCGAATATCTGTAGGAGAAGCACCCAGTGGGTGAGCTTGCTGTGGCTTTCCTTCCTGCTGTGTAACCGCACAAGGCAGTAGTTATCTGTTCGCAAAGTGAAGTGCTGGTATTGAAGCAGTTTCCTGTACTTTTTGAAATTCCACATGATGGCTAGGCACTCACGTTCATGAACATTGTATCGCCATTCGATCATGCCAAACTTTGCACTGCAGAAGTATATTGTACAGCTAGTGTTGTCGCCTCCTATCTGGAAAAGTACTGCACGTAAACTTTCTTTGCTCGTGCCAGATTGCACAAGGGGTGGCAGGTGGAATCATGATAGGTCAAGGCAGGGCACTCATAACCAGCGGTTCTACACTTCGAAGCTAGCTTGTTGTGCTGGCAACCACATGACTCTGATGTTTGGTGGCATGAGGTCAGTGAAAGGTGCAGTGATGATAGCGAAGTCGGGGATGTATTTTCTCAGCCTTTTCGCTAGGCCGAAAAATTTTCGGAGTTGCTTGCGGGTGGTGGAAACTGGATAGTTGTCAATGAGATGTAATTTTTCCTCTATCAGATTACTCGCATGCTCGTCTACTATATTGCCAAGAAACTGAATACTTGCCTTACCGATGTGGCACTTCTGTTCATGCACATCAAACCATTGATTGCAAGGTACTCAATTATGAGTAACAGGTAGGGGATGTGGTCTTCCCATGATTCTGACCAGACGACCACATCATCGAGATAGTCCTGGTCGAATTCACCTTACATCCCGTCTAACGCTCTCACCATCATAGACTGAAATGTTAAGGGTACTGACTTGAATCCGAACGGCATCGCACATTACTGGAAGCAGTGCCTGTCAGGGGCAGTGAAGGTGGTTTTATGACAGTCTTCTGGCCGGACCAGAAGTTGCCAGTAACAACTGTGTATATCAATGGTAGTGAGCACTTTAGCACATCCTAGGGTGATCAGCGCATCTTTAACGTGGATGTAGGTGGTGGCATTTTTTGTGACCACATTCAATAGGTGAAAATCCACACAGAAATGCTATGAGCCGTCCTTCTTTGGCACTAATGTAATGGCCGAATTGAATTTGCTGTTGGATGGTTCAATGATACCCTCCTGCAGAATCATTGAAATTTGTTATTTTGTTATGTGGCACTTGTGTAGTTGGTAACAGTGTGGGCTGTCATACACATGTGATTCAGTTGTAAGCAGAATGCAGTGTTCAGCCACTGCTGTGTCGAAAAGGTTCTGCCACTGTAAACACATCACATAGTTCATTAAGAAAGTGCAACATGGTATCGCAGAACTCAGGTGGTACAGAATGGTCAAGGTCGTTTAATGACACTTCTGGCACAGTCCCAGTTGGTCGGGGATCTAAATTGTACACTTTACGGCGTTCCTTCTGCCCGAAGTGTATGTAGCATGCTGCTGGTTCTACCACAGTATTTTGTTTGGTAAGCCATGGCACTCCTAAAATCACGTAATTTCGGATGTCATCTGACACACACAATGACATGTGTCGCTATACAGTTTGTCACACCGGGCTCTCCCAAGTGCAGCACACACGCGCTCTCGACGACTGATCACTGACGAGCAGTGTAGTGTAGTGTGAGTGCAGGATTGGGCAAGATAGGGCAGTGTGGTGCAGTGCAGGGAGTGTAGCACCATGTGCACCTACCAGCCCGGGAGGGAAGTCAGAGTAATACATGGACACATGTATTATGTTAAAAAGGGTCTTAGGAATTTTGCAAGCACATTTATGGCCGTGTAATAGACATGTGACATGTAAATGAAGTGCAATATGTTTAGACACATTTATGCCTAATGTTGTATTTAAAGTATTATTGTTTTCTTTCACAAATATTTTTTCTCACCACCACAAATGTTATGTTCACCCCATTTCATTTCAACCGCAAGGTAAGCTCTAAAAATAATTATTGACTTGTGTTTTTTGCAGTGTTTCAAAGTATGATAGCATGTAATAGTAAATTTGATTCTTCGCATGTGCAAGTAGATTCCTCCACGGCGTATGGGCCAGCCACTACCAGCCCTTGCACCACTGCAGGAAGTCAGTCAGCAAGGCATGTGTGAAACCGTACTCGTACTTTTCCCACCTGGATGCTATCAACCGTCATCACCGATCATTTTTTCAGCAATAGTTAAGTATCAGTTATCTTATTTCGTTTTAGCCATCCGGGATACTCCCCCTCAACTCCCCAGGAATTGCATCGCCTGGGGGGTTTATAATTTAATCACCACATGTAACCTTAATGTAAGCCTAGGGCTTTTTCTACTGTATAGCCTTCACCGCAGGTTCAAAGCGAGCAATTGTATAAGTTATTCTCCTTTCAGGGCACAGGCCCCTTAAAACCTGTCATTTCCTGAAGCAAGTGTTTGTGTGAATTTAAGGGTAAATATTAATTTGTATGTGAGTTGCAACTTAACCAAAGTACCGCGAGTATCATTTATGGGCATGTGGTTTGGCCCTGACAATCAACGCATAAGGAGTTCTGGTTTGATCATGTCAATGTCATATTAATTTGCAATACCAAGCAGTGGTTGGGCACCCCGAAGAGCCACTCATTTAGAAAACACCGAGATCTCCACATCAGGTGAACTAATGCAAGATCTACAAGGGAATGTGGTCTGGGTGATCGGTTCACAGCACTCCAAGGTTATGAGGACTTTAAGAACAACATCATTGACACATCCACAGCGACGTCTGGCATCTGCGAGGTATACAAGTCCTAACACCTTTTTCCAAATTATGTTCACCACCTTTGTAAATCCCAATCAACCCCATATCGTCCAGTCAAGCCACATCAATGCGGTAGGGACAGTTTCTATGTCTCATATATGCACAGAGTTGTTTACTTCCCCTTCAATTTTACCCGTGTGTTGGCGGCTATCTAACTTAATAGTTTGTTGTGTGGGCCAGATATTGCTGACGTTTATGAAGTTTGTGCTCATAAAATTTGTGACGCTCCTGTATCTATGAGGGCTCGGCATGGATGACTGTTGATTAGCATTCAAATTCGGATGAGAATGTTTGTAGAAGCAATGATTTGTGAAAAGAGGATTTGTTGTGGTGTTGGAGCTGTCACTGTTATTGGGTTCCTGAGGCAGGTGACGTCAGGCAGCACTACCCTGTTTTAGTTTCCTGGTGGTGGCTTGCCCTCATCCTCGCCTTTGACAGTTTTCTCCTTGTTGGGGCATTCGTTGTTCCAGTGTTGTCCGCCGCACCACTTGCATGGGGCAGGTGGTCGTTTTCCCCTAGTTGTTGTGTAGGAAGAGGCGGTGCCGGTAGATCGATGGTCATTTGTTGTGGTGGTAGCACTGTCTCTTGATGTGTTTTTAGCAATATTTTTTTACATTTTCTCACCCATATTCGTGAAGTGTCCTGAGTCCTATCTCGAATGTGCAGTTTCGCGATCGCGGCGCAGCTGCATGAAGTCCTGCTCTGTTGCATGAATCATAGGTATCAGAGCAGCGCGATACTGCACATGCGCAGTGCTTTCCACAACTTCGAAAATGTCCTTCAGTGACAGCTCAGGATGAAAGGTATGGATGGGGTTGACTTTGTGCATGACAAAATTATACAGTGATTCCTCTCCCTGTTCTTCCAAAATAACTCGGCTGTGTGCTCACAACGATGTGAAAGCACTGGGAAAATGTTATGTGAAAGCTCTGCTGAATTCAGCCTAGGTGATGCCATTGTGGGAGACCCCTCCTCGCCACATTTTTGTGTCACTTCCTAGGCATTCGCCAATGCAGTTCAGCCAGTCGTCTTCGTCAACGCTATAGCAAATGAGCTGGTTTACACAATCCTAAAGAAAACCACTGCATCTTTGCTTGCCATACCTGAATGAGTAGGCAGGGATTGAAATCTCGCTGGTGTTGTTGTGGATGGGTTTGCAGTTGTGCGACCCACTGGAACCCATTGTTTATTGGGCACCGCTGCGGTGTCGCCTGCAGGATCCATGGCCACCTGGAGTAGTGGCATGGAGTGAGCAGGGTCGTGGCTATTGTTTATGTCCCCATGCATATGGTCAGATGTGGGAATGGTAGTGACACTTGCGATACACACTGAGTGTACAAAAATGTTCTTTGCTGCGGATCACACCATTCTTCTGGTGTCATACACTGCCGATGAGCACCATTTCCACAGGACACAAAGTTGATGACTTCACTTTCCATTCCTGGGCAATGTTGTAAACAATGTTGACATGTTGCAAAGTTCTCAGTGATAGGTTCCATCTTGAAGTTGGTTAGCTGTCTGGAGTCTGTGACCAGCGCATTAGTTACACAGCTGGCACAGTTAACGAAAAATGTTTTTTGTAGTGTAGCTCGTTCTTTGGATGACACGCACTTCTCGTAGTACACTCGGTGGCACCAAGTGCACACAAGTGATGCTGCCCCTACTCCATCACACCAGCAGGCATTTGCACATTTTTTTAGCGTTCGTCTAAAATATGCTGGTGAGTGTCCACTGCTCATTAGGAATCCAGCACATGTGCATAGCTTTGGCCTATGGTTGGTACTTACATGTTATGTAGCACTTAATATAACAAAAATAACACTTTATGCAATAATAAACACTGCAAGTAAAAATAATATGCATTGAAAACGGAATATAAAAAGGTCATTAAAAGTGATAATTAAACAAACACTTTCACGCACATGGGCACTACACAACACTTTATCGTCGCACTGCCCTAGCGCGGGTGATGGGTGAACTCCTTCCTTGCAGAACACGGTAGTTGGCGACATTAGGAACAGTCTCAGGGCGACACCACATGGATGGGACATGTCACCTTCTATAAGATACCAACTTTTTTTTTTTCAAAATGATTACACAAGCAGTAACCACAAATAATAAATATATGTAAATAATCTTCCCTCTTGACCATTTTTCCATGTTACTTCGGTTCTTTAGTATACGGCAATTCTGACTGGATAGAATTTAAAGTTTCTAGATCTATCATAAACTGCAAAACTTATTTTTCGTATATTTAACAATGCATAAATATAATTCTTAATTCTTCTGTATTTTATAGTAAACCTGCCCTAATGATAAGGTAAACAGCTTATTTGTCTTCTGCACTTGTACCCAACATTGACCTAACCCGAAGGAACACAACAGTCAGTCACAAGGTCAACAGTGATGAACCTGTTGATGGGGTGCCACGGTGTGGCAGTGGGAGAAGGGGTCACTTGTGTTATGGTAATATCAGGTTTTAGGGAAATCTGAGGAATTTTGCATGTATTTACCCAGGCGCCAGGTATCACTAAGATGATGTCATACTTTGGTAGAGCATTCTCTTGTAGTCTCGGAATCGTTGGGCCGACGACCAAGGCGACATCCTTCCGATGTGTTAGGACTCCTCGTATAATAATGATGATAAGAATAATATTGGTTTGCGTGCTACACAGTGACCTATTCGGGCTAGCCACACACGCCAGTTACACTTGAAATGTAGTACAATTAAATAAATACATAAAGTAAACACAAGTTATACGACAACAAAAGTTACACTTTTGTGGTAGATTAGGGCCCAAACTCTTAAAAGTCTGTAGATGACCTGAAATAATACCCTAAGATTCCTTGGTGTAAGATTTATTTCAGGTTATGTTACACATCTCTCTAGACACCATTTTGTGCATATGTACCGGGTTCAGGCCTGCCTGTTAGGCTAAACTGATAAAAGGCATGTGGCCAATAAAACTTAAGTGAAATGTAAAGCTTCCCCAGGCGATGCAGGCACTGGGGGAGTGGAGTAGAGGTGTCCCGAGTGGCTAGAACGAAACTGTTAATGAAGTTAAGTCTATTGCAGTTTAAGTGGTTGATTCATAAAAGTTGAAGTGCCACCCGGGCGTGAAATGCGAGACATGCTACGCACACAACCTACTCCTCCGTATGCTGAGCTATGACTAATGTAGGAGATATGATGCGGTGGCTGCCTGGATGCACCGGCAAGACACATGGAACTAATTTCCAGTACAAGTAATACTACACTTGACTTACCACGCTTGCTGTATGGTAAAAGTACATTAAAAAAAACATCCTTCACAACAAACTAATAATAACACAAGAACGAACAAGGTGAGTGAGATGTGGATGGTAACATGTGAGATGAACATAACACAAAATAACAGAATACATATTACACTGTGTTTAAGAATATAACAGGCCACTGTATTAAACATCTTTCCAAGTCTGCTGAATGTACATCAATTGGTGTCAACCTTAAAGCTTTGAAATGCCCTTAATAATTAAAAAGTGATTTGGAAATTTCGTATCCCTCCGCGCCATGCGGCTCATGGCCTCTGTGGCCAGACACTGCACTGGATGGCACTGTAGCACTTACTTTACGCTGCACCTCCTGCATGGTATCACACACACGTGCACTGGTCGCATGCATAGAGTGTGGATGAACGCTGCGCTGCTGGAGTGCTCAGCAGTGAGCAAATAGTCTTAAGAGAGGAACATGGCATGCATCACTGTTTGTTTATAAATTAACTTTTTATTTATTTATTTTTCTATTGTTTCCATAGATATTAGCTCCAAGATATGGAATATATGTCAACATATTATTAGATCAAATTAATCATAGCTCTAACAAATGTATACATCAAATACACAAAAAAAATTCATTAATGCAATCAGCAAATTTTAATAAACAGTAATAATAAAAATAATAAACAATTACTAAAAAATAACATTAATTGCACAATGAATAATACAAATGTATTATGATAAAAATATAGTTTTTACATGACCAATTAACATATCATAACTGTTATTATATTGATCATCATTATAGGGAGAACATAATTAAAATGAAATCAAGTCATCAAATTGTAATTTGCAGTGAAGGGGTGGCTTTGGGTCAACAGAGGGATGGAGGTTGGTTGGAAAAAGATGATGTGTCAATGATTTTGCTAAGTTAGTGGGCGCCAGTGCAGAAAGCACAAGTGTTGTGGGGTCGTGGTGCAGATGGCCTGTGAGTGACCTTCTTGGATGATCCTCCATCTGGTTGCTGTTGATGATGATGTAGAAGCTATAGATCCACATTTCCTAGTCTAGTAGGAGGTATTGTAGCACCAACTATATGTTTTGCTCACTCCCGTAAGGTTGTTCCAGGCCACCTTAATGCCTTATTGTACACTTGCATAAAAGTGGTTAATGTGACAGAGATGAGGTCAATAAATAAATATGTGTGCGAATTCATTCCAAAAACATAATTTATTTAATAAATCCTCATGCGAGGCATTTATAACAATTTTCATATATTGAAGTAGGAGGGCACTAATGCGGTAAAATTGATGCAAAATGCCTACATAATATTGCAGAGAAATTAAGGTCCAGCCATGTAGGAAATGGTCCAGAAGGTGAAGTGGTTTTCTCTCCGGGTTATACAAACATGAATGACACTTCTCAAATGAGATATTGACAATTGAAAACTACATGACTGGTACAAGAACAGTGATGGTCGGGGAGGCCGACACGGACGACCGCTCCATGTGAGTGCCGAGATGCGACTAAAGACGGCCGCACGAGAAGCCTGCTGACAAGCATGGCGTTCTTACGTGATGTGATAAAAAAAACTGAAAAAAAAATATGACGATTGATATGATTGCATGAACATGTGCACTGCTAATGGGATGGTGTCGTAACACAATACTTTTGAACTTCATTAAAAATTTCAATCAACAGGAAAATATAAAATTATAAACATGTTATACTTTACGCTTAACATTACTATGTAACTTCAACTGGTTGGCATTTTTCAGGTAAGCATGTGTTGCCCCCAGGGAAAATTTTTAATGTCTATCAAGTTCCTGTGCTTCAGAGGTTTGTAAGTTTAATGTAGCATACGATAAAAACAACATACGATAAATGAGTATTTTGCCAAATGGTTGTTTCGCTATGTCACGTGTAGTGGGAGTTAACTTGTGATCGTGGGCTCTGGTTATGTCTGCATGGAAATACTCTCCACTACTGGATAACCCAGGACAATACTGGCAATCATAAATAATTATAACTAAAAAAAAATCACATACCTCACGCACGTAAAATATATTGAGGTGCTGTATGCAATATTTTTTGTATGCCTTGCGCGCGTATGAATGATGAAGCACTATGTGAAAATATGTTGACACTTTACAATTACATTAAAACAATTACATATACACTCACACAAAAATAATATTTAACATTCCAAAACAATCGTAGCACAAACATTTCACTTACACACACACAATAAAATACCTATTAAATTTAAACAGACATGAAATTTGGAAATGTCAGCAAACATTTCCACACATGTAGTACACTTGCAAAACTAATAAACATTTCACGAATAATAAAAATAAACTTTGACAAAAATATAATTAAAAAGACAGTAGCAAAAACACAAATATGAAATTAAAAATAAACAAACCACTTGCACACACTTGATGCACTGATGCTACACTTAAATGAAAACACCAGCCTTATGTGGCTGATGGTTGCACTCTGACGCTGAGACTGGCAGCGCAGCAAATGGACTAAAGGTGATGCTAACATGGGACATGTCAACAGAACAAAATTCATTTGCAATTAAAATTTTCTTAAGATGGTATTTTAGAATTTTAGCATCACTCTCATACAGCAAAAGTAGATGTATAATCCGATCCTGGACCGCCTAATACCAAATTTGAAACTCGACGAAAAATAGAGCTAAATAAAGCCAAAATCAAGTAATTTTATAGATTTCAAGCAACTTTTTCATGTTTCTACAAACAAATACTGTCGATCACCAAAATGAAGCAAATTTAAGCTAAAATCATGAAGTCTGGAGATAAAAACAAGCTAATTTTCATTTTTCGCAAATGGCCATGCAAGATATGTGTCAATTTAAAAAACAGGCAAATTTAAGCCAATATCAGATAGAATATTAAAAAAAGCTAATTGATACATTCAAATCAATGTAATTTATATATTTTAAGGCCATTCTAAATTGTGCATAGATTTCCCATTTGTCCTTTCTTTTAAACCTTTATATGTTATAAAATTTTGATTCTCATTTATTGATTTTAAAGCATTTTTATCAAATGTAATTACATAGCAATATAGTAAAGTAATTTTTAATTCACCATCTAGAATACACGTAATTTTTTACCAAACTTAGAATAAAAAAATTTAAATTCGTTAGCAGCATAATTTTTATTTATTTTTTGGTCTTGTAGTTTAGTCAATTCATACGAATTGTTAAACTTGACATGCGGTGATTCCATGTTTTGTCATTTAAAAGAAGAAAATTTAATAAGAAAAAGAAAAAAAAATATTCATTTAAAATTGCAAAAAAAATTCTCTGTATAAAATTTATTTTCTTAGAAATTAAAAAAATATGTGTATGATGTTCGAAAAATGGAAAATAATGAAGTATGTACGAAATGTAAAAAGTGCAATGAATTATTAAACAAATGAATTTTTGCATCACATGGACACACAAAAGATAAGCATATTAGTACCTGTAAAAAATTTGTAGAGCATATGCTGAAAATCATTATGAGTTAAATAAGGAGAAAGTATTATGGGAATGTGGAAAATATGTTTGTAATGCATATCTCAAAGTACATAAAAATACAAAATCACTCAATACAGCATTAGAGATTCTAAATTAAATTCAACAGGACAAATATCCAAGAAAGACATGTACAGCATGTAAAAAAAAAAAACACAAATATATAAAATTACTTTCTCCTAATAAAAAATACCAAGGAAAAACACTCATCAGTATGCAAAAATATTGCTACAATGAGAAATATCTTCACAACAAGAAGTGAAATATTTAAAACAATTTCATTATTATCAATAATTTAAGCACTTTTTTTTTCAATTTCATTCAATCTTATTTATTATTTTTTTTCACTTTTTCACTGGCTCTACAATTTTTGCAAAACTTTGTAAAAATGTTTACTAGTAAATAAACAATTAATAATGTCTACAATCAATATAGCACTTGTGTTGAGCGAAAAGAGAGTGCAGGATTTGAGAATTATAGCTAAAGGAAATAAAATTAAATATTGGTACAGTATAAGGAAATCTGATTTAATTTCAAATCTTATACCATAAATGAAAAGAAAAAAGAAACTTTGCAAATTTTCGTTTTCTTATGCCAATATCAATGAATTATATTCCAAAATTGGAAATGCATTAAAAGAAATATTCCCATTCTCTAATAATACATTTGTAAGACCCAGAAATAATAATAAGTAATAAAAGAATGGTAAACAAAGAATATTTTCACAAACTTACCTTTATCAGATGCCAATATCAATGAATTATATAAAGAAGCTTAAAAAGAATTAAAAGAAACATTCCCCCATTCTACTAATATTTTTGTAAGCAAAAGACATTTTAAAAACAATTAAAATTACAGAGTTAATACCACTTTTAGATGCAGATTATCAATATATAACACTGAACATTCCTTTACTTTAGTACAGCATAATCAATTTTTAACTTCTGTAAAAATAATTAGGTTTTTGAGACAATATGTGATCATCTTAGAACATTAAGATGGCTGAAAACTAGCTTTAAATCATATACCAATTGTCGTAAACCAGAAAATAATCAAGTAGAATCATTTACATTTCAGTCATATAATCAGACAATATTAAACAAAAGGGATATTATAAAGATTTACAAAATTATAAAACAGGAATTTCTTACAATTATCTGAATTCCAAATAAGAGGCTCAGGATGGACTTTAATAAAATGATTGGAATATAATTAGCTATAAATAAGTACAATCCACTGAATGGAGCATCATATATAGAATTACCAGATGCAATTAAGAACAAAACAACATGTATAAATGTGAAGAAAGATGATCAAAAATGTTTTCTTTGGGCAATAAAATCAGTTTTGTTTCCAGCAGTCAACCATTCAGATAGAGTAACTAAATATAAGAATGTGGGGCTTAATATTGATAAAGTAATAGATAAATATGAAAATCCTATTAAAATTGATGATATTACAAAAAGATAAAATCAAATTGGATGTTGTATAAATTTATAATCTTTTGATGAGATCTATACTATCTATTTAGAGGATAAATGTAATGGTTATCAATTAAAAATTCGAAACAGAAAAAGGACAAACATAAATTTCCTTTATTTAGAAAATAAAGAAAACTCGCATTACTGTTGGATAAAAGATATATCGAAGATGCTTTCAGGACAAAAAATAATCATCAACATACAACATTTATATGTGCTATGTGTCTTCAAATTTTTAATTCTAAAAAAAAAAAATTAAATTAACATATAGTAGACTGCTCTAAAAATGATTATGCAAGAATTGTTATACCTGAAGGTTATGCAAGTGTATCATGGTTTAAGAAATGGCAATATTGAATAAATATAAAAAAATATCAACCACTAAACTTACCCAAGAGAAATAAAAAAAATTTAAACTAATTCAAAAATATTCTGTTTAAACAGAAAAATATATTGATAATAGTTTTTATAGAGAATTGCTTAAATAAAGATATAATCTTACAAATGATTAAATAAATAACAATGAAGCATCAGTTACATGAAGTTTCTGGTTTTTGTTATTATATTGTATGTAAATATGGTGATTATAAACCACCAGTTGTATATCGAGGTCCAAATGCACATAAGGAGTTTATTCGTTGTATGGAAAAGGAAGTAGAACGTATTGAGCAAGTATATGAACAAATTGAACCAATGCATATGCTAACAAGAGAAGAAAATAAAATTTATAATAAATAAAAAATTGTACTGCTCTGAGAGTGAATGTATAGAAACTGGTAAAATAGTACGCCACCGTAATTATTTAACTGGAAAATTCATCGGCCCAGTATGTGATAGTTGCAACCTAGCTTTAAAATTACCGAAATTTGTACCAATTTATTTCCATAATTTTGCTGGATATGATGCTCATTTATTTATTAAAGAACTAGGATATGATAATAAGCAGATATATTTAATTGCAAATAATGAAGAAAAGTTTATTACTTTTGGCACAAAAAAAAAAACAGAAAATTTATGGCCAGTAGTATACATAAAATATCGTCTAATTTAACCAAATGTCAAATGAAACATTCACAAATGCAATTTCCAAAAGATAAAGAAGATTTAGATATTAGAAAGGGTGCTTATCCGTACGATTATATGAATAGTTGGAAGAAATTTGAATAAACAGAACTTCCACCAAAAAGTGAATTTTACAATAAATTAGATGAGTCTAACATAAATGATGATGATTATTAACATGCAAAATGCATGCAGGATCTATTTAATGTAAAAAATCTTGGTTAATATCATGACTTATATTTAATAAGTGATGTGTTATTGTTAGCAGATATATTTTAAAAATTTTAGAAATGTGTGTATAAATGCATATTATTTAGATCTGGCGTGGTATTTTACAACACCAGGTTTATCATGGAACACAAAGTTAAAAATATCTAAACAATCTTTATATGCTCTACATGATTATTATATGATTTTAATTGTAGAAAGGGGTATAAAAGGTGGAATATCACAATGTTGAAAATGATATGTAAAACCAAGTAATAAATATTTAGAAGATTTTAATCCAAAACAAGAGTCTAATTATTTAGCATATCTTGATGCAAATAATTTATATAGATGGTAAATGACACAATATTTAACATATGGTGGTTTCAAATGGGTTGATTATCACGAATTTAAATTAGATTTTTGGCAAAATATTATATTAAATTTAAAGGATTATTCTGATCATGTTTACATATTAGAAGTTGATTTAGAATACCCACAAGAACTGCATAATTCACATAAAACTCTTCAATTTTGTCCAGAAAATAAGATAGTTCTAGGAACAAATCAATCGAAATTGTTAACAACTTTACATAACAAACAAAAGTATCTAATACACTATCGCAATTTGAAAGAGTGTCTAAATAATGGATTAAAGCTTACTAAAATACACAGAATATTGAAGTTTAATCAGTCTGATTGGCTGAAAAAGTATATAGATTTAAATACATCAATGAGAAATAATGCTAAAAACGACTTCAAAAAGATTTTTATAAACTGATGAATAATTCTGTGTTTGGCAAAACAATGGAAAATATCGGGAACAGAGTTGTTATAAAACTAGTATCAAGCACCAAATATTGTGAAAAATTTATAACAAAACCCAACTTTAAAACAAGTACTTATATTTAATTATAATATTGCAGGTATGCATATGAATGAATCATTTGTAGTATTTAATAAACCCATTTATGTAGGTATGTCCATTTGGACATATTAAAGGAGTTAATGTCCGATTTTCATTATAAAGTAATGAAACCAAAATATGGTCATAAAATTTAATCATGCTGTCAAGATAACGATTCATATATTTATAACATAAAAACAGAAGATTTTTACGAAGAAATGAAGACAATATTAAATAAATTTGTTACAAGTGATTATCAAAACAATAATATTTATAACGGTCCTCAAAAAAAAAAGATTTAGGAAAAATGAATGACTAAAATAATGAGTGAATTTGTTGGTTTAAGAGCAAAAATGTATGCATATAGAGTTGATAATAAAGAAAATAAACGAGCTAAAGGTGTAAAGAAGTGTGTTGTTAGCAAGAGAATTAAATTTGATGATTATAAGAAGTGTGTGTTTGATGATATAATACAATATAGAACATGAAATATATACAATCGAAGTTAATAAAATCGCATTATATCCTTGTGGTAAAATAATTATATCATAAAATAAAATACAGTCTACTCTCGATTATCCCAGAGTGGATTATCCGCCATGCTGCTTAACTGCAGCATATTCACAAAAATATAAATAAATTTTGGAAATTAAATCAAACACTGCCAGAACAAACATATTTAATAAAACATCCACCTTAACTAATGAAATTCATAACACGTACTGTCTGAAAATATTTGTGGGATGAAATTTGCTTGTTTATCGATGCAAATGCACGTCAAAATATGTTTCCAATGGCACGACGGGCTTAATTACATTGCAAGACAGCGAGCTGACAACACCACAGCATTCACTAGCCTAGTTGCCGCCTGCCAGATATAGCCAGTCCCGGCGCGACCATCGCATTCCTCCCGAGTATCGCATTACCACAGTCAGTGTCAGTTTTATCTCGCCAGTCAGTAGTTACATTTGGTTTTGTTTTTGCTCATTTTCAGCCGAAAAATGTCTGCAAAATGTAAGCGTGCAGTTTCAAATTTACAGCAGAAGCTGAAAATTATTAATAAACTTGAAGGAGGAAGTGCAATAAAACTGCTTTCATTTATGTATAGAGTGGGAGAAACAGTAATTCGGAATGTACGAAACAATATATCTAAACTTATTGAGTATGCGAACAGTGCGGACTCGACAAGTGGATAGGCGAATAGGAAATCGATGAAACTATCAACGTATGCGGAACTAGATAAGGCTGTGCTGGAGTGATTTAACCAGAAAAGTGCCGTGGGAATGCCAGTGTCGGCAATAGTGTGTGCCAAACAAGCCCAATATTTTTTCAAGAACTGGGAATGGAAGGCGAAATTTGTTCCCTACATGAAACACTGTTTTCCACATGCTGAAACAGTCGGCTGTATACCGCACACACTGGACAGTGTGACAGGTGTGTGTGCGACACAGGCGACATATAGTTCACTTTGCACGTCTTTGTTTCTGCTCCCCTGGAGGGGGGTGAGAAGTGACCTGTTGCCTAGCAACCGAGTGATGTCAGCCTGCCTTCCTTCGTATGCAACTTCAGATTCCAGTATCACTCGGCGATAAACACCACACGCATCCCACTGCATTGTTTGAATTAATTGTAGCTGCACATTTCTTGAAATGTTCTTGAGAGAACTACCGTGATTAGTTGCATATTTTACACACTTTAAATACTGTTTGTAAGTTAGAAATTAGGCATGCATAAATTACACATTTTTTAAATTTCTTGGTTTGTTAATAAATAATAGGGTATGGAAATTATGCGAGGCCGTAAAATATGCGAGTAAATACAGTAGTATGTCAAGGTTAGGCTAGGTTTCACACTGAAGCACGCAGTATTCAGTTATGACTATATGAAACTTAGCGTTTGAAAAACAGTATTTATCTCTTGGTATGCGGATTATCTGCGAATTTGGGTTATCAGCGGCAATCGTCCCCTCCATTATCTCGGATAATCAAGAGTCGACTGCAGATACTTTACCATATGGATACCAAAATACATAATTTTATTTTTGGTAAAATATATTTTCTAATAAAATTGTAATATTTTAAACATCTTTAATTTCTAGAACAATGTCAATATCAGCACCATCAAAACCAATCAGTTTTCCATTTTTGTCACTACTTTCTAAAAAAAAAAAAAAAAAAAGAGGTTAAACTGCTCATTATTAATTTTATAAAAAATCTGATAAAGAGGCTTATGAACAATAGAATCTCTAATTCCATACATAGTTTTTGGTGAAAAACTAGCTATTACATCTTACTCTAAAGGATTAGATTCATTATATTTTTCAAACATTACATATGCGAAATTACAGTAAACATTTATTGTTTTCAGTGGATTAAAATTAGGTAATTTAGTACCAATTACAACTTTTCCTTTTTCAATGATCATATTTCTTTCAAAATCAAGAATATTGTATAATCGATCATAAAATTTAATATCAAACTTAGATTTACGCTATATACTGTTTTTCACATTGTCTGATGTTAATTCAATTTTGTTAGTTGAAAATGGTTTAAATGAATTTATGGCTTCTTTTAATAATTCACTATCGTATTGTACTCTAGGACTACTTATAACTTTATTTTTATCATGAACAGCGCTCAATTTTTCTATTGTTGCTATAGTATTATTTTCTATTGTTGTTATAGTATTATTTTCTATATTAGGTGATACAAATTATGCATGAAAACTAATCAATGAAATCGGTTAATTTTGATATATGATATTATAGTGACGATGCTTCTTTAGTACAGAACTATTATTTGTTAAAATAAATACCTTATTCTCCATTTATTACAAAAATATGTTATTAAATTAAAAAAGTTGATTGTGATGTGTTTTAATTACTGAACAAAATGCTAAAGAAAATGAATGGTGAATTATTGGCTGACAATATAACAGCAATTATATTTGGTCCGAGTAAGAGTGAAAAAACCAATTTGGTGATAAATATTATTTATAGACAGGATGGCTAAATTTTTAATAATTTTATTTTTGTTAAAAAAAGATTTAAATCAACCAAAATATATTAAGTTACAAAATGATTTTGATGCCATACCCAAAAATATTAATGAAAAAATTGGTTTCTTTTAATAACAATGATGAAATGATTCCTTTAGATCAATGTGAAAATGATTCTCTAGTTATATTTGACATTCTTATTTTAGACAATCAGGATGTCATTCGTGAATATTTTACTATGGGAAGACACAACAATACTGATGTATTTTATTTGGCATGAACATATTCGAAAGTACCCAATGAATTGGTGAGAAATAATACGAATTTTCTGTGTATATTTAGACAAGATGATACGAACTTGAAACATATTTATAATGATTTGTTCAAACTGTTGGAATCAAGAATACAGTTTTATAACATTATATTCTAATAGAAAAATGAATAAATGGAAGTTCAGTTACAAAATTAAGGATTTTATAATGTAACAATCTCTTGTGAACTTGAACTGTATGCAAATTTCCCTTGTCCTTTTCTGCAACCGCTGCTCTATCTACTAGCAACAGGAAAAAGGTTATCACGACTGTGTCTCTATCTACTCACATTGGGGCAAACACTCCACAAGTTGCCACACGATGCTTTATAACTAACTCTTCGTGCATATTGACAGTTTAGCTCTGTGGTAGGATACTCAAATTCCAACTCGAGCTTTGGGGTTCAGAACCCATGTCGATATGAAAATTTAATAAAGTGAAGGTGCCTGCAGTCTTAAATTATCAGCCAAGACATTCAAAATTTGAGCTGAAAGATTTAATTGCTCTTACTTATACAGCAATGTATTAGTATTGATGCAAATTAAATTGTACACCTCAACCCCAAAAAAAACTCTCTCTACTACACTTGTAATATAACAATGTATAGCTGGGATATCTCATATAGTGTAAGGTGCCTATATCTTATGAGAGGGAGCACAAGAAATAAAAAATAATAACGAAAAATTTAATTTAAATTTAAATTTTTATTATTAAAAACTTAGTTAAAATATCATTTAAAAATTCATAAAAAATTGTTTTAAAAGATTATATTTATTAAATTTTATTTTAAAATTTTCTTAATTCAAAAGCCTTTAACCACAGGTCCATTTGTTACTTTTATCCCTCGAAATTTCCCATTTTTCTATCAAAATTTCTGTGAAGAATTTTTTTTTTAAGTCGTTAAAAAATTTTAATTAAAAAACTTACATTTCCGGAGATCTTCCCCCTCACCTACAATTACTCACCTCTGTTCTAATTCAGCAGACGACTGACTCCCTCGCCTCCACACCCTCATGTATGCCCATTGCCCCATCTTGATTTTTCATTTGTCATTTGTCTACATGCTACTGGAGGCAGCCATCTTTGTTTATATGTTATTGGAGGCCACCATCTTTGTGTATATGATCCTGGAGGGGGCCATATTTGTTTTTCATGCATCATTTGATTGTATATGTTGTTGGAATGGCCATTTTTTCGTACATCATTTGTTTATATATGTTACTGGAGGCTGCCATCATGCTAGGTGCAGTCAACCATGTTTTTTTTTTACTATCATTTCTTTTATAGTTTGTGTCTCACCTTTGTGCAACAACCCGATTATGCCACCTGATATAGGCCTGTACTGAATGGTGACATTGACCATTCAGACCATTGACTAAAATTTATTTTTTATTTTTTATTTTTATATATAAAGCAGGAAAGGTTTTTTGAAATAGAACACAGCATATCTATTTTTACATAAAATTTACTGTACACATAATAAAATACACAGGTTTAATAACCTTCTTCGACATAAAACCGCTCGATATCCGCCTCGGTGACCCAGGAATTCTAGTGGGCAGGAAAACCCCACCACTTGAAGCTAGCGATGCTCGAAGATGGGTAAACTGTTATGGTGTGTGAACAGTCAGCAGCGCTCATGACAGTATTTTGATGGTTCTGTCTCGACAATTGTAAGATACAAGCTGGTCATGAAGTATCAGGCAAAATGCGTACATGTTGGCGGGAATACTTCCATGTATAGTGAATTCGATCCTGCAGTCGATCACATTGTAGGTAATAGGCTCGTCCTGTTTACTCAAATCGAATACCATGAGTGGGTCCAAACTCTTGAACGTATCAGGGCTCAATATCGGTGATTGGGTGCATTTATATAATGCAGTTTCGAATTGAGCGTACATCTGAAATGCCAGCAGGTACTGGCAATTTACAAAGTCCGTGTTCATGTCTATGTATGGGTAGCATTCGCTACTCACAAATATTTTGACATTTTCTATTTGACATGTGTCGAACTGCGAATGGCTCACACTTACATTGTGCTGTCTTTCGATCTGTAGCCCAACAATGATGTACATCGGTTTCTCAGAAGCAAAGCTGGTCTTCACCATTCTGTTATGTGCTGGCAATCTGTGGTATGTCTTCAGACTCCACGACCTGAAAGCCACATCGATGTTTTTACCATCTTCCACCTTCTGCAACATGTGTAGGCATTCTGCAATGCTGACCTGCACATGAGGCAGCATCCATTCAATAGACTGTAGGATCAGGTCCACTGCCTCAAGGTTTTCTCCCGTACCCACTATTGTATCCAAATGCATATTGATGAGCATTATCACCAGCTCCTGGTTCAAATTGAAGATAATTAGTTTGTAGTCTTTGGCATATCCCAATAGCATAGAGAGCGGAACACATACTTCGAGCCATCCTTCAGCATAAATGGGATTACTGTAGCATATTTGATACCCCAGCCTGCTATCTTGGCTGCAGGCAGCTCATTCGGCATGAGCGAAAGGTAATTTTTATATTGTTGAGGTTATGGCTTCATCTCCCGACTGGTCCACCTCGGCACCATTGAGAATTAAGCGATGCGATCGATCAGGTGAAGAATTCCATTGCTAATTATTTTCGTCGATGATGGATTGGTCCCATCTTCTTTTGTCAG
Source organism: Dryococelus australis (assembly GCA_029891345.1). Lineage (NCBI taxonomy): Eukaryota > Metazoa > Arthropoda > Insecta > Phasmatodea > Phasmatidae > Dryococelus > Dryococelus australis. Next base: position 222,582,338 of record CM056994.1, read on the forward strand.
AGTCCCCCTGATACACAGGAAAGACTGGCAAGGAAGAGTGCAAATATATTGGTGTTGGACTGCTATCCGAATCTCTGATGGTAATATCTACAGCCCAATCAGGAACAGCTGGTATGCATGACATTCCACCTTTGTTATGCTGTCCTCGAAAACGGTTGGCTCTTTGTAGTTTAGGAAATATTCCATGGCGATTAACCTTGTAGCTGAGACTACAGAGGATAATCTCGCTAGCACATGTTAACTACTTGGAGACCTGTGACGTACTTATGGTAGGTTTTAAACATGTTAACTCCTTGGAGACCTTTGATGTCCTGATGGTAGGTTTTGCATGTGTTAACTCCTTGGAGACTTGTGATGTACTGATTGTAGGTTTTGCACGACACGTTCTTTTATAGCTTCTGTTCGATGTTGATCTTATACCCATCTACTCAAATGCAGGTGTAGGGTGATTTCTTCGTTTCGAAAGTTCACCAACACTCCGCGCTGGTCGACGACTGTCACGACCAACTTGTGTGCTCTCTTCATGACGACCGGAATGTAAATTATGCTTTGCGGTGTCATGACCAGCTTATAACCTGGAGGGACCATAGAAGAAAATTCGTGCAGTGTATTGCTCAGCCTGCCGTTGAGGTACGTACCGCTTGCCAAATTGCAGGTTATTCGTATCACATTGACTAGCAAAATATTGACAGGCTATGATGACACGTTTGTTTTACCAGCTTCATAGATGCGCAGCTCGAACCCCAGCATCGGTCCGATGGTATCTGGTTTCGTAAAGTCGATATCTTCGTTGCATCTGATAACACACTTCAGAGTATTGGGATTCCCATGTAGTTCGAATTCAGTGTGGGGGGGACAGTGAATCTTCAATGTACCTTCCAATATCATCTATTTCATAACAGCCAACAGGCAGCGAAAGTTCATGGGAAACATTACCACTTTTTACCAAGTACAGCTTGCAGTTTTTTATCAATGTACGGTATCGCATTGTAAGTTTAAAAATCACCAAGGCCTATGCTATATTCCCCCTCCAGGTCGAGTGGTGGAAAATGAACAGCATGCAGCTCGGAGCTATGACCCATCAAGGTAAGCGTTATATACATGACATGGTTTCCTTGCAAAGTATGGCCTTTTTATAAGGTTACTTGTACAAGCAAACCAGGACGCGAAGGCACAAATGTCCACAGTTCCCCGTGTTATGCAGTTGCTCCGTTTCGTAATTGTAAGTTAGATTACAATTTTTCAGGTACTTGCGCAATTCATGCGGAGGATGCAAATTCCCAAAACTATCAAAATAGTCTGTGTGTTTACTTTTTTTTATGTAGGCTACCCAGTGCGTCCCAGGGCCTGCTGTCGTATTCAGATTAATTCTGGAGCATTCTATTTCTTGGATTTAGTGGGCAAACCATCTCTCACAAACACTCCACGAAAATGAGGCATTTTCAATTTGTGTGCAAACAGTATAAACCCACATTCGTGAGTGCTCATTGCGGTAGAGATTTCATTACTGCTTCAGCCTGCTGCATCGCTTTTGCAGACTTCCGTCTCCTACTGGGTATGGTCATAGGTAGAGGCCTTGCCCATTTTTTTTACCCATGGTGATAGCTTCCATACTTGCATTGTGTCCTTGGGCCTCGTTCAACTGCTTCCGTTTGTTCGATGCTGTGTTGACGGCTTGGGCGATACCACTCGTGGCCCCGATTAGGCCTCCAAGGGCTTCGATTGCCTGCGAAAGCAATGGAACAAATCCACCGGTAGATATTTTCTTAGACTTGGTGGCTTTTCTTCTTTTTGTAACTGCTTTTCTTTTTACCTGTATCTTTCTTTTGCTCGTATCACCTATACCCATCTTCATTTTTGCATTCATCAAGTTGGAAATACCCCATGCTGTTATTTTTTCGCCTAGCCCAGCATCTGATGATTTTCTAATTTCGCCCGCCTTCTGTGCAAGTATCTTGTCTGCCTGGTGTCTGGCTTGCAGGTCCTTGTGCTGGGAATAGGCAATGTCGTGCTGCTTGCATGAGTCGTCCAGGGCGTTTATGCCTGGCTCGTTGCATGACAGCCTTTTAGCTAGCTTGTTTCCTGGCCCACAAAACATGTATCTGGGAATGTGCAACTCGAATGGTAGATTGTTAATCAGGCTATCGACGACCCCAGTTCCAGCTACGGTCTTACCTCTTTCAGACATCGTGGTGAACTGAGCGAGAAGAGTATAAATATGGCCCTTTTATACATTTTCGTTTCAGTATCATTCTAGAGTTGGAACAGTATGGATGTATCACATATTGCAATATGACATTTCAGTGCGATTTCTGCCAGAGACAGTTTACTTGGCATGATAACTTGAAGAGACATTCTAAAATGTGCTTTATGTCATCAAGAGGCTTGTAGATGCTACCTCCTCCACTTCCTCCTCCTCATCCTCATCCTCTTCTTCCCCAATGTATGATTTAAACCAAGCAGACGAAAACAGTATACACATCACTAAACAAGATGTAACTCTACCCATACACATTCATGCTAGAGATAAAGCTATCGCCCACGAACCATGGCATGGAAGCCTATTTCAGAATACAGTAAGGTGCATCAGTGCAAGACCATCTAGTTGTGGCAAGACGTGCGTCCTACTGAGCCTGCTGGAAGAAGAGAATTGTCTCTGGTTCGAGAATGTTTACCTATACTCCAAATCACTCCAGTAACCAAAATACCAGCGATTGGTGCATGTACTGCAGGCCGTGGAAGGCATGGGTTATTTCCCATGCAGTAATAACGAAGCCATCGTACCTCTGAACAAAGCACTGCGAAACTCGATATTTGTCTTCGACGACAATGCCTGCGAGAAAAAAACTTGCATTCAAGAATACTTTAGCATGGAGCAACATGCATTCGTGTATTGCATATACCTCGGCCAGACTTATTCGTGTATACCCAAACAGATGTATTGAGATAATGCTAATGTGTTGCTTTTGTTTCGCATGGACGACACTAATATACATCACATTTACGACGATCATGTAAATACGGGCATTGCACTATCAGATTTCAAAGTATGTCTGCTTTGTGCTGGATAGACAAATATGATCTAAAGTACTGGCCCCTATATAATGGGAGGTACAGGCACAGGTCGCCTCAAGACAACAATGGTGGTTGTCTCATACCAGGGGATGATGGAACTTGTAATGCTGGTAGAAGAATAATTTGAAATGTTGGTGAACCCGAACGACCTGGGGATGCTGCTACTAAACATTTTGTACTCGAAACTGGTAATGGCATCATCTCGGAACTGCATAGAATGTTGGCTGAACAAAACACATTCTTTCGAAACTACCTGTCCGAGCTCAGACTGAAGATGGGGTGCGTGAAAATGGAGATCGTCCACGATAGGGTGGCCATGGATGAGCATGTGACGAGTGTTCAAAGGTAAATTATCGGCAGATTGATTGTAGCATTTGCACTAAATTAAGAGAATTCTAAAAACCTGGATGGATATAAGACACGTACATTCGATAACTCGATTTCCCATCTCACCAGGAAAACAGATATTCAAAATTACAGCGAACGTCAGAGCAAGATCGAAAGTATGATGGCGGAAACTCGCGACTAAACCTATAAAAGAGAGTGGCAGTGAGAATTCTTATTCAGTATGATGGTGGACATTGCTAGCGAACTACATCAGGTGATTCAGTCTGTCCACTCAAAGTATGTGCTCCCCAAAGAGAGCCAAAATTTCACGCAACTGTATAAATGAAGAAATTTTTAAGCCCATTACTCATCATCTCGATGTACTCAGGGAGAGCTATGGAGCACCTGTAGCTATATAGTCCGAAAGTGACAATACCGCTAAGTGTTTGCAGAAGCGAAAGCATAGTGTAGTACAGTCGGATCAGGACGATGGATCGGATGCAGATTTGCCACAAAAGAAGAAAGTACAGAAGAGACCAAAGAAATCTAATGCTTTGACTCGATGGTACCTACGTTTGTATACATCTCATAATAATGATATGACATACAGCGTATAAAGTCATAATGATAAATGGTTCCTTGGTGCTGATGAAGTGGAGTTTCTACCAGGTGGGAGCATCCGAATTGGCAATTACATGGTACTTGGAACCCCCAGACTATACGAAATTTTATTTCACAAGGAGCCCAGGGAGTTGACAGAATCCGACCTGCTGGAATACAAGACTTTGCTCGAACTCACGCACACACTTTATTAATACAACGATCCTGAGACCAGTGTATATAAGGATGAAGGTCACGAAAAAATCGGCATTCTCGCAGACCTCTTCAGCGGCCTAGCACTGAAAAGCAGTGAAGGTCTGAAGGAGATAGACGACGGCAAGAAAAATGATTATGTATTCTGGGACGATCCAAACGAACTGGTTGATAGGCTGCAGCTACTGCTTGCTTCGCAAAATGTTCAAAATGACTCCAACACCAACGAGATAGTTTCATTCATAGAACAACTTAAGGAGGCAAGCTACTTACGATGAATCGATTGTGTATCGCGAATGAAATGCATACGGCTACCAGGTGCAACTACCTCCTTCGTAAGGTCATGATTTGTGGGACGAACTATCTGTTTCAAGCCGACCTCGTCAAGATGATACCGTATGCTCAAGTCAACAAAGGCTGCAAATACATGTTGACAGTCATCAATGCCTATAGCAAATTCTCCTGGGCCAGGCCGGTCAAGTCGAAGAATGCATGTGACGTCACTGAGACCATCGCAGATATGTTGAGCGAACGACATATCCCGTCCAATTTTCAAAAAGACCAGGGCAAGGAATTCTACAATGCAAAGTTCAAGGCCCTGATGAAGAAACGTAACATATATCATTATTACACATACAGTAAACTCAAAGCTTCAATTGTCTAGAGGTTTGACAGAACTCTGAAGCGCAAGATGTGGAAGCATTTCGTAGCAAATGGTAGCTACAAGTGGCTTGAACTAATGAAAATTTTTTGACTAAAAATTTTTCAACTGTTTTTAAATAAGAATTTTTTTGAAATAAATATTGAGGGGAAAAAATAGAAATTTTGAGCTTAAAGGCTTTTTTATTGAGAAATTTTTTATATAAATTTTTTTAACTATTTTTATAATTTTTTTACTATTTTTAGTTAAATTTTTTAATAATATTTTTTTTTATAAATTTTTAAAACGATTTTTTAATTAAATGGTTTTTTATAAATTTTTTCGATTTTTTTAGAATTTTTTCGCAATGTTTTGGGGTCAGAGGTCACCGGGGTCAAGGTCAAGGTTACGAGTCAAAGGTCACGGTGAATGGCGGGAGCCAGCTCCTGCGTTCATATGCCCGATGCCCTTGGCCCCGACTTCCCATGATCATACTACTCTGTTTTGCATTGCCACCAGACTGTCTTGGAATTCTAGTCTAGAGGATTGTGTTTCGCACTTAAGACTGTTCTGTATTGCTGCCTGACTATATTGGAACACTATTCTGTTAGCTTGTATTTCGCTCGAAAGACCATTTTGCATCACATTCTGCCTTTTACAATTCTATCTGACACACCTCAACGCACTGAAGTTGATTAAATTCAGAATGGCGAACAATGGATCATTCTGTAACAAATATTGTGTTAGATTAGAGACAACAGGCGAAGACACTTCTTAGATATTAGAGCCAACTGGCCCATTAATCAGTGGTGTGATTACCAGCCACTACAAGATCCACGACTTGCATACTGTCTGCTATATGGCGGTCCACATAACCAATGGCGGCAGGCTGAGAAAAAACTTGTTACTGCAACAGAAGGTCCTTAGTGACCACCAGATCACTCTGTCGCATGTATAAAACACGTCCCCAAGTCCACAACTATGTCATCCATGATGCACATTAATCGGAGGCCAATAAAAATTATGGAAAAGTTGAATCAACATCAACACTTGATAAGAGGGTAATTGCAGAAAGTGAAAAACATTATAATTTCCTTTTACAGCTTTAGTTTTCGGTCACTTCGCTTTATTTGTTCCTCCACTCCAAAAAAAATAACAGTTTTCAAATAATTGCCTTTACGAAATTTACGCAATATTACATTAAAACATTTAAATATTAAAAAATGTAGGGGTTAAATATTTAGTTACATAATGATGTACAATTACTTAACTGGCAAAGTTGCCCCGACAAATACTACATTTCCAAATTTATATCCCGAATTGAGAACAACCCCTTAGTGTGACCTCCACCCGAGTGTCCGCCATCGCTTGGTTTGCTAGTGCATTTATAGTGAAGACTCCACAACTGTCGTCCTCCCCAAGCTGTGGAGAACATCATCGAAAAGGAAGTCGATCTTCTTCCAATCCAATTCTAAGGTGGCGCTGATGTCACAAAGCTAGCCCCTTCAGTTGCCCCATCTGCCCCTAGGTGGGAGGAAACAATGCATGCTCAGTAATAAAATAATGCAATATATTTTGTGCATTTTTTTTTGGGATCGAGTCTTGGAGATCATGATGAAACTATTAATTTGTAAAACCCGGTGTGATTAGAGGTTTGTTATTTCGCTGCATCCCCAAAAAAAAGTATTATATTAATAATTTTTAAGCTTTGTGGCCTCACAAATACTTTCTGGAGCTGCCACTGATGCGTGATATATGATGTAGCCCTCTCATGATTGGCGCGACATTTGAAGGTTTTAATAAGTACGTAGTTAGTTAGGAGGCATCTAGCCATCTTGTTTCCGTCAAGCCTGTTTGGCGGAAATTTTTAATTTTGCTCATTAATTTGGTATTGGCGTTCTACTAGTAGTTATGCGAGACCGTCATTTTTAGCAAACAAAAATGAGCCTGGTAAATTTCGGTTAGTGATAGTCTACAGATGTATCAAGAAAAAATTGAACTAGATCCTTGCCCATGTTTTTCAGTTATTAGGGAAGCCTAGGTATTTTACAGTATTAGATCTGAATCAGGCCTTTCACCAAATTTTGTTGCACCAAGATGCACGAAAATGTCTTGCATTTGTTACTCCTTGGGGAGTTTTTCAATGGACCAGAGTCCGTTTTGGTGTTTCGTTTGGAGCTCAGGCACTTTCTTGTGCTTTAGAGACTATCTTGTTGGTATATAAAGCTGAATTTATTTTCAACTATCTGGATTATATTGTTATTTACAGTGAGACTAAGCAGTTGCACCGGGAACATGTCATGTTAGTCCTACAGAAGCTTTTGGAAGCGGAATTGACAGTGAATCCAGAGAAAATCAGCTGGTGTAGCCAACATGTGAGGCTGTTGGAATTTATTCTGAGTGAAGGACAATTGCTGTTAGACTCTGATAGTATTAGCTGTGTGCTTTCCTTTCCTCGTCCGAAGATCTTATGTGGTGTGAAGCGTTTTTTGGGCATGATAGGCTACTATGCCAGATTTATTCCATCTCTTGCTGAATTGGCCGAACCCCTTAATATTATGAAACACAAAGGCCAAGAGTTTTTGTGGAGAGACGAGTAAGAGGCGGCTTAAGTAAAAATAAAAACCTGTTTGAATTCTCCACCAGTGTTAAGATTGGCTGATTTTGACCATAAGTTTGTTCTGCATGTAGATGCAATCTCCCTGGCGTTAGGCGCAGTTTTTTCACAAGAATATGAGGATGGTGTTTTTCCCATTGCTTATGCTAGTCGGCTAGTAACATCCGCCGAAAGAAATTACTTAGTCTATGAAAAGGAAGCTCTTGCTTGTGTATTTAGGGTTAAGAAATTTTCCGATTATTTGGAGTGTACTCGTTTTAAGCTGTGTACGGACAACCAATCCTTAACATGTCTTTGGAATTCCAAGAAACCATTGGGTAAATTAGGCCGTTGGATCGAATGCCTTAGTGATTTTTCATTTCATATAGTTCAAAAGGGAAAAGACAATTGTGTAGTGCACAATTTGTCTAGAATGTTTGACCCTGACGAGTTTGTGTGCGATGGAGAAATTCAGGAGCAGGTAAATGTTCTGAAGCAAGTTCCGGCAGCTTATTTGAACATTAAGGTTTGGCAGCAAAAGGATGATGAATGTGCGGAGATGTGGCATAAAATCCTGCTAGGTGAACTCGTTGGTTTTATTGTGAAGAATGGGATTATTGGCAAAGCTTCATGTAAGGGCGTTTTCAAGACCTATGTACCCAAGGCAGTGAGGCCAATGGTGTTTGATTATTTCCATAAATCATATTTGTGTGCTCATCAGGGGCAAGAACACACTTTTCAGCGTATTGAACAACTTTTTTTTTGCCAGAAATGCAGTCAGAAATTAGAGATTGGGTGAAATGATGTACTTTGTGCCAGCAGGTAAAGGCCCCTAATAGTAAAGCTCAAGGACAGTTCAGTAGTTCACCACCTAGTTTTGTCTGGGAAAGAGTCTATATGGATGTGTTTCTCCCTCTCCCTAAATCTAAGAAGGGTTTTAATTATTTATTTGTTCTGGTTGATGGATTTTCAAAGTTTATTTTGTTATTCCCCATGAGAGACCAGAAGGCCCCTACTATTTGTAAGATCTTCCAGGAACAAGTATTTTGTTATTTTGGTTCACTCGCGCAAGTTGTTACTGATAATGCGAGAAACTTTACTTCCGCCGAGTTATCAAATCTAGCTTTATCATGGGAAGTTTATTTGGTCCATACAACACCTTATCACCATCAAGGTAATACGGCAGAGAGGTATAATCGTACCATTAAGGCTGCACTTATTGCCTTTCATCATGATGTCCACACAGTTTTGGATAAAGAGTTCCATGTCATAATGTTGGCCTTGAATTCTTGTGTAAATGCTGCTACAGGTTTGATGCTGCAAGAAGTGTTCTTTGTCGGGGATTATTGCATCCTCTTCTTAATGCGTAGAGTATACATTTTGATATAGATGTAGGGGAGCAAAATTAATTCTGGGAGGATGCTACCAAGCATCTCAAGGAATACTATCGCTATATCCGTAGGGCGCAGTACGAGCAATATGACCCTGTTTCTTACAGGGTTGGTGATTTAGTTCTTGTAAAGACTCATCACTTATGTAGAAAGGTTGATTCCTTCTCAGAAAAATTAGACCTTAAGTACGATGTCCCATATTGCATTGTTAGTTTTATTACCCCAATGTCAGTTTTGTTGTAGGACCAAGCAACGAACAAGTTTTTAAAAAGCCATGTCTCTAATATTAAGATTTTTCATCAGCCATTGGTAAATCGGCCAGCCCCTGCACCCTGAAGAGGAACACTGTCACCACTAGGGGAGGGTTCACACTGTATGGTAATGTATTTTGGAAGTAAAGTACTACAAATATTGCTGTTAAAATTTCCTTTTTGTAAGATGTTCGCTAAAAATATCTGTATTATTTTTAATTAGCCCCAAAATGAGTAAATCTATAAGCAGTAGTTGTTTTATGGATTAGTAGGAAAAGGATATCCACCCCATATATTTTATTACAGTGAAGAAACACAAGGGGGCGTTATTAGAAGTTTTGGTAGGTTAGTTTAGGCGTTTCCGTATCCCTTCCCACCCTACCAGAGAAACTGGAGTTCAAGAGCAAAAGATACGGGGGAGGACCTGGCCACTCTTTCTTCGCCATCTGCTGTTTTCTACTGTGGGCCTCATCCATCAGCTTCTCTGGATTTGGAAAAGAGACCCCTGCAGCTCTCTTCCAGTGTGTGGTAGGATTGAAGCCCTGCTTTAAGTCTGGCACTCGTGTCAATTAGCAAGCTTAAGCAGTTTTGTGAGTACTCCTGTCCTGCCAAAAACTGTCCTGCCTGAACGATTTATTTTTCGTCCCGCCAGCTGGTGAAGTGTGTTATGCTTACAATTTCCTGGAGTACGATTCAACGCTGCTATTATGGGGTTGGTGTGTTTACAGAACTACGTGACGTTAATTAACTTGGTTAGCAAGTCTACTTGGTTATTTGCCACATCTGTATTTGGTAGCCCAGATTAATAACGGTTATTTTGTTTGAAGAGGGTTTACTATTTGAAGAGGCAAAATTTTTTCGCCAGAAAAAGGTACTTTGTTTTTCTTCGCCTCCGAAGAGAGGCGCGCGGTGCTCCGGGCGCGGCCGAGCACTGTCTGGTGTATACTGCTGGCAACGAGTTCAGCCTCGCACACTCTGGCACCTTCCATGCACCTCTCCGCTATTCCCGCCGCCTCCTTAACCTTCCCGAGCCGCGTTTTCGCGTATAAATATTCGTCCCCAGCCCAAGCAAATGTGCCCTCTTCGAGTTGCGCGGGCTGGCCGACGATAGATCATGTGTACACCACTTCGTACTTCGGGGCTTCAGCATGCTAGACGCGTTTTCACGTAATATGAGTACTACTCAAGTTAACTATTGCAATGAACGTAGTTGTTGTTATGCTGGGGTTAGAGTTTCCCTTTAAGTAGTGTTTTTTTTTTTTTTTAGCGATTTTTGTGTATATGGATTTTTGTAGGAAAGTGTTTCTTCACTGTTTTGCTTGTGTGAATTTTCAGTATGGTATTTTATGGGAATGGTCGTAAGAGGTGGATTCTTACTTCTTTTTTTTTTCTTTTTTTTTTTTTTTTTTGGCATGCTGTAGGAATGGTCTCATGGACTACGATTTGCCAAAAGAATTTTACTGCCAAGGAGTTTAGTGGATAATTTGTGGCGTGCCTGTATGCTCATGGGTTAAGTGTAATGAGGGTGTCTGCTCCTTCCCAATGGTATTCTTGAAATTAGTATTCCATGTTGTACTTTTTAGTGAATCATCAGGCGTACTTTATTTTTGAAGTTTTAATGGTGCTTGCTTTACTTAGGGAGTCATTTTACCTTTTTTAATGGGATTTCACAAGTGTTTATTCAGGTTGGGTGATTTCGCTGGATATATTAATATTGTTGTTTTTCTGTTTGTTCCTGTGCATGTGTGTTCTCTCCTTGCCCTAGTTCACCGATTGGTAGCAAGCAACAGAAATTTATACACGCCATTTATATTGTTCAAATCAAGTTGCTAAGTTATTGTTTTTGGTGATAATGTATAGATGGGCTTCAATATATTTGTATTTATTTAGAAATTTTTGTGTCCATGCTTTCTTGATTTATTTTTTAATGGTGTGCGGCCTTCTCCTTTCCTTCCTTTAGCCCTGCTACGCCCTAAAGGGGCGTACCAAGAGTTTTGTTTTGGACGCTCAGTGAAGTGCCAATACATTCATATTTGTACCAGTATTGTTACAGCTACGCCTTGAGGTGGCTCGAAGACTGTCCCTAGGCCTAGACTCCATATACGACGCGGCTTCGAGCAGCACTGACCCTGCCGTGAACCCGAATCTCCGTGCACTGATCGGCATTTCCGCACAAGAGAACTGTTACAGCACAACGTCGGGGCGGCTTTGCCCTGATTGGCAGGGAGGTCAGCTGGTGCGGGGATATCTCCTTGTACGGCCACCGCACTTGGTCAGGGCGTGTCACCTGACCCGCCATAAAAATACTTGGTAAAAAATAAAACTATAAAAAGTGCTATTGAGGCAGCTCTGTTATGATTCTTTCGTAAAAAGGGAACAAAATAACAAACCCCGTGCTATAAAGCGTATAGTCTGACCGACTCCCACACACTACTTCCTCCACTTAAAATCCATCTCGCAAATAATCCGGGAGGTCCCAGCAAGCAAGCGTGCAGGTCTGGGGTCACTATTTACTGCGAGGAGGGGCAGTAAATAAAAAAATAAAAAATATATACCAGCCTGGTGTTGGAAGAGACAATGCTATTGTTAAAAGTTTTAGAAAAACGATTCTCTTCATGTACTGTTTTGCATGTGAATTTAAACAATTTATTTTATGAATTTTTGCTGTCAGTGTATGAGACTTGTCCCACATGTTAATATCTTTCACAATATCAGTTGTAGAACGCACATGACATGTTAACTAAGGGCATATACAGTTTCTTTTGTAGACGTTACTTTGATACGAAACTTGTGCTTCCTTGCTTATTATTATAATTATATTCACCAGGAGCAAAGTCTGGGGACGCTTGTGTAACGTCTCGTTATGTGGCGCATATTATTAGCATTTTTAAACCTTATAGTGGTATGGAAATCTAAGGATACGAGTACACACATGTTTTATTAAATAAGAAATGCTATTGTTGTGACGTTTTTTACATAGTTATAAGTTTATTATTCAGTATTTTTTTATTTTACATATTCATTATAGTACACGAAGCAATTGAGAGGTCATTAGACATATATTCAATATTACGTATTTATTTTTATACTGTTAAATTTTTAGTAAAATGTTAGTTTCTGTAAGTTGACAATGATTGATAACACCATATTGATTGTAATAATAAGGAATGCACCCTGATATAAGCCCTATGTCACACAGGTAAATTCAAACCAGGTAACCGACGCCAAATTGAGGTAACGAAAGAATGTTCTGGTCTCCATCTTGTTTGAAATGGGTCACTAAGGTAACAGGTCAGGTAGACCTGAGCTCTGTGTGAAAAGTGAATAATTATAATTTAAAAGTGATTTTGACCCCGACGAATATGCTCCGTTTTGTATTGATAGCCGACAGAGTATTATTAATTTGTCTAAAGAGGACTCAGGAGCTTAGAAACTTAAATTATTACGCAGATATGTAAGGTATCTTTATCACCGCCATACTAAGTGACCGTTGGTCCAGCGGTGAAGTGCTAAAGACATTGCTTGTTAACTGCACACTTATTTTCAACACTTCTTGCTGATCACACAGTGCCTGAGAAAAAGAACTCGTATTTTACTCTACCTATTTTGACATTGCTAGCCAGGAACATTTTATTAAGTATAAACGTATAAACAGATATTTGCAAATTGTTACGTGTGAGTGTGATTATCATTTGAACACTAACCAAACTTCCTGCAAGCTAAAATATTTTTAATTTGGTACAAATGTTTAAACACTGCAAAGACTTCAATTATGTTTGTCAAGCACACACACATAATTGCTATTTTGACAGGCATACAGAGCTTTAAATTTAATATTCTTGTCCAGCTGCTGCGTATTATATATATATATATATATTCTGTGGTTACAATATATATAAAGTTGGAAGCATTATTTAAATTGCGAAAAGATTTTGTTTGCATTTAACTCCAATCCAGCCTTGGACTTCTTTGATTGAGATGCTGGTAGTTAGTTTCCTTGTTTTCCCAGAGAATATTTAAAGTGTGAAATTGGTATAACCATGTGGAGGAGGAAATAAGCCTGGATACTAAGGAAACATGCTGGTAAGCTGCAAGTCTGAGTTGGTGTTTGTTGGTTGTTTTTTACATTTTACATACATTACAGTTCCACCCATGTGTTACTGTGGCTAATACCCGTACGTGGGGTTTAAATGAACGTCTATCTCACTATATCTCATTAAAGAACCCAAAATCTATACATATTGTTGTGAGTACTGTAACACCCTAATTTTTACATCACTTATGTACTGTAACACCCATGAAAATAGGGTTTTTATGCATACGATTAACTTATATTATTTTTCCTGTTCTTATTGCTACACATATTGTCATGCAAGAGTTAATGTAATATTTTTCGCATATGTCACTTTTATGATTTAAACTGCGTATGTAAATTAAATTCTTTTTATTAATTTTATTTTTCTTAACACGTAAGATTTTTAACACTTAGATGTATGGTGGCAATACTATTTATGTGTAATTTTGATAGAGTAGTTAATTTTTCATTGTGTATTTATTTTTATATAATTAATATTTGTTTTTGGTGTGATCTCAATTTTATTAGTCTTTCTATTTGTTATTGTATTATATCTCAGTTACGAGATCACGTATTCTTTGGTTTTTCTTCATTTAGGTCGTTAGAAGTGGTTCATGTGGGTGGTTTGAATAGTTTTGATCCCCATTGGCCCGCAGGTTTAAATCCTGATTGTTGATTGGCTGGTGCTATAGGCCCCCTTAAGCTAGCGTCAGCCTGCAGAGACGAACACTCTCTTCGCTAGCAGCCTTCAACGACGTCAGACGTAGGGTAGGACCTCCCGTCTGAAGTGCACGAAGAGGTAGGATTTTAAATTAGTTTTGGGGTGTGTAGACCAGTCCCTGAACCAACTTTTAAGTAAACTTGTAACCAGCAATGGAGCTTGTGTCAATGGTCGCCCATTCGCGAGGTTAAGTGGTCAGGAGCTAGATAGTTTAAACACGCCGTCTACGTACGTGTAGAGCGGAGCTCCACGTGTCTCCACCTTAATCCTGCTCCGCCAAATCCTGCAAGAGCATCCTACCTTCAATCCGCTTGGTGATTAAAATTTAAGTCCTATAAAAAGATTTGACATTTTCATCTGGACCTAATCTTGTTTACAGTTTGATTCAGCTCGATGTCTATTAGCTTCAGTACACAAGCGATGCCATCTTGACTTTTATAAGTACGTAAATTTCCAGCACACATACGCCCACTGCAAAACCTGTGATAAGAGTAGTTTCTACCAGAGCTAGACTGTTTAGTGAGAACACAATTTGTTTTAACGTAATATTAACTACAGAGAACGGTTTAATTAATTTTATTTTGACACTAGTATATTCAGACTCTGGCAAGATATGTTACGTAACTGTAAAAGGTTTCAAGTAGGCTAGGGTTTTTAATTATTTCTGATTTTAACAATATGTTTTTCTTTCTCCTACTAGGAAGTTATACTTAAAATGTTGTTATGTTGTCCATGGTTAAGAAAACAAGCAAAAAGTTGTTGGATTAAAAAATACTTATTGAAGAATTAATAGAGTTGTGTGTTTTTCGATTTGAGAGGTTTATATTTCTAAGTACCTCTGGATTTTCGCACTTCGTTGTAATAGCTCTACCCATTAAAAGTCAGCAGTTCAACTTAAGTTATGCCTGCGGCAAACCCGAAAAATTGAGTCTTGTCAACTGAGCTATGCATACCTAGGATTTTTAATTCTTTTAGTTTAAAAATTAGGTGTTAGCTTGCTTGCTAGCTGTTCTCCTGCACAGCCAGTTCACAGACCGGAGTGATTAAACTTATATGTGGTTCAATGATTTGAGGGATAACTTCTACATTACTCAACAAAATGGCCTTCCTACCGTGAGAACATTTAAAATGTCCTTACTTTGCCGCAACCTTTCAGACTTTCAGAATTATGACCATCCGTAGGGCAATTATCACGAGGTTTCAGCCATACACAGAATTTTTCAGTACACAGATAACCTCAAAACTGTATACAAGCATATTTTTCTATACATCTATTAACTCTATTATATAATGTTATTTTGTCCACTTTTCCGTGTCCATAGCCTACGAAAATACTGCCGAAACAATCATTTTGTCATGTAAATAGAGTCACGTGGCACATTACCTTGCTCAAATTAACTGAGATCGGAAACAAGCTAAGAAACACGTAGAGAAAATAGCACCATTCTAATAACAGTAAAAGAGTAGACTAGGCCGCAGAACTGCATGTAGGCATCGATATTTCTAGTGTACGAGCATGTGCAGCTGCAAGGAAGACTCCACAATGCGATATCACAAGGAAAATCGTTCTGTGTGCGGCAGGTTTAAGAAACATTAACCACGAAGGACAAATATATTGAGACCCAAATCTATTACTAGATGCACTTGTAGTGTGCTTCGCCTAGTAGTATTTTGTGTTCACGGAGAAAAAAAAAATACACATAGTGTCATGGGTGGGGGCAAAGAAATCTATGTTGACAGTGTGACAGCGTTACGCTACCTCGTGTCGATCGTAAAAGGCTGTGTGTATATATATATATATATATATATATATATATACATATGCGCACTAAGTGGCATGCGCCCCGTAAAGTTGGTAACGATGAATGGAAAGTAGTTGCATATCTTAACATCGCATATAAACAGTTAGGTATCTATTTATGATATATTGCATCGAAAAGTTTTTATGCATCGAAAAGTAGACATTACAAGATTTGAAACATGTATTCTTTTTTCTAATAGTTCCATAGTTTCACCTGATAGACGCATGAATAAAGTGATGAGGCCCGTGGCAATGTTAATTTTACATAAGACGGAAGAATACACAACGTGCATAAAAGTAGATCTTAAGCAGGGCTTTTAAAAGTGCCAATTTTATCGTTGCCAGTTAACAGCAGCTCGGGGAAGCGTTAGACTCTGCGACACGATTGCTTGGTGGTTTCGGCGAAGACCGGAGTTATACTGAGCACGCAGTGTTTCCTCCCACCTAGGGGCAGCTGGGGCAACTGAAGGGGCTAGCCTTGTGATATCAGCGCCACCTTAGAATCGGATTGGCAGAAGATCGACTTCCTTTTCGATGATGTTCTCCACAGCTTGGGGAGGACGACAGTTGTAGAGTCTTCACTATAAATACACTGGCAAACCAAGCGATGGCGGACACTCGGGTGGAGGTCACACTAAGGGGTTGTTCTCAATTCGGGATATGTAAATTTGGATATGTAGGATTTATTGGGACAACTGTGGCAGTTAAGTAATTGTACATCATTATGTAATTACTACATAGTTCTGTTAACTGCACATTTTTAATGTAACCCATACATTTTATAATATTTAAATGTTTTAATGTAATATTTGCATAAATTTTGTAAAGGTAATTATTTGAAAAGTGTTTTTTTATTTTTCTCGGAGCGGAGGAACAAAGAAAGAGAAATGCCCAGAAACTAAAGTTAAAAAGGGAAATTAATGTTTCTCACTTTCTACTGATACTCTCTTAAACTATTTATCAAGTGCAGTTATTGTTGGTCGAGAAATGCAAAGAAACCAAGGCAAAAACAACTTCTCAAACCCCAGCACCTGAGGCGTCCAGGAGCATGGCAAAGCCGTTCTTTTCCCGCGAACACAACAAAATCTATCGTACTCGCAGGCACTTGGCGCAGCTACACAAATCACAACAACCACTCAGGAAAACCCAGAAAATACCACAACGCAAACAAAACCCATTTCTCACCCTCTCCCTCGGGGATTGCCAGGGGGCATCGGAAAAACAGTGCGGGAGCTTCATGAGCTTATGGAGTTCCTTCGCGTCTGTGACTTCAGATCCCTGCTGGCATATTTCCGTCCCTACATGTCCGCTGTCAAGCAAGTGTCCGACGCACGGGAAAGAGTCATGCTGGCACATTTCCGTCCCTTCACGTGCTTTCAAGCAAATGTCCGACCCACAAGAAAGAGCCATGCTGTTACTCGAAGCCATGTCGACATACTTCTACCCCTAGTCGGTCTAAATGACTCAAAGAAAATTTCCCCACCATCTTGCTGCGCTGGAACTACCACAAATCACATAACAAACACACAACACTCTGTCGAGCGAAAAATCACGATAGTTTTACTAACAAATTCAACTGATTGCAGCACCTAGTTTTGTCAATTTAAAAGCAAATTAAGCCTTCAGCAGTAAACTAAACAAATTAAAAAATTACTAATTTAATATATAAATTATCACTGGCCAGTATTTCACAATTAAAAATATATATTTCAAACATCAATTCATTCAAAACAGTGAACAGTACCAGAAAATATAACTTCTACATAATTTTATTTAGTCACTTTCATAGCCAGAAAAGAACTTAAAAGTTTTGAAGCATTATTCAATCAATTAAACAAGGGAATTCTACTATTTTTCAACCCCTTTTAACAAACTTTAATTTCCCCGATTAAAATAAAACTGTTCGCGGTAAATAACGACAGTGCTGCAATTTCTTGAGCAACTCTGAAAGCCCCGCCCTTGTAAGCTCTCTCGGCCAATCAGAGCCCTCTGGCCAAGCACCAGACTAGCTTCACTCTTTCGACTCGTGTTTCAGCTCTGCTTATTGTTCTGTACGGATTAAAACAGCCAACAACAAGGTATTCTATAGAAATAATCAATTTAAACCAGTAATTACACGCCCTCAGCGTCAGAAAACTTCAGAAATCGCTAAAATCCGAACCCGAGACTGGCCGGAATTTTCCAATCGGTCCGGGACAAAATTCCAACCATTTTAACAAATCCATTTTGCGCTAGCATCACGCACATCACTTGTGCCCAGTCGCTCGATACAGTAACACCGCACTTTTTTCAAACCACGCTCGTGGTGTTAGAGAGAATAATTTATTTATAAAATCTGATTTATTTCACCAACAGAATTGCTCTTATAACTCTTGCGGCAGAAACTACAGAATATTCCTAAATAATCAGTCAATTAAATTCCAGCTCCAGACATGAAACAACACAAAACCGCTGCAAAAATACTAATGCCCTTTGGCTTTAAAAATAACACCGAGTTTATTTCCACATCTGTTTTCAGCCCCCCCTCCGGGACTGGCAAACAGCTTAAAAGCCCTGCTAATTTCTTCTAGATCCCGG
Source organism: Dryococelus australis (assembly GCA_029891345.1). Lineage (NCBI taxonomy): Eukaryota > Metazoa > Arthropoda > Insecta > Phasmatodea > Phasmatidae > Dryococelus > Dryococelus australis. The sequence goes on from CM056994.1 coordinate 222,600,605, forward strand.
AATTGTTGCATACCAGGTGGGAGTTCGCTACACCCGCCTTCCTCCCCTCCCCCCCCGAGCAGGTAGTTGGGTGGGGGGGGAAGTAAACATCTGAACAACTCCCTCCACTGGGGGTAGTCTGTTGCGTTGGTATGTGCAGGGCATCCCAGCCACAAGCGGCTATGTGTTCCCTGCGGTCTGGGGATGGAAACCTCCTCTAGCCCACAGATGCTGCAGCCGCATGGGTGGTATAAGGGCCCGAGCACACCTCCGCTCTGAGCTGCGGCTGTGATAGAAAAGGCGGCGTGTGACGTCATCGAGAGTGGTCCTAGCAGCACCCTGCCGGAGTCCAGATGCTCGCACGTGTTTCCTCCCTCTTCTCTGACGCGACAGCTGTCAGTTCTTGGGATAACTTCCGAGTTAGCTGTAACGTTCCACTATGGGCGGGTGTTTTACCTATTTCCATTGGCAACGATGCCGCATCGCTGCTGTGTTACCGATTGCAATGAGAATTACGAGAACGGTCCGCGAAATTGTGTATCTGGTTTTCCAAAAAACGAAGAAAGGCAACAGGTATCGTAGCGTGAAATTCCTCGCACCAACTTCTAATCATCAGATTCTTCTATGGTAAGTTTAATGTATATTTTTTCTAGATACGTTGCCGACTATTCCAGTAATTTCCTACTTTGTCACCATATTTCGCCGTTAAAATATGGTGTATAAAACAGTAATTTGTCGAAATACGCGGAAGCCTGTTCAGATGAAATAAGCTTCTGTATTAGCAGTTTAGCACTGCGTAATGGCGATGAACTTAATATAGCCACAAAACTGAATGACTGAAATAGAAGTTTGAAGTCCTCTTGGTTTTTTTCTCTGTGAAAACGGCAGAAAACGAACCCTTGTAGATATAAGTGATGCCTGCTAGGTTTTACGACCTACTGCGTGGAAGATGTCGGCAGGTAATATTTTACGAAATCAGAATATCATTATATGTCGAATGTATTATATTTTACTAAGATACGATTTGGAATAATGAAGAGGTTTACATTTAAGGACGCGTTAGTAAAATAGTTTCAAAAACACTTTAAATATATATTTTTATTGGAGCCTGACAATGCGTAGATAATTCGATCATTATTAAACCCGCTTAAGACTGCTATAACCAAAATACCGGTAGATATGATAACTACCTAATTATTCAGTTCATTTACAGTAGTCAACTTCGACGAAGTTACAATCGTGTGTAAAAAAATTTAACATTCTTCAAGTTTCTTAAATAGTCGCGCTTCGTTGATACTTCCGCTATTAACAAACACTGTAAATCAATACCGTAGCGGGTCCGTTAAAAATATAATTTGAATATAGCGTGCAAACGTTTACAGTAAACAAATTTACTGTCACATTTACATACGTAGCATATTTTTAATTTGTATGAATGATTTTATGACAACAAATGTTTGAGTTTGGTTTTTATTCCACAGGTTGTACGTTTATGAGTATTTTATTCTATTTTCTACATGTCAGGATACTTAGTCATAAGCTACAGTTTAATATTTCGTTGTTCATTACAACAATTTCACTATTAGTACGATATTGTTAAATTTTCTGTATTTACATTAATAATTTCTGTGGCGGATCTTCCACAGGATATTCGACAGTATAATTTTATTTTATATTAAATTAACACAAGTGTTACAACCAGGCCTAAAGAAAGAATGACGATTTTAGTTGAAATCTGACGTTATACTGTGTCTGTATTTTTGGGGGATTTTTAAAATAATTTCTCATTTTATACGAAAATGGTTTTAACTGTTAATTCCTGTTAGATAAATTGAATTAATCTATATTTTTAGACGTGATAAATTTTTTCAATAGCAGGGCCAGTTGTATAAACAAACGGATAAAAAAATGTGACATCATAATACATTTTACTTATATCACTAAGCTTCCTTTTTTACAACTTCTAACCAGAACTGTTAACACAATATTAAGACAAGAAGTTATCAATATAACTAATGAGCCTATTTTCCTTTACATGGATGCAAATAATTTTGATGAATCTATTAAAAGGTTAGATGGTAGGTGGGTGTTGACGTCTCATTGATAGCGATATCATTGAGCTGCAACCAGAAACAAATACAATATTAGTGAGATAATTACATATACACACTTGCCTTATCTGGGACTCAAACACAGAACGCATCGTACCGTAAGTTGGCGCGCAGTCAACTGCATCACTGAGGTCGACGAGGATTCGGAATTTCAACTTCGATAGTAATCAGTCTAAAGTTTGGTAGGCTAGGATTATCAACTTAAAATTTCCAGAGGAACATCATTTGTTAACAAGTGTGTGAGTCACTTAAATCATGTATGTTTTAATGACCAGCCGTAACACTACATGTTGAGCAGAATTAGGTGGAAATAGCTTGACAGGTTCCCGTGATATGTCATAAAAGCTTCCGTTTCTCATCTTGCGCTATCGTACAAAACATCCAAAAACAGGCTATGTATAGGCATATCTAGTGTTTTCTAATAGATACTGAAATAAGCCAAATTATTTAAGAGATATTATTAACTTATCGAAATAATTTATATTGCATCAATTAAAAAATCTTACCAACTTGAAATATTTAGGATTACAGGTCCACTGTAGTATTAGTAGTTGTGTAAATAATTTGGTGGGAATTAGATGATTGGTTCCTGAGATATGTCAGAAATTATACATTTTATCATCTAGTACTTTCTTACAGAAATGAGGAAAAAGATTATCTCTATATGCATATTGTATTGATGCTTCTAATGGGTACTCTCAGTAAGTCTATGCAAAATTTAATTGGAATTGGTGAAATTGGTTAATAGAAATGGTCAACTTATCTAAATTATTTATTTTGCAACCATAATATAAATATAAATAAAGCCAGACACACTGTATACACGGCGTACTGTAGCACTACTAGCGTTCAAAGTTCGGCGGGAATCTGTTGATTCGTATGACAAAAAAGCTAAATTTTCTCACATGGTGGTATTTTTATTACTGGAGAACAAAACTGAGATTTATTGGCACATTATATGTTCGTTGTAGATAGCCTACTGTAACATATTAAGTCGGTTGAAATTACTTGTGACATGTGATATCCTGGCAATATATTTACATTGCTGTGATTTTAAAAATATAGGAGTGCCTCCTTAAGTCATATAAATTTAAGTGGACTGCAAAAAGATAACTTGTCGTCTGATTTGGTGGGTATCAGTTAATAGTTTCCCGAGACAGGAGACGAAAACCTAATTTTTCGTATGGTACTATCTTCCAAAATAGCGGACAAGTGAGTTTATGTATTCGCTCGCTTTATGCTTGCATATATACTGTCAGCATACAAAGTTAGTTAGAAACTTGTTACATTGTTTCGTAGATATAGCATGTTATGCTAAAATGTTTACAAGCGCACTATTCTGAAAATAAGTGCCTGATCTTAAAACATGGCCTATCAATTTACATGGCTTACCACATTATTACTTGTTTGCCATATTTGGAAGGAATCGGTTGATTGTTTCCCGAGGTAGGAGGAAACTTCACTTATTCGTGTGGTACTATCTCAAAAAAAAGGGGGGGGGGGACAGGCCCTGGGTAGATGAGTTTCATGATTGTAATAGATATTGCCAGAATACGAAGTTTATATAGCCGCCATATTAAAAATAAGTGCTTTACACATTTAAATTGCTTATACAATAATGGTCCATAGTAGTATTATATATGTGAGTGTGTGCGTGTGTGTGCCAAATTTGGAAGGAATCGGTTGTATACTTACCGAGATATAACATAAATGCTTTCATTTTAATGCTGCGCTATCTTCCAAAATGGCTGGTTAATAACATTTTCAAAATTCATTCAATGTATGCATCATGTACTGTGAACATACCAAATTTGGTTTAAATCGGTTTGATGGTTCCGAGATCTAATGAAAAATCTTTATTTTTTCCATTGCCGCTTTCAAAATGCAATGCTTATATAATACAATATCAACGTTCCAAATTTATTTTTAATAGGGTAGATAATTGGTTCCCGAAATACGACATAGTGACATTAATTTCAAAAAAGCTGCCATTTTTAAAATACGTACCCGGCGTGATTGAAAACTATAAGTCTGATGCCCTTACTAAATACTATATGTGGACCTGGTTAGTTAAATTCGATTGTCGGGTTTAAAAGTTATTAGGGTGGACATACATTCCAGACAGACAACTAGGTGATTGCATAACTCTATCTTTCCTTTGGAAAGCAGGCTAAAAATCTGCCAGGAGATTACTTGCCGTTGTTTATAATATCGAATTTATTGTAGTTTATTTAGCATGATGTGGTTAATTTGTCAGATTTTATTCCTAATCCAATTTTCGGCCCGAAAAAAAAACTAACTAGGCTTTATTTACAAGAAAATAATCAGAAGATTTTTGTGTCTTTATATGGCTGTATATGTATGTACGAATATGTATTTAAATTTGCGAATGTGTATGCATTATGTATATGTTAAAAAATTTATGCCTATGTATACGCATGTGTAAATAGTCTATGTACTTGTATGTATATACATATGTGTATGTGTGTATTTGTATATACATAAATATATACTCATTCCGTATGTTCATTTCACTGCGATGTTCGCAAACCTGTTCAAATTAAATTAAATTAGCCAGGTACTAAATATGCAGACGTTGCCATAATGGGAGTAGTTGATTGTGCTGACATTTCTTACAAATTGTAAGCTAATTGGTGAAAACCATTTGTTCGCTAAAGTGCTATGCGAGGTCTAGACCACCATTTGATTGACAGACGATCTCCAGATCGCCATTATTCAGCTGGCATACGCGCAAACCTACGATTCAAGGGGTTCCAGATTCGAATCCTGGTGAAGCCATGAATCGGTGTGTCGTTTATTTGTTTAAAAATAGCTTTTAGTTTATTCTGTAAACCCCACTTCCTGGCTCTGCCTCTCAATATATAACGAGGGCATTGAAAAGTAACACTCAGATCAATTAATGGTTGACTCCGCCCCTTGGATGAATTATTTATTAACTACGGTGATTGCAGTTTATTAAGATATGTGTATTAAAATATTTGTAGAGTGAGGGTATATACTGAGCTGAGTCATTTCAATAGTCTTGCTTTATTAAAAAGGTGCGATGTGAAATTTTCAAAATATTCACTCACTGAAAAATCAAATACGCGGCGAACAATTGGTGTCCCACAATAAACACGATAGAATATAAATAATCACTCTAATAAATAATGTGTAAAATCGTTTGAGCCATAGAATTCAATTATCATCCCCTGAATATATTTAACAAAAAAAATACTTACGGTTCATCGCAGAAATTAATTTCGTTTGCTTTCATCTGGATATTACCATGTTGAGGGGCCTTCCTAGTTGCCCCATGGGTATCGTTGTAAACAATTATGCCTATCCCAATTAAAAATAAACTTTGGCATATTTCAATGCGATTCTTATAGTTGCACGCCATCAACTGTGAAATTTCGTAAGTCATTGAGTTAAGCCAAAATAATATTCAACTTCTTACCAAAAACAATGAAAGTGTTTCTCAGGTATTAATTTATATCAAGTTGGAAGTTTTTAACTCGATTGTCGGCTTTAAATTAGTCTGTAAGCTTATCGCGTTTTAATTATTTTTGACTCATTATCAAGAGATCACAAAATAAAAAAGTCCAACTCTAATTCATGTATTTTTATGCTACTGATCGTCAATTCTAATCGTTACAGCTATTTAAACTTAACACAAAGTACATTAGTAGTTCGGTAGAAGCTAATTATAAAGTTAATAATAAAAATCCAAGAACATAATTGGGATCGCAACTAGTAATGTGGCGAGTGCTGGCCTACATAGGATCAGAGCTGCCTTGGGGTAATTTTGATGCAGATTGTGTGCCCCAGCGAGAAGACAGATTCCTTGACTGGTGACGGATACTTTGGCTCCCACAGTTGCTGTCTTAGTGTTTCCCGTGTGATGGATGGAGCTTCGTCACATGTTAAACATGGCACCCTTATTTAATAAGCAGAGTTAACATTAAATACTTGTCATGTTTTCCAGCCAACGAGTTAAGAAATGCCTGCTCCATGAAGAGTTCCACCTTATAAAATGCTGAACGCCTGTCGTCGCATCGTCGCATATAACTTCAATACACACATGTATTCAATAAGTGACAAAATAGTCTCTAATAGTTGATATTTCTCTTGTATTGTTTTATAAAACACATATATGTTTTCAAATTTAAGTCCATTTGGATGTTCCAACAGCGACAGAATAACACACGTTTTTCCATATGAAGAATCGTCGCTTATTATACAGCGTATATTTAATGGTAAAAGAATGCCATATTTCTATTCAATTGCATTTTCTTTCGTATTTACAATTACAGGATGATGTACATTTTGTTTTATAACCTTCATTTTAAAAAATATACAGAATAATGTAATGTAACACACTAATGTAATGTAACATAACATGATGTAATGTATTGTAGCATATCATAACATATTGTAATGTATTATCATAAAATATTGTAATATACTAATATAATGTATCGTAATGTATTGTAATGTACTAATGTAACATATTGTAACGTATCATAATGTATTGCAACATACTAACATAACATATTGTAAACATACTACTGTAACATATAATGTATTGTAATGTACTAACATAACGCTATGTAATGTATTAATGTAATGTAACATAACATACTAATGTAATGTACTAACATAAAACTATAAATGAGAGGCTATTTATAGGCTTGCGCTCAGTTGAAAATAATGCTTGTTTCTGCAATGCTTCTAGAAAATATTGAGAAACACATGCTGAAGGCGTTACAGATGGTTAAGTCTTCACCCGTTGTTATTGCCATCTTATTACAAAAGCTTACACTATCATTAGATGATTCCACTTGTGACGATTTACCTATCATCACAACTATCAAAGAAATGAAAACATTCATACAGAACACACACTTATATACTGTTTTCACAACAGAACAATTGGTTTAAGTATCACTCGAACTCAGTCAGTGAAAGATAGCTCTTAGTAGAACAACATACGAAAGGTGAATAACACCATATCAACAATCTCAATATATGTCTTAAAAGTTATTTGCCACATGTGAGACTCGAACCCACGATCCCATACAGGGAACCAGAGCTTCATTCTGTGCCTGCATATGTGCAAAGGTCTTCTTTAGGCATGATATCACTACGGGCGAACGTGATGTCGTGTATTACGGTGTTTACTAAAGGTATTTCTGGGGTTGTTAGCGAATGTCTTGCTTTAAGGTTTCCACTTGCTTCCCGACGAATGACATGTATTGCCTATTCACTGCAGGCAAACATGCAATGACAACTTTCATGTTGGTGAGCATTACCACCAATTTTTTTTTACATGTGAAATGATTGGACCTTACGGGAATTGAACCTATGTTACCTTATTCTCAACGATGATGCAATGTCTCCACCACCATCAGGGTACATGCATTAGTCCCTTTAAATGGCACATGTAACAAGTATGTATGGTTTTGTCAAGGGCGATGGTGATGTACTCATAGTACCTACAGGTGTCGATTTGCTTTCTTGGTCGGTAATGTATACCATGTGCCGAAAGGGGGAACGGTCATTGTAGTTTCCCCTTCCAGCAAGTTCACGACGACCGCTACAAGATGTGCTCACGACACACAGGTCTTCACTCCTACACCAGTTAAGGTAAACCTCTGCTCTTGATGTTTTTTTTGCATCTTCTAAAAGCTGAGTACATACATAGTTGAAATGTGTGTGTAGTCCTACCTCCTTACATATCATTAGAAGGTTAGTATATTTTGTGTCGAGCAATTCGTGGGTAAATCGTTTCATAATGAGTTGAGAGTTCTAGCATTATAGATGGTTTGTACACAAAATATATACATGTACAACTTGCAGTTCTTGCTCCAGCGTGTAGCAGTGATGTTTCTCATGGTTCACTAATGGTTAACATGTATGTTGTATCATATGTTCGTACGTTTCTGGCACTAGGTACTCTATAACTTAAATTATTTTGTAAAAGGAGGGACATGCATGTGTTACTCGACTGGTCTACAACCCTGGCATCTCTCTCTCACAACTAGTGTTATTAACCATCTTTCCAATTGCCTGCACGATGCTCGTGCTATCGGTCGACTGCATGAGGTAGTCTTACAGATTCTCATGTTGCTCGTGTGGTAGGTCGGGCATGTTATGCTGCTAGTGTTGGCCGGTTTAGTTTCACTCGGTTAGTACGGAATCTGTTCTGCCGAGGACGGTCTGGTCATGTCTAGCATCGGTGATGGCTACATGAACGTTATTGAGATGTCATATGACTGTTCTTCATTACATGCACTGAGGTCTCAGTACACGATGACGAACCGCGAGTGCTGTGGGTGCAGACCTGCCCCCAGGAGTTATTGGGGGGGGGGGAGATACAAACTAGCTACGAGCCTTGAAGGAGCGAGTGTAGGTTGGAGAGAGTATGACTGTGAGTGCAGTGTATGGCTATCTGTAAAGGAGGGATTTAAAAAATGCTCAGTGCATGGCAGACACCCGGGATAACAGTGACATATGAATTGTCCGTAATAGTTATTATATCACTCAGATCGAAGGTCCAGCAGCTGACCTTTCCTCCATGCCACCTCCCGCAGAACGCTGCACTGGTCTCTCAATACTGATACTAGTGCACTGCCGGTACACTCAGCACAAAGACGGGCCTGGGAGGAATGCATGAGAGATGTTTGAACTGCACGCATGCAGTGTATTTAAAATACACGTTTTACAATGAAACTGTGGTACATAAATTGAATGTTCGGGCAGAGTATGACTGCTTGTAATTACAAAGGCTTGGTACATACATTGAAGGTTCGAGCAGAGCTGCCAAAGTATGGCTGCCTGTAATTGTAAACCCTGTAATTGCAATTGTTCAGTACATAAGTGCAGGTTGGAGACAGAGTATGACTGTCATGGCCACTTTGTGTGCAGTGGGACCGACGATGAATGATTGTCTGCAGGTGTGTCAGCATGCATGCTCAATGGTAATCAAACCTGCAATAACTTATTTATTCAATTAGGGTACAGAAAAATAAAGAATGTGTCAGGTGTGGGGATTTGACCCCATGCTCCCTTATAATGTAACCACATACTATGATTTTTGGTAGTTGTATCTCAAATGCTTCGTACGTAACTTATAGTCATCTATCATAGTTGTCGTTGATGTCTATGATATGCATTTTGCGACTATAACTCATATGGTTCGGAAATTATAGCCAATTATGCTTATAAGTTGAGATCGAGCATACTTGACCCCACGACCATTCTCCTAGTCATGGTTAATGCCTATGTTATGAATTTGACAACTATAACTTAAATGATTCGGAAATTACAACCAACTATACTTATAAGTTGACATGTGGCATATTTGACCCTGCGACCCTTCTCCTAGTCGAGGTGAATGCCTATCTAATGAATTTGACAACTATAACTTAAACGGTTCGGAAATTATAACCAACTATGCTTATAAGTGTTATGCACACACATACACTTAAGGAGGCTGCTGTGTTACATGAGATCCAATCGTTCGCGATGCATTGATGCCCCACCACTGCCGCCGGCGAGGTGCTGGCCTCCAAAATGGTCGACATCCTCAGCTGGCCGACAATTGTCCTGGGTAGACATAGATCGGTGATACCAAGATGGCCACTGGGAATTACTTCTCAATTTGGCAGGAATTTATCAATTTCCGACTTATTCCTCCACATTGTGCAAACCTCCACCACAATGTGCAAACTGCCCGGATTGTGAAAATTAGCACTGGCTGCCAAGATGGCCGTCGGCGGCGGGATGGAAATTAAGGAAATTTTGAGGGAGAATAGGGAAAAAGAGGAAATTTGGGTGTAACCAGTCCTCCACCTGATGCCAGATAAAATGCTAATTGCTGTCCTCCTGTCCTCCACCAGACACTAGGTGTGCCAGAACCGGTATTTTATACTACTTAAGTAATCCAAGTTTATTAGCGATAAGAAGACTTGTAATCCGATGCTGCTTCGTTACTGGCCTCGCTTTACCCTCATCGGCTCTCAAGATCCCCGGTTTCGAGAAGCACCAAAATCTCTTCACTCGCTCCAATGCACAAATAAATTTTTTTTTCTTGTGGTGTAAGTTTAAATACAATTGGAATTCCGTAAATTTCCTGTTCCACGAAACCCAGATTGTGTGTAGAGCCTCTGAACTGCGAGCCTTGCCTCATGCCATTACGAAGTGTATGTCAATTTACCTTCTCAAACTTCGCACTTCTTGTATTTCAGCGCTTCATTTAGTCGGTTGGTGTATCCCTGTATGATATCATAGAATTCTTCTCTACATTTTTTTTTTCCCGCAATACTACACTCATTGCCATCATTAATGTAACTCTCCTATATGCAATGCCGCCAATGAGGTAGTTAATTGGCATTATAACATCTACGAGTTATTTAAACTGCCAGCCGTATCAAAAGTGAATCAATCAACTGACAGATAGTGTCTTAAAATAACTAATCTGAAGTTCTAACAGCCAGTGAGTCAACATCTCATCTAGAATCCGCTGTGCATAACAACTTCCCACAGATATGAGAGAAAGGAGTTCGTACCCTGCAACATCAACCAAATGTTACCAACCTCGTTCCCAGAAAAGAAGATTGAGTGTTTTTTTTTGTATATAAATAAATATTTTTAAGAAAAATGTGATTTTTGTATATGTAAATAAATATTGTGTTTGTTGGAAAAATCGGTTATATTAAAACTCTATTTGAAAGTGAATGTGTGTTTAATTTATCTCCAAACGGAGTGTATATCTGGAATTTTATAAAACTTATATCTTAAAGAAAGGGCGAGTAAATGTTTTCGCAAAAATAAAAATAAATTTCATTACTATCAACCAAGGATAGTGACTTTACACATTGTTTGTGTGAAGAACATTTATTTGTTCGTGGGAGTGACCTTTTTTTACATATATATATTGAAATACGCATATAAACATAACAAAACCAAAATTACCTGGTTAATTGATATGTTTTAAGTGAGCAGAAATATTTGGATGTGAACTGAATGCGTGCTTTTTCCTTCAGCCGGTTTAACGAGTGTGTGTGTGTTCGCAACAGTTGGCGAATCACTTTGTCTGAGCGCTTTCCATAGCAGCGAACAATAACAATACTGTCTCGCTGTGAAATCAGTTTGCGTGAATATCACCTAAAAATAGCGAAATCGTTAATATTTAACACAGTAAAGACTACGGAGATTCGCAATGAGTAAACGATTTTGTGTCTAAACAGAAAACAAGGCGGAATAAATAATTTTACTCATAGTATACGAGGTTTAAAGACAAATGTAAAATGCAGTTAATGGGCATTAACAAACACTGGCGATTTTCATGGCAATTTTTAAAACACATAGAAATGGCATTTACTCTATATCTGTATTTATTGTGTAAATCAGTTAATTTAGTGTTTATTGAAAAAGCAAATGTATATGATGCTTTGCGTGAAGCCTGTAGGATTCCTGCAGCTGGGACGTTGTCAAGACGTATAAAACTAAAGCATTGCTACCAGTCTTGTCCCGAGCGAGACAGACTGATCGCTTGAAGGCAGTTCGCCAGGGTGGTGCATTCCCTTGACAAAGGAGCGAGGTCGTCCCTCATCTGCTAGCGCTCTGTTACAGGATAGAAAATACGGAACAAAGTCGCTCCAGCCTACAGTGGTCACTCGTCCTGTTTACGCATTCGCACCGACCACGTGCTTCGCCTAGCTGCGACGACAATTTGCAATGCCTACTACCTCATCTATCTGGTCGAGGTTCACATCTCGCTCACAGTCTTCGTAGCAGTATTTTTCAAAATATTTCCTTTTTTCACGTGTTTAACCTTCGTAATATAAAATACGATAGGCGTTAGAATATTTTTACGCGTTTTAATAAATTTATTTCTTTTTTAATTATCGTTGATTAACGTTTGAATTCCGTTTCTCTAGTAGTGTTAACTACGGGATTCGCTAAACTTCTATTGTAATAGATTATAGTGTAGAAATCTTTTCCATTATTTTGAAGTTTGCGTGGGTCTAATATATTTTATATAAACCATGCGTTATTCGGCTAGGATTCATAAATGTGGATTTCCGAAACTAGTCTGGCTGTGTTCGCTACGAGGATTATTTTTTTAAACTTTCTCTGCGATCCGTTTTTGATGGAGGTTTGTTCAAATTATTTCGGATCGATAAACTGTGTTTGTGTTAAGTAACTTAGTATTGATTTCATCGTTTTTCTTCCTCGAAGTTGTAGGGACTCATATTGTTCCTGGATTTATTAATTTTGTGACAAATTTATATACGATTATTCATTCCTGTCGATCGCCTAGATCGTGATTAGGTAGTATTTGTACATTTTCTCACAAATTATGTGCAATAATTAAGTAGTGGGAGCTGTTAACATATATTCGTTTGCAGAAAACTTTCAGACCTTTGAAACTTTCCCTTGCGATTTTTGTCATGTTTGAAGGCTGCTGACCAGCCCCAGGCATGGCAAGTCAGGGGAAGGGGTTGGTGGGAGGAATAACTATCCACTCTCACAGAACCAGACCGGGAAGATTTTCGGGAGGCCAAAATTCATGAGTAAAGCATAGTTTTGCAAACAAATAAATGCTTTGGAAGAGTCCAACTTGGTGTCTTGGGGGGTGTCTGGCAGTTTGAGAGTCCCCGAAGTTGTTGGACAAAAGATGCGATCTGGTCTGGTGGTGAAGGGAGGAGGGTGGGAGTTAATGGAATATGATCGATAGTGGGGGTTGTGTAGCGTCCTCCGTGGACAGGGCAGTCCTCCGAAAACACATTCTGACCTTGAGGGGGCAGTGCGCAGGTTTTGCGAAGCGCGGCGTTGGATCGATAGTAGGGGTACGTGGCATTGAAAAAGAACTCTTCTTTTCGCACAAAGATGCGTTCTGCGTTGGATGGGAGGGCGTCTGCAAGCAAGACCGATCTGCACACTTCTAGCTTTCCAGCGCCATCTTAGTTTTATGCCAACATTTGTCCAGGATACACGTATAGGCTACATCCCTCTCTCGACCTTACTGGGCGCGGCGGCCAGCGGGCTTCATTCCACGACCAAGGGGTAGTGAGGTCCCCGATTTGCATTGTCGGCCAGCGGGCTTCGGTAAGTGTAGGTATAAAATATACCTGACTGCTAGGCGCAATTCTCGGTCGCCTATCAGCCGTGCTCCACGTATCTAACAGCTTATAAGCCGGTGCACGACATACACTCCAGTCATTCATTCACCAGCCTACCAGGCGGACGGATGTGTTTTGGGAGAGCACCTTGTGCGATTTCATTACATGCTTTTTAATTCGTTTGTGATTGCCTTTTACTTGTGTTCATTACCCGTTTAATTTATTTGGAAACATTCATTTTGTATTTTCATTCATTTACGAGTTTTTCACGTTAGTCTATAATCAAATGTAGGCCGACGCAGTTTTTGTTTGCTCTCAATACAGCTTATAAGTTGACGTAAGTAATATATATCCAACTCAGTGCTGCAGCGACCTCCCTAACGAATGGATGTATATTATAATCACTGACTGTTATACGTTTTCTTTTTTTCGCATGTTTATAAATAAATTTGTTTTTTAATAATCGGCGTTTAACACATGGATTCCATTTCAAAAGTTTTTCACCAGTCTCACAGGCAGACAGACGTGTTTTGAAATCATGTCAGGTACATGTAATTTGTACTTGTTTTCAAATACCGTGTGTTTAGGAAGACTGCCGTTTAATTTATAGGGAGATTTTTTGCTTCGTTAATTAATTAATTTCATACTGGAGACTCGCGTAATTGTGAACGTTTACCACTTGTCAACACCAGGTTATTCATGTAGTTAAAATTCTCTCTCGTGTTATTTATTTATATTGATATGTAGAACTCGTTTGAACACACCGAAATTTCTCTCATGTTATACGTCACCGCCGTTATTCATTTGGAATAATACACGATGTAAGTCGTATCTTTCAGAGTCGCCTATCTCCCAACACTGCCTACATGCAAATATGCCCTCCAAACAAAAAAAAATCACTTATGCCACTCTTGCACAAAACTCAGCATATATATATATATATATATATATATATATATATATATATATATATATATAAGAAAATAATACGTTTGTCCCTTAGCACACCTTTGCGTAAAACTACAAAGTTATCAATTCGTACAAATTTCAAAAATTAAAACAAATCGATCATATTAAGATCAGATATGGATTAATCCAAAAAAATTTTATTGGAATAAATAGGATTAAAAAATTTCATCGGATTAAGGATTAACCATTTCAATCAATTTGATGTCAAAGGGTTAATCTGATTAGTCAAAACTGAAATGAAACTCCCCCGGCCCTACTACTCAGAAAGTTTACACTTTTCCATATTATATACGACCAATTCCGCAATATGATCTCCATCTTAGACCGGGATTAGGTACCTTCTAGCCACTTTCCGAAGAAAAGAAAGACTTATGAGATCACTTTCCTGTCTGTGTGTCTGTGTATGTGTGTGTGTTTATTTATGAGTATGTGTTGGTGTCTGTGTGCGTGTCTGTGAGTGTTTGTATCTGTCCTTTCAATTTTTGAACCCGTGAACCGAATTACACGAAACTCGGTAATTTTACAATTTAGGGTGATATGTCATTTCTTAAAAACCAAACTTATACCGATTTAAACCAAATTTTGTACGCTGACAAGGCAAGTTGTAATCATTGAAATCCAATGTAAATATTTCTGTTAGGCCTCCATTTTGTAAGATAGCCCCACATGAAAGAATAAAGATTTTACATTATATCTCGAAAACTACTAAACCAATTTTCGCAAAATTTGGCACGTGCGTAATACTATGATAGGCCAGATAAATATAAGTAATTTAACCTGTAATGCACTTATTTTCAATATTAAGGCCATACAAATTTTTTGTTAGTTTGGTGTAACTACCAAACCATGTGACCAATTTCAACCAAATTTGGAATATTGACAGTATCTATTACACGCATCATATAAGCCAAACAACAGCCAAATTTGTAAGCCATTTTGAAAGGTAGCATTGCAAGAATTAATAAAGTTTTTGTGTAATATCACAGGAAATAATTGACAAATTCCTAACAAAATTGGCAAACAAGTAGTAATGCGGCAGTTGATATATACACATATGTTCCAAGTATATCAGACACATATTTTCAAAATGGTGTCCATGTAGCTATTATTTAGCATAGTATGCTATATCTTCGAAAACATTATCAATTCCAACTTAAATTTGTACGCTTGTAGTATATGCAACAAACATCGAATGCGACTACACGGTGCCTCTTTTGTTCTCCATTTTGTAAAATAGTGCTACACGAATAAATCAAAATCCCATGTCATATCTCGAGAAACAATTGACCTATTCCTACCAAATATGGTACACAATTAGTACTGTGGCAGGTTATGCCCACTTATGTGTTTTAGGTATGTTACGCACTTATTTTTAGAATTTCGGCTATAAAGCTATTCTAGTCTTGTATAATTTAGCGTCAAAACCATGAAATTAATTCCAATGAGTGTATATATATATATATTACAACCATCTAATATGTCCACACAAAATCTATTTTGTCCACCCTTTTTTTAAAATTGTATCATGTGACTAATTAAAATTACGTAATATCTCCGAAAAAACAACGATTTCTACCGAATTTGACAAACAAGTAACACTGTGACAGCCCATGTAAACTGATAACCTTTGAGACGGTCAGACATATATGTTTTCAAAATGGCGGCCATATAAACATTTTACCTCGGAAAAATTTATCTACTTAACTGCAAAACAGATTTCAACTTAACTCTGTATGTTGTCTGTATGATTTATAAATTGCCAATGCAAAGTCTCATTTCTCCGGCATTATGTAAGATAGCGCCACAATAAATAATACAATTTTTATACCGTATTTTGGAAAAATGATCAACCAATTTCTTTCAAATTTGACGAAAATGTTGTACTGTTTAGGCCATATTAATATATGTGTATTAAGTGTGTAAGTATCTTGTCTTCTGAATGGCGCCTATATAAACATTTTAATTTAGTGTGCTTTATCTACGAAACTATGGAACAGATTTAAATTTAACTTTGTATATTCTATCTATGACAATCATTGAATGTGCTAATAAATAAACTTTTTGTCCTCCATTTAAGAAGATCGTCTAATAAACAATGGAGGTTTAAAGCCATATATCAAGTACCAATCAACCGATTCATACCAACATTTCATGCAAGTATTGTTACAGCAGGGTATATAAATTAATATGTGTTATGTGCAGCAGGCATCATTTAATGAGTGTTTATATAAATAATTTAGAGTAATTTATTATATATATGACTGGTTGCAAGCATATTCAACAAAATGTTGTACGCAATCAGTATTAATTAAAAATATCATTTATGCATACAGAGATACGTTTTGCCGGATTTTTCACAAAGTAGTGTCACATGAGTAAATTGAACATTTTTCTATATTTCCGGAATAATTAAACAAATTTTCACCGAATTTGCGCACCTACAGAAGGTCATGTAAAGTAACATGATTTTAATGGAGTCAGACAAAGATTTTCAAAATGACAGCCATATAAATATTTTTATATATTTGGCATCCCTATTTTACAATTTCATTTAAACTTTTTATGCTTATAGTACCTATTGGAAACATCATCTAAAGAGTCCCTTTTTTGATCAATTTTGTAAGATATCAGTAGTGAGAGTGAGTATCTCAGGCGAAATATCGTGCAAAAGTGGCCTAAGTGCCATTTCACAAAAATATGTGTACCCATGACCTACCACACAGTATATGTATCCTTTCCCCCCACGCTCCCCAGAGGTGTGCTGTGATTGGCCAAAGTGCATTACGTCCCTTCCCCAACCCTTCCTCCCTACTTCCCCTACGAGGTGTGTTGTGATTGGCTGTTGGTGTTACCCCTTCGTGCAGAGGGGTTACACCTCCTTTGTTGGAGGTGTGCTGTGATTGTTCGGTTTGGTCTTGGAGCAAGAAAGGCACAGGGAGAATTTGGGGAGAGTCGATGTTGATAGTATGGAGTCTAACGAAGGAATGAACTCTAATGGTGGGTGGGGGTAGGAGGCAGGTGGTAAGTAGGGGCATAGGTATTACCTCTTCGAAGTCTGCGAAGAGAATGAGCTCTGACTATGTGTTAACAGATCGGGAGCTGGAAGGAAAATACAGTTGCAGAGGAGGAGGGAGGGAATTAATGCAGTTGTTTAGGAATTTTAATTGCACATGTAATAAGTAATTACATACATGCAATAACTAATTAAACGCTCTTGCTGTTACAAATTTGAATAATAAATGTTAAGAATGTCCATTACAATTGAAATACCATGCAATGAGTAATTACCAACTACTCCCATTGAGTTATGAGCAATTGTGCATTGAACAAGTTCAAATTACAATCGAAATCAAGAAGTACTAAGACATTCATTTATTGAATTATTACATATCACAATATACAAGTACAAGATATATGTGTAGGTCTCTGACTACAGCTCGCTCTCAAGTGAGTTCCAGTCTGACAAGGTGGGTGTTACTTGTAGATATACTCTTACCCCCCTCCCACTGCTGCCAGGCCGGGTATCGTCCATTCACGCTTTGTTCGGATTTTTGGAATCGAACCTTTGAAAAATCACCCTAGGCGTATTATGTCAACCTGTTTTTCCAATAACTTATATTTAACACTGTGATTAACTTTAAGAGTACTCTATTAGTGAATAAATGAAACTTTTCCTTAGTATCTTCTATAACTTGTAATATTTATTTCGTATTAAATATGACTTAACAACAGCAAGAGCAGCGACGTGTTGGCAATAGCCGGTAAGAAATAGTTCTTGGTTACAATATTTTTTAACCTGGTTTTTATGTATATTATTTGTAAGTTAAACGTAGCCAAATTATATAGTTGTATTGTTAGACAGCACTGACGGAAACACATTTCATTGCTGCAGTTAAAAATATCCGCGCAAATTCCCGTGTGTAGGCTGGTGTTTTTTTTTCCATCCGGAATGAAGGTTCAATAAGCCAAGCAGAGAGTGGCGCTCTCTCTCTCGTTTTCTCTGTCTCTCTTCTCTCTCTCGGGAAGATCGTACCACCTGTGTAGAAAAGGTATACATTTTGTTATTTCTAATTTCAGCACATTTCATACCAATTACAGCAACAATAATGATGTTTGGGATTGTAATTTACAACTGAAACGAGATTTTATTGTTTAAATACCTATTATATGTTATTTAGATGCAACGACGTATTTTAAATGCGATGGCACGACAAAGCTCGTGTGCGACACTTACAAATCCAGCAGGTTGGCAGACGTGCTGTGGAAAGTGTTCCCAATATGGCGGCGGCGGGCGATTATACCCAGTGCTCTTTAGTCCATGAATGGATGTGTAGGCCTACATAGTGTGTTTGATGCTTGAGGGGTGGGTTGGCTAATTAGTATAGTATACAGTATTGTATGTAATTATTTGTATTAGCTATTACTACATTTTGTGATGGGAGCGTGTAAGTAATAATATTGACTTTCTTTCGGGTAAACTTTTATCGTGGTAAGTGTGTATAATGTTGTGTTCTCTGTGTTGTTTCAGATCGCAGTTCGTTAAAATGGTTGTGTGCGTGAGTTAAGAGAAGGAGAATCGCATTTAAATGTCAGCTCCTTGTTAATTTGCTGGAAGATCTTTTCGTGAGCAATACGAATTCTGGACTACACATGAGAACTCCTATAGCGAACTGTTAATATGTTTAAATAATTCCCCAATCCTTGAATCATTGTTTCAACAACAGTCTGTATGCCTGCCGCAACTGCATCACAACTGTCATCAACTGCCTGTCATCATTCTACAAGATTTGACAGCAATAGGGCCCCTCGTCAGCATCGAACCTACATCAACTCTCCGTTCGTGTCCGTTACTTTACTCCCTGTGGTGCTCTGCGCGCTGGACTAGCTGGACAGCTCGCTATATGCCTGTGTATCAATAGGTGAACAACCGTTACGTGCACAGCGAGGGACTACGTTATGTCTTGAAAGTTCTAAAATATAACATTCCTCTACTTTTGAAGTTATGGAGACTCGATTTGCTACTACATACCGCCTCAGTCCTGGATTCCCCTATAAGTATTGGCGTGTGCTGCGTGTGTGCTTCATCATCGTAATGGAAATGTGTGTGTTAAATACCAAGCTTTTATTTTAATATTTTTAAGAAGAGTTTAAATGTTTTGTCTGTTAAATAATTGTTTTTATAAACCAGTGTCTTAAAGAAGTGCCTTAAAACAGTGTTTTATTACATAATGGACGAAAAACGTAATTAATTAGTAATAAATAGTAAAGGGAAGTTGTGTGTTGTTAATTAATTGCTTCAGAAATGTAATTCACTTTCCGTGTAAGGAAACCACAATTCATTATCACGCAGTTTTGGTATTGCAATGTATGGTAAATCAGGGAAATTTTTTGATTGCAAGTGTTGGCATAGGAGTCTACCACTTACACGAAGATCAATTTTTTTACAAACAAGGACATGTTAAACGCATTACACGAAGAATAAATTTTTACCATGAAGAACAATTTTTGTCTAGGAAATTTTGTCTAGTTTTCAAAAATTCTAATTGTTGTTTCCGTAACTCCTGCCATAAAATAGTTATGTCGAAAAAACTGAGCAGAAGTCGAAAACTTTAGATGTTTTCACTTTAAAAAAAAAGATTTTCCAGTCAAAATTGTTGTTGGCAAACCTCAGATTCGTTTTCAGCACCCCGCAAAAATATAAATTTACAAAAAATCATCTCTCCTCCAAAACTTCACAGCAAGACCCTTTTTTTTAGCCTGGGTTCTTGGACTAAACACATATGGGGGTAGGGTTGTGTGACTCCTGGGTGAGGCACGCTTCGGGATTTGATATCCCTGGGGTGTAGTAGACAGGAGGAAGGTCCCGGGCATGATAGGCGGTGTGGCAGTACCATGCTATAGTGTGTCGCGCTAGGTATGCACTGCACACAACCTGTTCAGGGTGGATGAAGCATCTCTTATAGCCTCTCTCCACTCAAGGCAACCCAAAGCTTCCCGGGCCTACACTGTCAGTCGCTTAACAGATTGGGTGATGACGCCTGTTCCCTATGGTTTGCCAGAGTTCTCGTGACTGGCAAGGTGTATCTGCCATGATGGTTGGACCGATAACTGGTACCAAGACTCGACCACATGGCAGGGTGTTGGACCACTTAGCACTCAGGCCATTGGGGCCCAAAGTCTGTACTTCAAAGAAGAAGTACAAATACATGGAATGGATTGTGACTGACGCCCCCCTCCCCGCCCACATACTGGGAATTGGTCACGTAACACCTTGGTGGTCGAGGGAGCGATGGCTTGGTTGCAGTGATGAAACTATGGAGAATATATGACTATATATGATATAAACTATCCAATTTCAGATAAAGGGATGTTATCCCCAGTAAGCTGCGACATCAGGGAGGGATCCCAAACTGCTCTCTTGTGTCCGACCGCCGGAGTGGTGGCCATTATGGGTCATAGTAATTCCCCATCATTAAGAATGTGGCTCCCAGGGAGTGGTGTGTAACCGGCCCTTCATTGGATGTAAAACTATGCCCAGTTAGGTCTTCTCAACCACTTTGTTGAAGGGAATTCCTCTTACCATTCCATTCGGGGGATAATGTCGGTCATGAATAACCCACAAGTGCAATGGAAATTAAGTGGTAGCACGGGATGATAGGTTGGCCCCACCATGAGATTCTCTGGTGTCAAATCATAGGGTTTGATTCGCTGGTAGTGGTTGACTCCATATACTGGAGTAGGTCTGGAGAGATTCCCACTCTTGCTGACAGACCGGGTGGTGAGCAGCAACCTGCTCCGGTTGTGCCATGGACAGGCACTAGGGGTATGGATAGAACCCCGGCTAGACCACACGCTTGGTTTCTGAGGGCGAGGATCTCAGAACCTCTGTGGAAGGAGGGGGGAGGATGTGCGGACGTGCCAGGTTTGAGCTTAGGATTTGGCCAAGGGTCGCATTAATCTTGATCTCTTTGTGTTGAAAGGACGCGATTCCTCTCCCCCGCCTATTGTGAGGCCAAAGCACGGTAAGGCCGCAAGGCTAAGTGCCCTGCGTTAAAATATATAATACATGACCAAGAGGTCCACTGTAACTAAACACATATATGCAATTGATACAACTCTTAGACACATCAGGGAAAAAGAGAGAACTAACTACGTACATATTTAGTCAATGAAAAACATCCAATGGTGAAGTGAAATATTTAATGCTGAAAAATGTTTAATCAGATTCAAACTAGGCTTTCACCTTAATGAGCTGAACTAAAATATGAGACAATCAGCACGCAGCGGCTCTAAAATAAAATAAAAAAATCTTCCACTGTGCCTTTAATTTAAAAAAAAAAGTGTTCTGCAGTGTAAAATAATCAATCAGCTAGTGTTCCAAGTATATTCTCACACAGAACAAATTAAAATCTCAGTTTGTAAGCTTGCAGTTAAATTAAATAAATATTCTGGCTAGCAATAAAATAAATACGGTAGAGCAATTTGAGAGTTCTCAGGCATCTCGTGACAAACTAGAAGATGATGTGTAATAATGCAACTGCTTAAGTGTAGCTAGAACACTTCACCGCTGGACCAATGGTCACACAAGAAATGGCGGTGGAAATGCCTCATATACATGATGATATTGTAAATATCCTGCTAATTAGCCCTCTTCAGACAGCTTACACATATTCTGTCGGCTGTTATACTCGTTCCTAGCATGACTTTTAGGGTCGATAAAACAATTAAACCACAAATTACGCCGATAATCCGCGGAGCCTCAGTCTCACTGGCTGACTGCCTGTAGGACCCTTCGAGAACAATATGGAGATGAGATTATTCTATCGCCATCCACAATCGGGGCGGTTACAATATTCAAATTGACCTGTGCAGTATAGAGTTTACCTGTGAGGTGTATGAGCAAATAATATGCCCAACAAACCAGACATTACAATGTTTGTAATTGCTAACATTTTAATATAGGACATGTGCATAAAGAAATGTTTTTAAGTTTTCAAAATAGTGTTCATTGTAAACAGACTTTACCAGTAAATATGTTTTGGTATCTGGGACTAAATATTTCTCTTAATGAGATGGCAGTAAAATAACAACATTTTCAGATAATAGTATTTGATTGTTTGAAACCACTGATTTAGAAGATTACATATAGCCGTATGCAAAATAAAATACCATTAATTATAACATTAATCTGGTATTTAAAAACTAATAATCAAGCCCATTATTTGGGACTTGGTTAATCTTTTTTGCTTTGCCTAATCATATGAGGTAACAATTGTTCTAATTCTATAGCCCTTAACTTGCAAAACTACATTTTAACTCGCATGTAAACTAAAATGCAGAACTACATGTGTGGCAAAATGATAACATACTTTTCAGCATGTCAGAATACATAAGGTGAAATTTGACTCCTAGTTGGTTTGAAGTTCTCGTGAATAAGAAAACCGTTTCAATTTAAGTATTTCTGGTACAAAACGGGCGATAAAATGTATGTAACTACACTTACGTTTGCGAAAAATGCAACATCACAAAGGATATATGTGAATGAAATGAACTTTATATCACAGATTAGGTACATGCCAATATACAATTCATTAGAACAACATAACTCTACATGATCTCTGTCCTCGAGAATTCAGTATGGTGGGAAACCCCCGCGTGCTGTAATCAGATCATTTAAACATCGTAGCATGGAATCAAAAATGACCTATATATGTTCCTGGTGAATATCCCTCCCATGCGAATTGTATGCGAGTCCACAAAGCATCATCAGTGGTTGCAAGAGGTCCGTGACGAATAAGTCGCCGACTAGCCATATCCCAGACATGTTCGATGGGCGACATGTCAAACAAACATGCAGGCCAGGGAAGCAGTGGTACCAGTCGTTCATTGAAGAAAGCTTGCAAATTCCTCACCACATGTGGCCGGACATTGTCCTGCTGAAATATGGTATGTGGAGTCGCCTGAAGGAGGGGCAGTACCTTAAGCCCCAAAACTTCCCTGATGTAGCAGTTGCTGTTCAAATTGCCCTCGAGTCAAGATCGCATGTTGTACTCAATGGCACCCCAAATCACGACACTTGATGTTTGTCCGCCGCGCCACTCCTCGCAAATAGATATAAACATACACTCCTGTGCATGCTCTCATCAACTCCGGACTGCCTGATACACCCTATCTCTCGCGCCACTACACCAGCGTACCTTGGTCGGTCCAGTAATGCAATTCTAGCTTTCTGGGTCATCTCGAGCCTAGCCTGTAAAGGTCAGCAGCAGAGGTACGACACAGCGAATAGGCACATTGATTCACAACACCTGTTTCGACACTTGGAAACAACTTATCGAGAGTCGCCTCAGACAGTATTCCCTCCCCCCTCCCTGACCACCACACATGGATCATGGAGCGGTTGGGGATCTCACAGAGCCTTCGTGGCTGAATGGAACTGGCCCCTACAGCCATGCATATCTGTATGCCAACTATGAATTTTTGAGACTTGCAAAGCGAGATCCCAAGAATGAACAAGTGAAAACCTTTTTCAACCATGGTATCCCTGACCGCCTGGATGATCTAATTGACTGCATAAGGTCTCACATGAAAAATTTGCACACAGCACACAAAACACCAAATTACTCCCACTCCCAAACACCCGACTCAGTATGCATGGAAACTGAAGGTGACTTCCAGCTAGTGAAAAGAAAAGGCAACCAGAACACCTTGGTGCCAGAAAAGAGAACCACCCAGGAGACCAAGCAACTACACAAAGTGTCGTATGAGGCACAGCCCATACTAATCACGGTTTCAAACCATTTCGCCCCTTTGCAAGAGGACACAGAAAAGTCCTCATCAGTAGAATCAAACCTCAGCCCTTCAGACCCCCCCCCCCCAAACCCTAAGCCGGCTGCATCAACAAAAGCACACAAAAAAACCCAGTTCGTCTAATGATTCCTGACACCACAAAACATAATATTCTAGTCCACAAGTTGTGAGCAATAAGCAGGGATGGTTTTTCCCTCCTTCCCACTGCTAATGGGATTCACATCAACACAAAATCCAATGAACAGCACCAAGTGGCTCGCACAATGCTAGAAGCAAACTTCTTACACTTTTTCACTTTGGTAGAGGACTAGTGTAGATCTTGGTGCAGCACTTTAACTAAAATTCGTGCAAAATTTCTCACTTTCAAGCATCAACTTTTCAATCTATTCTTCAAACATGATTCATCTCATCAATCTGACCCACAAAATCAAAATAATTTGATCCAAATTTGCATTCTCAATTATGTGGACTTTTTTTAATGTACTTTGTTCACTTTTTGATTAGTAATCCATTTTCAGACTGAATGAGACTAAAATTATTGCCAATGTGGCAAATATTTATTTAAATTTGAAAGTTAAATCAATTAGTCAAAAATAATATCACAAGAACGGTATGAAAATTCTTGGAATTTCATCAAAAACATGATGATTTAGCTTGAAATGAGTCTTTAAAGAACCTCACACAAAGGGTGAACACAAGTTGAAAATTGATTTTGATTTTGACCTTAAATATGATTGCTTTTGAGTTGTACTTTGAAAGATTTGACCGAGAATTAGAAATTTGTTTGAATTTAGCTAGGAATTGATTGAATTTTAGTTAAATTATTGTGCTGCACCAAGATCTGCAATAGGCCTCTACTGATTTATAATGCAACCTAATGCCCCGCCAGGGACGTTATGTTTTTGGTATTTACAGATATCTTTATCATGCCAGGGACTCCATTTTTTATTTTTCTGGTCATATTTAGCACCAACAAAACTCCTATTGGAGAAACCTCCCATTTCACCGGCCGGTCTTTTTTTTTAATTTTTTAGTGAAGTAGGAGGTTTTTATTTTTTTATTTTTATTATTTCTTATGGCACTCCCTTCTCATATGTCGTGAAGCCTTCGACATACGAAAACACCTCCACTTATACATCTGATACACTCCAGTGTAGTGTGAAGAGCATTTACTTGCTGAGGCTTCAGGAGTACCATTTTTTGCATCAATACTCATATACTGAGTATATGGGCAAGAGTAATGAAACAGTTTTTTTTGTTCAGATTTTGAATGTTCTGGTGATAATGTAATAAATTTGGGCGCCTTTGCATTTATTAAATTATCCTCTCAACCAGTGATCGAACCCCGAATCTCGATTTACGAACCAAGCACTCATCTACTGAGCCAAAGTGGCTAAGCGAGTGAGGCGCTGATAAAAATGCTGCATGTGATGAACTACAAGATTAATGGTTGGAATTGTTCGATGCTTGATAAGGAAATAATTTTATTCACTCTTGGTGCGTGAATTCTCAACTGTGTTCTCTGTGAGGAGTAAACTTTCTGAATTTCGTGGTTGCACTCGTTGAGAGCTGCATTGCCGAGATATCAGCATGTTTCCTGATAACATGGTTCCTGTTGCAGCGAGAGTTCGCCAAGGATGAAAATTTGCACCACTGAGGCCAGATCACGCCGCAGTTCAGTGCGACCTCCCAACACAGATATGCTTTTTTTTCACTAAGAGAGTGTGTTGAAGTTTAGTTGTGGTCGAGTGTGTAGATGAGCTTTTTTTGTTACTACAAAAATGCGCTGCAGATCAGTTGTGGAAGTGGTTCACATAAACTAAAGATGACGTTGTAATATTGGATTATAAAAATACAAGAGATATTATTAAGCATGTAGTTGAAGAAGATAACCTAATTTGTAAAAGTTATTGTTAGTCGCAGCTGCACAACTACACAAATATTGAATTCACAAGAGATAGTTAAAATATAAAATTTTTCATTCGATTTCGATATTTGCCCTTATCCATTTTTCTACTCAAATCTAATGTTAAAAACTCATAACTTTCCTCCCAGCACTCAAAACATATCTCTTTAAATTTTTTCTAAACTCATGTCTCCACCAACAAAATCATTATGAATATGATTTAAATTAGTGTCATCTTGTCGAAATACACACAGAAGATTTGTGAAATCTCGCATTTATTGGTTGGGAACTCTGGAATATGTCTGCTCAAGATAAAAAAAAATAGCAATATTTTTATGCCGACCTCTAGTAAAATATTTGAGGACTAAATTTTGCTCATAAAATATTACATCATCAAAAATTACAAAAGAATTATTTTCACATTCATCTAGTGATACCATTTCACCATTCCTACTAAAAAAATTAGGATTTTTTTTTTTTTGGATAGCACTACAAAATCATCTTGTAATTGGATATATTTTGGTTGATTCCGACTTTTAGATCAAACATAGAGTTTATTAAAATTGATCCATCCTTTCTTATAAATCAAATTAATGATTAAATTGGTTTCCGTGCTGTTGCTGGGCCCTACAATTATCCTGCGAATATTATCGGGCAATAACTCACCTTTTTTTTTTATTCTTGGAAGTTTCCTGAGAAATTAAAACAAGTCAACTTTTTTCATTTGATAAAAATAATTTTTGTAATAAATGGAGAATAATAAGGTTTCCAAGTAGATCTTGGTACAGCACAATAATTTAACTAAAATTCAACCAATTCCTAGCTAAATTCAAACAAATTTCTAATTCTCGGTCAAATCTTTCAAAGTACAACTCAAAAGCAATCATATTTAAGGTCAAAATCAAAATCAATTTTCAACTTGTGTTCACCCTTTGTGTGAGGTTCTTTAAAGACTCATTTCAAGCTAAATCATCATGTTTTTGATGAAATTCCAAGAATTTTCATACCGTTCTTGTGATATTATTTTTGACTAATTGATTTAACTTTCAAATTTAAATAAATATTTGCCACATTGGCAATAATTTTAGTCTCATTCAGTCTGAAAATGGATTACTAATCAAAAAGTGAACAAAGTACATAAAAAAAAGTCCACATAATTGAGAATGCAAATTTGGATCAAATTATTTTGATTTTGTGGGTCAGATTGATGAGATGAATCATGTTTGAAGAATAGATTGAAAAGTTGATGCTTGAAAGTGAGAAATTTTGCACGAATTTTAGTTAAAGTGCTGCACCAAGATCTACAATAGTCCTCTACCAAAGTGAAAAAGTGTAAGAAGTTTGCTTCTAGCATTGTGCGAGCCACTTGGTGCTGTTCATTGGATTTTGTGTTGATGTGAATCCCATTAGCAGTGGGAAGGAGGGAAAAACCATCCCTGCTTATTGCTCACAACTTGTGGACTAGAATATTATGTTTTGTGGTGTCAGGAATCATTAGACGGAACTGGGTTTTTTTTGTGTGCTTTTGTTGATGCAGCCGGCTTAGGGTTTGGGGGGGGGGGGTCTGAAGGGCTGAGGTTTGATTCTACTGATGAGGACTTTTCTGTGTCCTCTTGCAAAGGGGCAGAAAAACTTCACTATTATATAATTAATAAAGATAAATCAATAGCATTGATTAGTTTTCATGCAAAATATTTAACTCCAAATGTAGAGAATAATACTATAACTACAATTGAAAAAATTAGTCCTTTTGTTGATAAAAAATACTGTTATAAATATTCCCAGAGGCCAATACGATGTTGAATCTTTGAAAGAAGCTATAAATTCGATCGAGCCATTTTCAACAAACAACATTGAAATAATAACCAACAATGTCATAAATATAATAACAATTAAAACCAAGTTTGATATTAAACTTATCTGATATTCTCGGTTTTGAAATAAAATTAAATAATTGAAAAAGATAAAATTTTTGTAAGCATTAAATTGTCTAATTTTAATCCATATTAAACAATAAATGTCCATTATAATTTGGCATATGGCATGGTTAAAAAATATGATGAATCTAACAATTTGGAGACTAATATAATTGCTAGTTTTCCACCAAAAAAGATGTTTGGTTTTAGATCTTATATAATTTATAAGCCCCCGTACACAATTTTTTTAAATTAATGATGACCAATTTAATAACAGTTTTCTTGAAATTATAGACGAAAATGGTAAATTTATTTATTTTAGTGGTTCTGGTATAGATGTTGTTTTGGAAATTAAAGATGTTTAAAATTTTGTTATTTAATTAGAAAACATAAAGGGCACCGTGTTTTAGGGCCCCCTTATATATCTCCAAAATATAAACTTTTTCTTAGAAAATTTGAAGGGAGTAACTCTGCACTACTCTTTTAAGAGGTTCATAAAATATAAAACTTTTCTTTCAGAAATAGGTGTGATGAATAATTTTTGTATAACACTAAGTGTCAGTGGTTCCCTTACACCAAATTCATCATATGATTTTTATATTTTTCTTACTCATCGCACCTCTCATTAATAAAATTATTAAGATTAGACTAGTGGTGTTCCATGGCTAGTGGAGAATAAAAAAATTAATTATAAATTTTGATATCCATATGGCAAAGTATCAATTTTATTTTCTAGTATAATTCTATTGCTATCACAAGGACTCAATGCTATTTCATTAATTTCTACTGTATATATTTTGTGTTTCTCACTTCTTATCAAATTCATTGCCCTACATTGAATTTTTTCATTAAAAAAACCTCTTGTAATCTTTAAAATTAATTATATTATTGACAACACATCTTTTCACACCTTTTGTTCTTTTGCTTCGTTTATCCTCAACTATGTATGCATACATCTTCGCTCGTAAACCAACAAATTATTTCATTACACTGTCATTACTCTCATCTTTCATTTTTTATAAAAATGTTTTATTTACTTGTGGCATGTTATAAATATTGTATTTTGGATAATCACTTGTATCAAATTTATCTAACATCGACTTCATGTCTTCATAAAAATCTTCTGTTTTAATGTTATAAAAGTAAGAGACGGTATCTTGAAAACATAGTTCCATTTTATTACCATATTTTGGATTCATAATTTTATATTGGAAATCATACATTAATTCTTTCGAAATATCCAAAATAGTCATGCCCACATATATTGGCTTATTAAATTTTATAGTAGTTTTATTCATGTGAATAGCTGCAAGATTCTCATTAAATATAGTACTTTTCTTAAAATATGGCGTGGCCACTAATTTTTCGCAAAATTTTTCACATGAAACTAGTTTTATATCAATTCTGTTTCTTATATTTGCCTTTGTTTTACCAAACACAGAATTATTCATCATTTTAAAAAAGTTCTTTTCAAAATCATTTTTTTTGCATTAGTCCTTATCGATGTATTAAAATCCACGTACTTCTTTAACAAATCAGATTGATTAAATGTCAATATTCTATGTATTTTTGTAAGCTTAAGTCAATTATTTAGGCACTGTTTCAAACTACGATAATGTAGTATGTATTTTTCTTTTTTATGTAAAGTTTTTAATAGTTTATATTCATTGGTACCTAGAACTAACTTGTTTCCTGGACAAAATGGAAGATCTTTTTGTAAATTATGTAGTTCTTGTGGATATTCTAAATCAACTTCTAATATATAACCAAACTCAGAATCCTTTTTCAAATTTAATATTTTTTCACTCCAATAATATAAATGCATAGTACACCCACTAATTTGTTAATAAAAAGTAAAAAACTTGATCTTGTAGAGGGCTATAAAAATTATGCAGAAATAGTTAAAGCAACAAATTTAGTATATCGAGAATATAATCGTAAAATAAATGTTGCTTCAAGTAAGAAGTGGAAATATACAGATACAATTAGAGCAATTTATCAAGATATACAAAAAGATAAATTGAAAACATAATATAGATTGGAGGGTTTCAGTGATGATGATTTGAAAATTGGAGATGCCATAAAAAATATAATAATTTGCTGAAAGAATATATTTGGACGGGCGATGTTAGAAAATTAATTGACAAGATTATTATTTATTCATGGCGAAGAAACTGCTGGAAATAAAAAGTTTCACTTTCAAAAAGTAAATAATAAATTTTCAGTCTTTGTTGTGAATAACCAGGAAGCTTTAAATGTTATTCCGCGCTAATTTTGGAATTCTGAACACCATGGCAAAGGCATTATAAACTGGGCATTAAACATTTTTAAATTACCCGAAATGCATTTACCGGGTCATAATTATTATGGGCCATTTACAAAATTAGATGAAAGATTAGAAAGACGAGATGCTGGAGTGAATAAATTAGATGAATCTTGCTAATTTCATGATATTGCATATAGAGATCATAAAGATTTAGAACTAGGTCTGAAGCAGATAGAATTTTACAAAAAGAAGAAGAAGTAATCATGTTAAATAAAGATACTTCAATTGGAGAAAAAATAGCTTCTGCAGCTATAACCTCAACAATGTTTACAAAAATAAAATTAGGTTTTGGTATTAGAAAGTTTTATTAAACAATTAATATTTCTTTACTTATAAATGAAGATAAAAAAGCTTAACTTTCGATATACCCATTGATCAATTAAGGGATTTGGGTATAGATACATTTTTAACAAAAGTACAACTTGAGAAAATAAATAATAATTTGAAAGAAGGGAAAAGTTTTAAACTAAATTTACCATTGCCAACAATTAAAAAAAAATGGCTAATGAAAAAACTGGAAGTGGTTTACACTATGGAGGATTTTTACCAATTTTATTTGCAGCTTTAAGAGCTCTTGGTGCAATAGCTGGAGGAGCTAATGCAATTTATAATTCTGTTGAACAAACTAAACAAAATAAAAAAGAATTAGAAGAACAACAGAGACACAATTCAGCAATGGAAAACAAGGCTGGTAGTGATGTAGTTGCGAAAAAAAGAGGAAGGATAAAAAAAGTGCTCCTTTATATAATATCGATATTGAGAAATACGTAAAAAAATTAAATATTAAACATTTCAGAAATGTTTATATGATTGATGAACTACCAAAAAATATGATTAAAAAATGAAAGTGCTGTGGTTAATTTTGATATTTCAACCAATCCTGCACTCTTTGGGTTACATTTGGAGGCAATATTCCTAATAATTTAACTAATTATTTCAAAAACGATAATGTTTATTACAATGATGATAGAACTCAGAATTTTGATTCATTTATTTGTGTACATTAATGTATAATTGTTTTATATCTTTTTTCGAGAAATTTTAAGTTCAATGAAATTATTTCTGTTATTAAATGACAGATATATTTGGTAATCCATTAATCGACTCTTTAAATAAAAACTTTGACAATATTGCTGAAAAAAAAAAAAAAACGTAGATTCACAATTCAATTCGAGTGTTTCTTCTTTACAAAGTGAGTTAAGCACTTGTTTTGATTTTATAAAATAGAATATTTCTATTCTGGTGCGAAAAATTGTTAATATAGGTAAACCTGTAGATTAAAAAGATGCTGTCAATAAAAGATTTTTTGATATACATATAGCAGGTTATGCATTAAAAAAGGATGTTGATTCAAAATATAAAACTATTGTTGCTGATTATGGTCTAAAAGAAAATATAAATTTACAGTTCAATAACGCTATTGGTGATTATATAAAATTAATAAATAATGCAAAACATACATTAAAAAAGAAACAGATTCAAAGTATAAATCTATTGTTTCTGATTATGCATTAAAAACCGATGTCGAATCAAAATACCACACTGGTGTTTCTGATTTAATAACATACGTAGATTCAAAATAAAATACCATTGTTTCTGCTTTACTAGATCAAATAAGTAAAGTTTTTGTTTACACAACAGAATATGTTTCTATTCAAAATACAACACTAGTGTTTCTGATTTAAAAACATATGTAGATTCAAAATATAATACCATTGTTTCTGCTTTACTAGATCAAATAAGTAAAGTTTTTGTTTACACAGCAGACTATGTTTCTATTCAAAATAGTAGAATTAATAATATGGCTTTTCATATTGATGGAAAATACGCTGCCAATAAAAGATATTTCGGTAAAGAAATAGCTGATAAATTACCAAATTTAAACAAATCTGTTTTGAATTACTGCGACACACTCCTTAACACAAATGCTGAAAAAAATAATGAAGCTGTTGATAAAGAATTAGATGTCGAATTACAAAATTTAAGCCAGCTAATTAAACAATTTAAGGAGGAAAAATCTCATCTTTTATTTGCATGGAAAGTGGAATAAAAATAATAATCTTTTTCGGATAGACGATGATGTAAGTTTTTTTCTTTTTTGATGTTTATTCATGTCTTCAATTACTGATTCAACAATTTCAAGCAAATAAGTGTTGTGTAAAACAAATATTTCCTTGTTCTTTTCATCACGAAAATCGTCAAGTAATTCGTGAATAAACTTTTCTGTTTTGTTTACATCGTAAAGTTTCTTAGGGAAACAAATGTAAAATTTTTCTTGTTCATTGTGCGAAGAATTGAAATTTGCATTTCTGGTGATTAAATTATTGGTTTTACCAACTTAAAAATTTTTTATTTTGGCATATCACCCAGATGTTTCAATGTATATATAACCATTGTTTGTTTTCTGTTTGACTTTGTCTATAAGATTTTTCATATTCATGTTAAAATGCTCAAGATTTTTATTTTCTAAAGTGAGTTGTTCAGATTTATGTTCTATCATTTTTATCTGCTGGTCTTTTAACTCAATGGTTTTTTTTGTAATTTATAAGAGCCATGTTTTCTAATTAATGGAAGAACTTTTTCTGTTACCCAATCTCGGAATTGTTTAGCTAATTTCATTTTTGACTTCATAATTGATGAATATAGACCCGGTTCATTAGACCCTGTTCATAATTTAAACAATTACTATTATCTTTGACAATATAACAGAAACACAGCTCCTAGCCATATCGCGAAATTTATTCTCGCCACTATTAAAATAAATATTTTGCAACATTCCACTCATGAAACCAAATATAACCTTTAAAATTAACTTCTTTTGGCAATAATCAACATCACCGAGGTTCTTTTATACTATTGCTAGCCCCTCTTAAGGACTAGTAATAACTTAAAAGTCCTGCTATTTTTACAAAATTCCAGACAGGGAAATTGGCATACCAGGTGAGAGTTTGCTACACCCGCCTTCCTATCCCCCCCCCCTACGGCGCAGGCAGTGTGGCTGTAGGGGGGGGGGGGGCGGTAAACATCTGAACAACTGCCTCCACTGGGGGCAGTCTGCTGCATTGGGATGTGCAGGGCATCTCAACCACAAGGGGCTGTGTGTTCTCTGCGGTCTGGGGAGGGAAACCTCCTCTAGCCCACAGAAAGATACATATGCTGCAGCCGCATGGGTGGTATAAGGGCCCTCACAAGCGCCCGAGCACACCCCCGCTCTGAGCTACGGCTGTGATAGAAAAGAAGGCGGCGGCTATTCCGCTCCACAGTGCAGGCTGCCAGATTGCGGTCACCACGGTAGCGTCTAACTCGTACGCGGCCATCACTGTAGGACAGGTTGAAATGGGACTTGTCCGAAAACACTATATTATGCCATTCAGCATGCCAGCGACGGCGTTCACGTGCCCATTGCAATCTGAGGTGTTTGTGGTTTCTGGACATTGGAAGTCGACGCATTGGCATGCGTGCCACCAGTCCGGCCCGCAGCAGACGGCGTCGAACCGTCGATGCAGACAGGTCCACGCTCATCGCAGTTCCCCAGTGTCGAGCCAACACTGTGGACGAGGCTGTACTGTCCATCACGGCCAAGAGGACAAGATGGCAGCCATCCCGTGCTGTGGTCACATTGCGTGGTCCAGTACCCACTTGTCGCTGCGTACGACTTTCTTCTATCTAATGGTGCTACACACGCATCACGGTCGTAGCAGAATGCCCTGTACGAGTCGAAATGTCACAGTATGACAAACCCATTTCCTGGAGAGCGATCATTTTGCCTCTTTCGAACTCACTCACATGCTGATATGGCGCCCTTTGACGTCGATGAGGCATACTGGCACTTGCTTTCACTTCGTTTGACAGTTCTTCACTGACTGAGCTTGGCGTGACATGGACCTTTCCGGTCACACAAGATAGGGTGTTGCTGGGCTGCGTGTACGCCATCTCTCTGCAATCGTAATCACTTATTGCGGGTACACTATTCTAAACGTCCTCCAAGTTTGGATTCATTTCGGCCATTCTTTCTGGGTGTTGCAATTTGTGTTGCAATTTTCACAAGAAATTGTGGATTAATGAATAATGTAATGAGGTGTTAGAAAAATTAATAATTTAAAATTAAAACTAAATTTTATTTCTAATTTATTCACTGTGCCATTATCTGCAGCATTAGATTAGCTGTCTCCGCTCTTACTCTTTTTATTTAACAGTGAGAGCAATATTTAATTTGTATTTCAACTCCAATTAACGCCCTTCTTAAATGTCTCTGTTGGTTATAGTAAATTAATTCATTATCATCATCAGCACATAATCAGTCCTTCAAAACATTGACACTCGCAGTCGCCGACTTCCCTTCTCCACTGCTGGTGACGCCTCTCGCTCTTCTATCGCTCTGAACTCAACCACTCATTCATTCATCAGCTCCAACTCCACTCGCGTCCCGGAGGCCTTCCGCGGTATTTATAGAGCTCAGTGGACCATCTGGAATGTTCAACGCACCGCGAGAATTGCTGAGAGAACGAGATCAGTAATCCAGAGCATTCTTCGGATATCGGCCGAAAACAATATCACCAGTCCGCAGCACACGTCTGTAATTCGAAACCCGTCATGCCTGGTCTTCCGCCGTCGCTATCGTATGACAAATCTCTTTCCTTCTCTTCCTCGCCCGCGCGACAGGCGAAGAGTCAGCGGCGTAACAATAATACATATTAATATGGTCCAAATATGTAGCTATTCAGGTGTCTAATTACTACTGTAGAGATTTGCATTTCACGCCATTTCGCTCGTACGGCAGCCTAGATACTGTTAGTGCGCCTGTCACCGTGCTCGATATTAGTCTCTATTGTATTTTCTAAACGGAACGAATTCCACTTTGAAAGCATTGAATTCGGAATAACGACTATGCAGCCAAGGAATTTTAAGCAAAAAAAATGCTTGTCGGACTTTAAATATGGTAGCTAATGCCGCCATGAATTTACAAAAAAAAAAAATACAAAACAATCATAGCAATATTTTATTTTGCAAAGCTATCTACACTTGGAACTATTTAAACTCTACTTGAACACAGATCGTCCCATTAAAGTTATGTATGGCTGCCCTGCAGATTTTCAATTGCTTATGTTCTTCAGATTTTCAAAGAAAAACAATTGATTCTTGACTCTCCCATATCACTGCACTCTTGATCATCGCAAGAGCTGCCTTCCGGTAATGCCACGTTTAAATGCCGTCTTTTGTAAGCACATCCTACATGGGATGTGGCTCTCAAGACCTCGATGTTAAGAGCCGCCCAAATCTCTCAGCTCATATACATAGGATATTTTTTGTAGAGTAAACGAAGTTGCGCATTTACCAAACGTATGTTCCGCCAGTAACGTGGAAATTTGTATTGTATTGTTTATTTGTTTTATTGCATCCAGTTGATCTATTTTCCATACATAATAGTACATAGATATTGAACAAGTCATACAAATCTTGCAATATAAGGTTAAAATTAACAACACAAGCTGGGTTATACATAGAAAAGAAAGTTAGGAAAAGGTCGCAAAATATGAGCGGAACGTAATATTATAGTTTTTAATGTTTATGATTTAAGTTTTCTTATACCTAATAGAAAGCATTTTCTGTAAAAAAAAATCGTTAGGGTGCTTTTTAAAGAGTTTTGGTTCGAAAAACAATTTCGTGTAGATGCGGAAGTATGTTGAATACTTGACTGCCAGAGTAGGAAGGCCGTTTTTGTATCAGTTTTAAATTTACAATGGGTATGTGAATATGTTTTTCGATTCTGGTGTTATACCTGTGATATGCAAATGGTAAAAGCGTTGTGCTTTTGAAAAGGGGTCTACACGAGTCTGACTGTTTTTTGCCGTTAGTTATTCTTACAGCTCTCTTTTGCATGCAAAACACTTTTTTAGCGGTGGGGGGAGGGGGTCCCCCACCGCTAAAAAAAATTATACCGTGTATCACAATGAAGTGAAAATATTCAAAATAACCATTTTTAACGTATCTTTGTTTAATATTATATCAGCAACACTGTGCATGTGCAGAGCGAAACAAGTAGAACTAAGATTTGGTAAAATACACTGTCATGGCAAAAGTCATGGGGTAGCACTATGTAACTGAACGAATCTTGGCGCCACCGCTGAATAACGACGTTGCACGGCCTAACCCGGTCTCAGTTGTGAAATTGTGGTCGTGTCATTCGGATTGACTGTTGTTTACATGCTCGTGGCAAGGTGACGTGAGTTATCAGAGTTCGAGCGGTGCATGATTGTGGGTGCCAGAAGGATGGGACATTCAGTTTCAGAAGTTGTGGACACTGTCGATATTCCTCCATCCACGGTGTCACGTGTGTACAGGAAGTGTCAAAGTCAATGCATTACGATACACCGTGGACAACGCAGTGGCCGTCCAAAGTTACTTGATGATCGTGACCGGCAGAGGTTGGGTAAAATTATCCGTACTAACAGAGCAAGAACACTTGCTCAAATCATAGCCACATTAATTGTGGCAGGTGTCAGACGTGTATCTAACAGATCTGTGCAACGTGCATTAGCTTCCATGGGATATGGAAGCAGAAGAGCCACCAGAGAGTCCCTGTTAACAGCACGACACCGGGCACAACACCTCACTTGGGCTCGTGAGGTTGCTAATTGGACACTGGAGGACTGGAAACATGTGGCCTGGTCCGATGTGTCACGATACAGGTTATTTCGGGCTGATGGCAGGGTTAGGGTATGGCGCAAACCCAATGAGACCATGGATTTCAGTTGTCAACTAGGCACCGTGCAGGCTGGTGGTGGTTGCGTAATG
Source organism: Dryococelus australis (assembly GCA_029891345.1). Classification (NCBI taxonomy): domain Eukaryota; kingdom Metazoa; phylum Arthropoda; class Insecta; order Phasmatodea; family Phasmatidae; genus Dryococelus; species Dryococelus australis. The sequence continues at coordinate 222,637,549 of CM056994.1, forward strand.
GCGTGGGGTGTGTTCACATAGCATGGGTTGGATCCACTTGTGCATGTACCCACAAAACTCAATGGTAACCGCTACAAAACTCTCCTTGGTGACCATTTGCAGCTGTTCATGGACTTCAGTTTTCCTGACAACGATGAAAGATGTTCCAACAGGATAATGCGTGGTCCCATCGGGCTGCGGGTGTCCAGGACTGGTTCGAAGAGCATTCTGGAAAGTTCCAGCGAATGGAGTGGCCAGCACGTTCCCCCTACATGAACCTAATCGACCATTAATGGGACGTGGTGGAGAGAGCCATTCGCACCCAAAATCCTGCACCTAGAAATATCAGGGAACTTTGGGCAGCTATTCAGACAGCATGGCTTAACATCTCTCCAGAGGTCTTCCGTCCACTTGTTCAGTTGATGCCACATCGAGTTACTGGGTTCATTTGGGCTAGAGGGAGTACGCGTTATTAAACAGGCATTGCATGACTTTCGTCATGTCAGTGAGATTTCGAGTTTAGGCCATGAATCTCGGTCACAGTTGATATACTAATTTCTCCTGAATTAGAGTTCGTATTTATTTCTATCTGTTTGCTGTTCTTCGTGAAAAAATTAATGATATGTGGTTTGTCTGGGTTAATATTTAATCTGCTAGCAGAGAACCATGAATATAACTCTATGAATATACTGTTGGCTAGGTGTGTAAGTTAATCTGTTAAATCTCCAGATAATGACGTTATCTGTGAATTGGGAGTTGTGTTTGTGTTTAATGAACGCAGTAGATCATTTGTATACACCGAGAAAAGCAGTGGGCCTAGGATTGAGACTTGTGGGATTCCATACTTAATTTTACCTGGTTTAGAGTAAAGTTAAGTTCCAGTTATTTTTTTCTATGTTGCACACTTGTCTGTATGAAATGTATGAGATTATTAGCTTGTTAGTCATACCCGTTGCTCCATAAAATCTCAATTTGTCTGTAAGAAAATTATATTTTACATAGTCGAAGGCTTTACTAAGACAACAAAAAATTCCAATAGACAGCAGTTTTTTTATCAAGTGCATTTAAGATATTATTTGTAAGCTTGAAAATAGTATTATTTGTTTATGTGTTCTGAATCCAAACTGTAAATTTGATCAAATGTGTGTACCTCTCAAAATAATCCGACAATCTATTATAAATTAATTTTTCTATCACTTTTGAAATGGTTATAAGAAGAGAGATTGGTATGTAGTTGGCTACACTGGTGTTGTCAACTTTCTTAAATAGTGCTGCACCCATAGCCCATTAGAGCCTGCTTGGAAATAAATTCGATATGAAGATAGCATTGCTGAGACGTGTGCTGAATCCACAGGCACATTATTTTACTAATTTACAGCTAATACCATCACATCCCTCTGTTAAATTTTGGTTGAAGAATTTACTGTTCTCTCTACTTCTTTTGGGATAAGATTCATAGCAGGGTATTCTGTATCCTGAAAAGTAGGAATATTGTGGATATCGTGATTAGTGGTTAGTTCAAAAAAATTCCCTATTATATTTAAATAGTGTGGATTAAATGCATCAGCAATTTTTTTGGAATCTGAGGATACATACTCATTTTATATTTTAGTTTTGCAACTGAACAATCCTCGGGTATTTTCTCTGTCGTGTTTTTAAATACAATATTCCATGTAGTTTTCATTCCGTTTTCTGAGTTTTTGTATTGAGCATTGTAACTTTAAGGTTTTTTAACTGATAATTAGGCCCTTCAGCATATGTTTTCGACAAACAGCATATGTTTTCGGCGCTGTATTTTTTGTTTGTAATTCTTGCTGTATTCTATGAACAAAGCCTTCGACACGGCCTAGCAGGAATGCATAGCAATGACAGCGACCGATACTTTATTCTCCGAGTAGTAACAAAATATATGTCTAGTGGGAGACTTAATGTTCAACTTGTGAAATACAGCACAAATATTTAGTTGACACTGATGTCGAGTTTGTATTAAAAGGCGTGCCCATGGAGTAGGTGATGGAGAGGCGGTCAGAATTGTCAAAACAATAAGGAAAGAGCGCGGCGTGGCCCCAGTGTTCGTAATGGTTTTTATAGACTTGGTTGGGGGGGGGGGGGGGGGTACGGTTGTGGTTTGGTGCGATGTGACGTTAGGAGGGGTGGGAGGCTCCGCGCGCATGCGCGAGCCTGGCCGGCCGATGCGCTGTGCCGGAGAGGGGTCAGTCGCCTGGCGGGCGCGCGGCTAACAGGGTGTGTGGGAGTGATGCGAGAGCAGTGGCGAGTGTAACGGGGAGCAGTGATGGGCTGGGCGGCGCTGGTGCTGCTGCTGCTGGCGGCGGGCGGGCTGGCCAGCTACACGCGCCAGTGGGCCGTACAGGTGCGTGGGCCGCTACTACAGGCAGACCTGCTGGCCAAGAAGCATGGCTTCATCAACCTGGGACAGGTGAGTGAGCCCGAGCACCGACCTGGCAACGCTGCCAGGCACCTGACCTGCCCCAACACGCCCCCACGCCATGCGCTTTCTTTACCTATCCATCCAACCATCCCGTCAACACTCTGCTGACAGGAACTCTGCAGTTTCTCGCACACTTTATCACTGCCCTGCCCCTGAAAGTCTTTTGCGAAACAATACCGCACCGCCTGTCTGGTGAACTCGGTAACGTCTGTCTAATTTTTGTACACAAGATATTACATGTACACCGGCATGCGGTTCTCACACTGTAGGCTATAATTAATTTATACCTAGTATGTAGCAGTTCGTTTTGTGATTTCCAAGAGCTTATTCTGCGTGTCATTTATTTGGCACAGCAAAACCCAAAACACAGAATGCGTTTCGTGTATCGTACCGGTCACGTGATCCGTCTGTCAAAAAAAAAGGCTGTTATTGCAAACATCTCAACAGTTTGTTTTTTTATTCGCCGCAAAATTACCAGAGACTGCAACTTCTGGTTTATATGCACCATTCCTTTTAGAGCATCCAACAATCGCACTAGTTTTAGTTACTGTACCTCCCAATTGATTTGTGTAATCTGTTAGCCGCTTCTGTGAATTTGGTTAGACCACACTTCGTTACATGTAGCAGCACACGTGAATCTTTTACTGGAATGTGTTTAGTGTTGGCGCCCTAGTCGAGCCGCCCTCACAACCGATCTGTCAGAATTGGGGTAGGGGAAGAGGTATCTTACGTGGCACATGTAGCGTGCTAGCACGTGAATTACTGTCTGCAGTTGCATTAATATCACTGAGGAGCGAACAGATACCAACACGCGAGTCGCGAAAATCTGTGCTTACTGCAGTTCGTACATAGTTTCTAAATGTGTGTTGGCTAACCTGAATTTTGATCCACTTCAGAAATACGAATGAGTTTTAAGTTTTTTTTTTTCCTTTTTTCATTCAGTTCTTTTTACATTGTAGTAGTATTTATCTTAAAATTGTGTTCAACATGGAGTGTAATTCCACACGTATGTAGTGTTAGCAAGTTTTTTGGTTGATAATAAATTGAAAATGGAAAAATTCTACTTGAGAATAAATTCTTTACTTTCAACATAAGTTCTTATATTATTTCTTATTTACCCACTTACCATATGAATATTTACTTAGAATATAGGCTATATTATACTTACTTTTACCGATTTCCTCAAATTATGGATCCAAATGGCGTGTGTCGCTTGTATCTATTATCGCTAATATCTAAAATATTTTTAAGGTCGGCTGTGTAGTTATTTGACGTTGTTGATTTGTGATGGAAGGTTTTTCTTGCTTTGCAATAAACCTTGACCGACACATGTACGAGTACGCGTGTCATGGATACACAGCACAGTAGCTTCGCGACTGGCGACTTGTGCTTAGTCGTTTAACGTTTCCTTCGCACTTTTTGAATCAAACCTTTGAAAAATCATGCCATGTATGACATGTTTGGGTGTTTCCAAAATATGTCGTATATCACAAGCGTTTCATACTTATGCTAACTTAAAAATACCTTATTTTTGGTTGAATTGAACTTTTGCTTATATTTTATCTATTAAATTATGATAATTTGTCTATAATTAATATTAATAAAAACAGAGAGAAAATAGGTCTGTTGACAATGCCTAGTAAGAAATAGTTCTTATGAAAAATAGTATTACATCGCATGCACACGAATGCGGTGCACTGTGCCTTTGGTGCAATTTTCTAGACTCGGTTAAGCTTAGTTTGCACGAGGCGGAGGGATATGTTGGAAGTAGAACTTAAGTAGGGCTTCAGAAAAGTCGGAATTAACCGTGAATGGAGAATTGTTGTATTAGTTTTTTGGGGATCCATCGTATTAGTTTTTTGGGGATCTATCAAATATCTTCTTTAAGGCTACTTTTGTTTTTGTGATACACACACGATAAGCAACTAACTGGCATGTATGTAATTTTTTTAACTTTGTTTTTCTGATTAAATAAATAATTCTTCATGTCTGCAATTAAAAATTTTTTTAAGGCGTAAATATCAGTCTGAAAATCATTTTAAGTTACACTTTTCTGATGCAGGAAATAAATTTAGAGATTTTAGGCGACACAAGATACTATTTCATTTCTTCATATCTGATTAATAGTGTCACTTTCTATCTTTAGAGGTGACCAGTTTTTGGTATTTAAGACCGAGAAATTTGGTTTTTCTTTCAGAAGAACGCGTATACTGTGATTTGTAATACGATTTTCACCGAATTGTTACTTACTGAATATGTAGTACAGTAGGCTTATCCTAATCCTCTGATTGTTTTACTGTCTACGCCTTCCTTGTGTAGTTGACTGGAAACTGGGTACTAGCGTGCTCGTCGGGTAATGCAGTACAGTGTAAAAATGTTTTCATTGGATTTACTAAAGTATTGGACTTTTACCATATGCCAGGTCTTAATTTCTGTGTTGTTAAACGCCGTTATTAAACAAAGTTGGAATCTTTACTATACATTTGTAACTATTTCCTGAGTAAAGGTAGGTATCATGCATGTTCGGGAAAAAAGTCTTACCATTCCTGTTTTCCCAATCAGCATGTGCACTCATGTGCAAAATTTGGAAAAACATTTCTCAGTAGGTATTTTCCTCTTGACGCCAGCCCCCTCTCGTCTCATCAATGATGCGAAAAGAATTTGATCTCACATCTCAAAATCCGTTGTCGGTATATCGGTAACTGTACAAGACTAGTTGTGTTTAGCTAGCTGTCGATTCCAGCTTGTGGTACACTGACAGTCACTTCACTGATACTGAGAAATATAAATTTACATAGCCAGATCTTAAATGTCAATAAGCAATACTTATTTAGTGTAGTGACTTGGAGGGGGGGGGGGGGGTTAGAACGTAGGAAATTCTGGAAAGTGTTATTAATCTGCTGTATCTAAGAAATTTATAAACATATTCTCTTACGTATATTACATATACGCCGCTAAAATTTACTCGCTAGGCGTTGTGCATAAGGCCAGGCTCAGTTCTCTAATTGTGCCTACTATCATTAATCCTTGCCATTAGCCGTGCAGTTAGATAAGTAAGTTTTTTTCATGCTACTTTCATTTATTAGGAAGAGATTTGTATTAATAACTTAGCTCTCTTTGTCAACTTCTCTAATATTGTTGAATCGGGCCCCGTAATCTCGTTGAGTGGAAAATGCACATGCGATTTTGATGTTACATTATTGCAGAACATGCATAAGCGTGATATGGCTTGTAATATACTACCATCATCGAAGTTTCAGTTTCCTGATATAATTCGCAATCATGATGAAGACAGCGTAGCACTGTAACAACTGTAACGGTAGTTAGAGAGGAAAGGAAGTGCGCGTGAATATTCTCTTCATAAAACGGATCACCTAAAGGGCCACTAGCTGACATGTGTGTGACGTTTCAATAAACCATTCAATCGCCATTGTTTTTACAAGTTACGTAGATAAAGGTGGTTGGACGTATGGGTTTGCACTTTATTTGTATGTTTGTTTTTGTAGTAAAAGTATATTTGCTAACATTAGATAGCGTTTTTCGTCACTGGCATAAAAGGCATCATAACAGCTTTAAACAACTGCAGCACACAAACGTACTTTTTTGAGGTTGCACTAAAGACAATTCATTAGGTATGTATAGATTTTACAATGATTTTTCCATAATGTTAACCAAATTATTTCATTGTGGATACAAAAAAGACTCTGCCTGTAGTCACCACAAATTAATTTGGTTACCGCTGCAGAAAGAAAAGGTCCCTTAGTGAGATCTGTCTGTATTGGCAGAACTGTGGTTTTTAGGATTAAGTTTCCAGTTAACTTATTATAAATGTTATTGTAAGCAGAGAAATAAGTATAAAACCGAAATTATTAGGGCGTTGAGACAATGTAAAGTTACCCTAATTACTTTTGCTTGGATATACCCGTACTGTAACAAATTTGGTCAAGTTCCACTTAGTCGAAGCCATGGGATGGGAGCTATTTTGCTGTGCAGAATGTGAATACTGCAACTATATCTCAAGAATGTCTACAAGTACAAACTGGAAACGCTTTTCGCGTATTTAATGACTTTACAAAACGGAAGTGTAATATATTTCGATCATTCAGGATTGCAACTTGTCCACACTGGAATTTTATTTTTAAATGTGCCCGTAAAAATATTATTTAGTTTTATTTCTTTATAAAATTTTGATTTATTTTCTGTATTATCATTCTTAACTAGAGTGTTTATACATTGAAATCGGTATTTTTTTTGGAAATGATAATTATTTTTAATTATTGTTGGGTTTTAGCAATTTGCAAATATATATTTCTGCTGTTTGTATTCATATTTCAGTGCCGGCCCAATATTTCATCGTTAAAGGCTGTTCATGATAAAGTGAGCACTTTTGAAATCAACGTTAGAAAAAAGTCTCTGCCCCAACCTGCATATATTTTAACGGGCACAATGAGTGACATGTGTCCAGTAAAGTTGGTAACGATGAAGGAGAATGTAGTTCCATATATTAACGTCGAACAAAAAGAGTTGTAATTTTTTATGCGTCGAAGTATGAAAATGAGCAGATTTGTACAATATTTATTTTTCGAATAATTTCAAAGTTTCACTTGACCGACGCATAAACAAAGTGATGAGGCCCATGACAATGTTAATTTTTCATAAGGCGGAAGAACACTCAACATGTGTAAAAGTAGATCTCAAGTAGTGCTTTCAAAAGTGCTCATTTTACCGTGAACAGCCTATAGCGTGGCAGCTTTGATCTATACCTGTGCAACGAATTAGAAAGATTACGCTAAACTGAGCTAATGAGACGAAGAAATTAGCAAATAGAGAATAAATATAGGGAAATGCTAATTTTAGCAGTGTTAACACAGGACAAGAATAGCAACGCGCATTCGATTGACTAGGCGGAGAAAGATGATTCATGGAAGTAGGTAACACGAGAAATGCAGGAAGCTCCATGTGGTTATAATTTAACCATAAGAATCAAGTCGTTTTAGGCAACGTTTAAGGAAGGCGTTAAGATGAGTCCATTGTAAAATATTGTGTTTAAAATTAGTTTTTGTCCGTATGCGCGTGTATCGTTAAATAAATGCTCTGGGAAGACGATTTTTTTCCCACAAGAAAGGTAAGAAACTACTAGGTATATGCTATTCATAATAAAGTGAGCACTTTTGAAAGCTCTCTTCTTTAGAATAATAGCCAATAAATATATTTTATTTTAGCCTCAGACGTAAACTTCCATGTGCGGTGGAATATATAAGTTTCATTTATTAGTTACATGGCGATATTTATTTAAAAAGGCTGGTAAAGGATAAGAAATGGCTGAAAGGAAAAAGTTACGAGGCCTTCAAAAGTGCTCACTTTACCGTGAGCAGCTTATGTATGCAGTCACCACTTTTACTTTTATCCTAGTAGACATATTTGGAAAAAAATAGTGAAAATGGCAAAAGAATAGCACTTTTAGGGCTGCTGATTAGTTTATTATAGAAAAAGAAGAAATAAACGTACGGAGTATCATCTGTAGTTAAATCCGTTGGCTTCAATTGCGTGTAATACATCTTGCTCCTACAAATGTAATATGCGAGATATTCAGCTTCCCGAGAGTGCATGAGCACGTAATGCTTCCGTATGGCCGGATATAACCTTGAGGCGTTACAAATTTTTGTACTAAGGGATGCTCCTTGAGTGAGACATTGGCTGGGTTAAGATGCATTACGTTAAGGTGACCACCTGGATAGCCCTCCGAAAGGTGTGCAGATCTCCAGCAGAGAACATTTCATTTAAAAAACTCGTCCAATGTATCTGAGTGACGTCTACTTACGAATAGCATTTAAGAAACTTTACGCGTCTGTATACATTTTTTAGTTCCTCCCATTTCTCTCTAACGCATGTTTTTGGGATGAAAATGGCTCAAACAGGTGCTTTCACGGTCACTTTTAGGTATGAACATCCCGGTACAAAACATTAAAAAAGGTTTAGGGACGTGCATCATACCTTTATTTTTATTATTACCTACGTCATACAATGGTAGGGTCCCCGCTGAAAGTCTTAGATGCATGTTATCGACGGCAAGACTGCACTGCACACCAGTTCAGTGCTTTGCGCGTAGAGGCGATGAGAGAGTTGATGCGCATGTCTCGGTCGCCCCTAGCGGTCCCACGCTTTTAGGATAAATTCCTTCAATCAGGCGGCCACATTAAGCAACGCGATGAACAAAATGTTTTTACAAGAAAGACGTAAAGAAAACTGAAAGAGTAGTGGCTATAAAGTGGTTCACGAGCATGCAGTTATGTACTTGACAAATTGACGAAAGGAAAAGTCTCTGTTGCGTCAGATCACAAGTTGCACTGCAATACCCGTTCACTTTTCCGTGTTCTTATCTAGACCGTAGTTTTGCCCACAAAGTAACTTAATTAATTATTTTAATGTGTTCAAGAGCCAAATTCTTTAATGGTTTTGTTAGTATATCGACGGTAAGTTGACAATACGAAATGATTTGAAAAAAAAAAAAAAATTCATTCAACATGTCTTTTAACGTAAATATGAAAGTTTTAACTTAGAATATTGTTTGGTACAAATATAACTTTTAAAAAAAAGTTGTTTTAACACAAAATTAAGTTTCCACAAAATCGTTTAGTTAAAATATTGGTATATTACAATTGATATCGAATCCGGCACTTGTTTCGCTGGATTTAACTTTTAATTATTTTGTCTTTAAATTTTATCATAGTTAAAGGTGAAATACGGCGAACCACGTTACATGTTTCTAAGAAATATTTATGACGTTCTAATAACACAAACAATTATTTTGAGTTGTATTCTAACTTAGGTACGTTTTGCTTCTGTACCATTTTGCGGTTTGTGCGGAAACAATATATAGCCTAAATTATGAATTCTTATAACACGTGTTATTATTTTTTTTGTAGAGCAATTTTCTTCAATTGTTATACTTTTTTCCGGCTTTTACGTCACATCACGATGAAAAATGCCAAAAATGTATAAAATAATTATATACCCTCGAACTCTATTAAACTGTTAGTTGGTAAGTTATGAAACGCCAAAGTAACAGTTTGCACGTTTCTCTGTGTGTGCGTTCGCGGGGGGGGGGGGGGTGCGGTTTTGGATACGTGTGCGTGTGTACACTTGTACACATCACCTTCGATGTCTGTGATTAATATCTCCTATCGTTTGTAAACGGCTCTGATTATTAACTCTTCACCAGGGATTTTTTTTATTTGAAGGTTAGGAAGGTTTTTCAAGTGGTTTCATTATTAACCTGAATGCATCTCTTATACCTATCCATTTTGATAGATAACACGTCCCAAATATTCGAACATTATGCATAACAAAACAAGGATTATTGAATTTCGAAGCGATCTAACAAGTCAGATTAAAATTGCATTTTTCTTTGTAGCCACTGTCGTAGACATCGTTTGACCCCTTCGGAAGATCTAAGGTGTGTTAAGCGGGTTTTCTCGGGGATCTCCCGTTTCCCCCAACCTTGCATTCCGACCCTGCTCAATACTCACCTCACTTCACCCTCGTCGGCTCTCAAGACCTTGATGTTAATGGTTATTGCGTTCATAGGTACGTTTGCAAGCTGTTCGCGGGAAAAACAGGGAAATTGATAGTGACATAAAATTATTTATTTACAATTGGATGACCTTTGTATATCAGTATATATATATATATATGTAATATATATATATTAATCAACTTATCAAATTGGCATCCTTTACAACTCGTAAACAGTTGCGACGGCATACACGTCAAATATGGTGACTTACGCCCAGCAAATACTTCGTCTATTCACTAAGTATGGATCCTCACTGTGTATTATGCGGGGAATTCAGACAGCGCTAGTGCATAGGTGATGACGTCACAGGCGGGGCTAAGTACAGACACGTGTATATTTGGAGAGAGCTCTTGACTCGATCTCAGTGGTCCGTCATGATCTCCCCGTCAGTCGGCGAGTGTAATGAACCGTCTTTGCAGACGTCACAGCTCCTGATTACTGCAGCGATTCGCCGCGCAGAAACTGCTAATAAACGTGACCTGGAGATAACCCTGCCGTCTGCATACACTGTATTTATTTGGGCCACGTAGAAGCTCTGTTGAAAACTGAATTGCACAGACGGGTGATTGTTTCCGACCAACATGAACGTCGCTTTGCGTGTTTTGTATTTCATGGTGCATGAGATGATAAAACTACCGATTGTTATTTATTCCGTACAAGTAATTTGTTTTGTAATTTTGCTTGTTATTTTTATGATGTAAACACGTGCTAAATTAAATCCGAAAAGGAAATATTCCATACAGAGAGAACAATGTCCACCACGTTAGTTAATAAACCAGGTAACCTGTGACAGTATACACGAGTTCAAAAATACAATTCACAAGCGCAGTAAATTCGCTTTAAGTCCGTAATCAATATTTACAAAAAAAAAAAAACAACAATTAGTTTATGCACCGAACTTGGTGTATCAGTAGCTGTGCTGAAATTGCTTGCCTGAAAAACACTAGTGAAAAACATGTGCAGCAGTTTCTTAAGTGGCTTTCAGTTTCAAGGAAAATTGCTGTCTAAAAAAGTCGCGAAGCTCTTTTTATCGGTGGGAATAGAATTTTTTCCGTTTTAACGACGAAGTGCACTGTCTCACGAAGGTTGTCGCCCACTTAGTGTTTACTCGCTGTATTTAGCAGTCTTGCACCACGATTGCCGGTTATGATTGCGTAATATTTGCTCTTGAGATTATTGACAGTCTTTCCTCCTCTTCTTGTAGTAGTCATCCCCGGCGCTCTTGAACGTTACATCGGCGGCAATTTTTGGATTTTTCTAGCAGGCAAACTTGTCAAAATAAACATTTAGAACAACGTAAATTTTCCTCGTATGTAAATTTAGAGTACGTGAGTCTATGTGTGTAGTCTATATTGTGTTGTAGGTTGTTAGTTTCTCATAGTGGTATACTACGTCTGTTTACGAAGATAGGTAACATAATGTAGCAAGGTAAAAAAAAGTGGAATTACATTTGTTCACACAGTTTTCTTCTTAAAAATTTAGGAATATTTTTAGTAATTCTGTTGTTATTTTATTTAATATTAACTTAAACTTGCGTATCAAATTTAAAAGTGGGAATAACTGTTATTACAGTTTCAGTTAAGAAAAAAATAGCTATATCGTTCCTGTTTACATTGTCTGAGAGAGATTATATTAAGTTATCATAGAAGTAAAAGGTTTTAATATGTTTAGCGCACCGTCTTCGAAAATTTGATATTACCGCCTGTTTGCATACGTTCACTGTAGATTAGTATTAACTTAGGTAACGATTAAATTAGCAAACGCGGAATTTTCCTCGTCTTTATTGTTACATTTTAAATCGCTTGATCCACGTTCTCGTTGCTAGTACTCAGATGGTGGTAATGAATTCTGCAAAGCAATGCGTACTGCAGCCAAACCAGTTCCAAGCAGTCATGCGCACTAAACCCACAGGATTTGTGCTCATTTGAACACTTCTTTTTACGACAGTCGCGTGCAACCATACATCACGTCTGTCGCGGTACATACCTATGGTACGCAGAACAGGCTGTACTCGACCACTTCTGCGTGGAAAAAGAATGTTCGTCATTAAGGCCTAACTCCAGTAGGACATATAGAGCTGCGCCAGAATGGAGAGGGTGGGACGGGAAATCCCCGAGAAAACCCGCCGACCAGCGACATCGTCCGGCACTATTCATCCACTTACTTGCCTAAAATTCCGGACGTGAAACCGGCGGGAAAAAAAAAAAAAAATTTGAACCCGATTTTCGCCTTGGGTGGGAGGCGAGAAGTCTGAGCCGGCTCAGGTCACCGTGGCCCCCAACAACCAGTGTAGACAGAAGTGTTAATAGCAATTACTCAAGAGTACGCTTAGTCATCGGAATTACAAACTCGCTGTTGGTACGTATTTTACGGTTATTTCGACATGCCCACGACATACAAGTGAAATGATTTATATTTGCAAGTCATGAGGAGTTTTCGTCGTGCAGAGCAGATGCATCTGAACAATTTTAAAGTGCATTTGATGCAGAGGATTACTGGAGTGGAACAGACTGACCTCATTGTGTATTGTATTTCAATACAAACCAGTAGGATCCTTGTCGTAAGTTTTGTTATTTAAGTAACAGTATAATAAAAAAAATATGTTAGCCAGCAAAGACTAAAGCTTTATGACTGAGTTATGTCGGTGCAGTTTTCCCGGTTTTACAAATCCCTTACTTTTCTGCAAATGACTCTGTAACGTAATATATTGGAGGTTCAATGACTTCCTTAGACAAAAGACACCATTACCTTTCGGCTTGTGGTTTCAGTAAAAATCAAGTATTAAATATGTTTAAAATGAAACGAAATTTCGTTCAAGATAGAATCACCGTCGAATTTTTTAAATACAGACTTTTTTGCTGAGCTGAAGATTTAAATTTGTGTCGCAATCTTTGAACCACGGGAAACATATTCCAGCATACAGTTTCGAAGTTTACTGCTGGAAAACGTATGTACACACAGTAGGTTTTACTTATTATCTTCGCTATTAATGTCGCTTCTGTGTTTCTATAAAAAAAATTATAAAGCTGCTGGTGATATCTGTAATATAATTACTATTCATTTGTAACACTTATTAATAAAATAATGTTGTGTTTTAATACAGATATGTTATTTAGGTGTTTTCACAGTTTAACTGATGGGGCAATGCAGTTTAATTCAACTTATATCCTTGTAAGTTCGCAGGCTTCCGATTTGCGTAATATGCAATGCCTTTTAGTTACTTGATTTTGGGGTGGCAGTATAACATTTTTTATTTTACTGGGCCATATCAACCTTGAAGGGTTTTAGATTTTTCTTCTCTGTAGTAAACGATACCTTGGAAAAATTGTCCATGTCTGAAATTTTTCTGCGCAACTTATTGTACATTATTGTGATGCTGTTAATCGTCATTACTTAAATATATTCATATAAAACTACTACTTTGACATAATTACTTTTCTCGGTGGTATTTTGTGTGTTTTTAATGCACGCATTTTATCATGACACAGTCTTAAAATACGTATATTAAGGAGTATAGAGAGAGAGAGAGAGAGAGAGAGAGAGAGAGAGAGAGAGAGAGAGAGAGAGAGATAGAGAGCGAGAAATAGAAATGATTAGAACGTTCCAGTTTTTAAGCCACAAAATCAGTTTAGCGTTCATAACTGAAACTTCATCTTTGACAAGGTTTTATATATCACTGAGATTATTAAATATCTGCAGTTAATATGAGTGGACTATACTATGTTTCATATAACTTCAATAAATTTAAACAGTTCTCGAAAAGAAGTGTGGCCACGGTGTACCCCTCCGCCACAGCTGTTCTGTCGTTGAAGAAACCGATCTTTGTAAACAAACTACGAATTTAATGGCAAGCATTGAAATACTGACAACTTCTGTCCAGTAATTAGGCTACTATAGCTGGTTGCCATTCCCAATTGTTTTATTTTTGTTATAATCACATAATATACTAGTTAGGGTTCTGTTTTGTTTTATTGGTGGGCCGGGGGCTATAGTTTATAACATATTTTGTGAGACGTGATTTTCTCGTAGTTCTTCTTATAAGAGAGAGGCGCTTGGAACTTGCATTGTTTTGATGATGCATTGGAAAATATTGTTTGTACGGAAATAGCAATCAATTTACTATAGCTCAAAAGATTTCACTTCATCGAAAGAACTAAATGTGATAAATGTGTTGCTGTTAATACCGATATGCAAAATGCACATTGTAAACATGTTTAGCAAATTTAACTTCTACGTAAAAATCGTGAAGAGTTCCAGTCAAATAAAAGTCCCAATACATTTCAAATATTCTAACAACAATTTAAGAAAACATTATTTACAAAACACACAGACTTCACTTCGTAATTCACTTCGTTCACTTCGTAATTCCTAAACACGTGCCGAACTTTGGATGATTTATCATGCGTCGGCTACTGATACGAAACAATTTATTTGCTGACTTATACAATTAACGAAACACTTGAACTATCTCTTGAAACCAACAAATTCACACTTCACAACGAAAATAAATTTTCGCTCGCGATGGTCACAGAAAATGGCGGACCACAGCACACAACAAACCATTTTACAAAGCGGCAGACACGTGTCGTTAATTCATTTCACTGAGGAGACTATTTTTAAAAGGCACCTACGACGAACTTCACTTAATGAAATACGTAAATAGAAAATTAATTAACTGCATATATAATATTCCGACATCACCAGCAAGGAATTCTCGCACATTGATAACTTATGACGGAAGAGAGCACAATGGCACCAACGGCTTTTCACCGGGTGAGTGGAGGCCATAGACTCAGCGGAGATTGGTGGAAACCTTTCACATAACCGTAATTTTCGCATGCTCTACAATAATATTTCTAAATATTTTTAAAGCTCTGGCTCTATAACTCAGAAAAATTGCGCTTTAGTATATGAGTGTAATTTTAACCATAAATGCTGTAATTATCATAAATTTCCACATTGTAATTTTTAATTTCGAGGACTATTTTCTTTTACAATCATCGCCAAGAGCGCCAACATAATAACACGCATCCTGCAACAACCACCAACTGGCACAGTACTTGGAAATGGGGACGTTTACTGTCTACATGCTGTGTAGGTTGGTCACAACGTCTGTCAAATTTTATCGAAGTTTCATGAAACAGAGTATACCTTTATTTATGTAGAATAAATTAAAATTCATTATTGATTACGTTCTCAAGAAGTTAAGCGGTAGAAGTACAAGAAGTCAAACGATAATCGTTTCTAAATTAAATAATGTTCTATGCCGTTACAATCACATTTTTAGAAATGTATCTCAAAGGTAAGTAATGACAAAAATTATGTAAATCCAAGATGGAGTCGAATTCTCCTGCTTAAGATAAGGTAATGCCCGGGTAAGTCACAAACGCGCGAGAGTCCATGCCGCTAGAGATACTGCAGTAAACGTCGGGCGCTAAATGTAAACAGGTCAGAGTTCGGCATATTGCCCTGCTATGTATTTGCCTGCACGTTATTAAGCGGAGAATGTGGGAGCTCGACGAGGCTCCACTGCTAGCGAGACCGCATATGTTGGAGGGGAGAAGCATATAAGGCCAAATTCAGCAGTGTATTGTTGAAGGAATGGTCGGTTAATGTTTAGGTCGGAACAGGCTTATTAGGGGTAGAGTGGTTGGGTAGTTTAACGTTGAGAGGTACGAGTAAAACCTATTCGTATCAAGAAGAGTACACATAGAGAGAGGAGACTAATAAGCAGAACAATTAAATGTTTCAGGTTAACTCAGAAGCATATTGAAGGATAATCTAGAAAGGGAGTCGTTGTATAGTACAGACGGAGATAGATACGCGTAAAGGAAAATACTTTCGTTTTCAGACAGTCATGAAAGAATGATACTATTCGGACGTTGTGTGGGAATTCATTATATCATTATTATTCTGTTACAGTAAATTAGACATTTTATGGAAATATTGAACGAACTGTACTGTTAAATTTCCGTTTTATTTTCCACATGATAATCTTTACCTAAATTTGTATGTATCAAGGAAAACATACACGGGAAAATATTAAATTTGGAAACTATGGTTGTATTGTTTTTTTATAGCTATTATATGATCTTGTGTAGTTATCCACCTTTACGATAAGTAGCAGAAGGATAGGAATTATTTACTATTTCAAGATTTTTCGACAGGTATGCTAGGCGCGATATCAGGTAGGTACATAATATTGCAGGCTATCATTTTTGTAAAACCCTAAAACCGCAACTGTTTACTGTCGTTTTGAGAGGAATAGGAATGTCATCTTGATAGCTCTTAAGACAAAGAGTTTGGATCGATTTTGTAACTTTTAAGATGGAGTAGGCCTACGAAATTTGATAAATTTGATTTTGTCTCCGAGGTAAGGCCCGATCTAGTCCAACGTTCTGTTCGAGAATCCCAGTGTCTTGTATGGAAGGAAGGGTTAAGTATAGTCTTTTCGCAGTACTTTCACACTTTTTGAATTAAACATTTGAAAAATCACCCCATGTATAATATTGTGTTTGGTTGTTTCCTAAACATGTTATGTATCACAAGCAACTTTTACTTCTGTTAACATAAAGTATCTTATTTTCAGGTAAGTTAATCTTTTACATATATATATATATATATATATATATATATATATACACACACACACACACACACACACACACACACACACACACACACACACACACATTATACTATTATTTCACAATTTATGGGAATAAAAACAGAGAGGAAAAAAAGGCGTGTTGAAGTGTAGTAAGAAATAGTTCTCATACGTGATATTATTTGACTGAGTGCCCACAAATGTGGTGCGTAGTATGTAGTTGCGCGTCCAAGGTCAAGTAGCGTGTGAGCTATACGGGCGACACTAACACGCACGCCTGGTGCCTCATCGCTCCTATGCGCAAGGCGTGCAGTGTTTCCGTCGTAACGCTGTACTGTGAAAATTAGATCTGTAACACGCGATGAAAGACCACATAATAAACTACTGCCGTATCTTTGTATTTTTCTCTTGCCGCGTAAGGAAACTGCATTGGCAAGCTTTTAAAAAAAAATGCGATATTTGACCACTTTAACAATTTTTTCTTCAAAAATACACTAAATATGACAAAAGTAAAAATATAGGGATATAGACTAGTTTTTTTTTTTTATCCTTTCTGGAAAAAAGTCGTATTTCCATAACATTTGTTTACCGATATACGCTTTTGCGCGCAAACGAAGATTTCACAGAAAATGTTTCCGCACATAGTCCTTGAGTTTACATGAGGCGGACGGACAACTTGAAATTTAAAACTCGAGCAAGGCGTCAGAAACACTGGAAGTAACTATGAAAGGCCTGTGTGCCGTCTCTCTCTCTCTCTCTCTCTCTCTCTCTCTCTCTCTCTCTCTCTCTCTCTCTCTCTCTCTCTCTCTCTCTCTCTCTCTCTCTCTCTCTCTAGACGACACTGTAATCATAGAGCAGTTGGGGCCTCACACGCCAGCGAAATGGCCAGCAGAATGTTGGGATTCAGCGCCTGGTAACTACTCGCTATCCAGCAGTCCGGTCAATAGGGAACTTCTCGCAGCATGCAGTGACCAATCAGACAAGAGGTCAGTCCCAGAGCCTCGCGCGGCTAATCAAAGGAAACACCGCGCCATGTAATCTCTACTGACCTACTCTGCGCTGGAATGGTACTTACGAACACCTCCAAGTAACCTACCACACGTGCATCGCGTACATTAACACACTATACACAGAAAAATGTATACGTTGCTGCAACAAAAAAAAATTACTATTAAGGCATTTCGTTGATCGTTTATGTTTTAATAACATTAATTATTTTGTGAAAAAGTTACTTATTGTTAACCATTTACAAAGTTTTATATTCCTGTAATGCAAACATACTGTTGAAGTGTTCATGTTAACAAAGCCTCTAAATTATGTTACCGTAACCAAAAGTTGTATTACGCTAAAATTAACAGGAAGAACAAAATATTTTGTGTTACTGTGACATTAAAGAAGTATCCAACCAACAACAATGTTACACTGGCATTTAAATTTTAAATCATAGTATGAGAACTAAATGTAGCCTAGGCCAGCCCTCAAGCCTTGCAAAGCAGTTTACGTGATCCAAATAGGCATATATTTCTAGAGCATAAAGTACACCCACACGAAAGAGAACTGGAGTCGGTCGTTTAAATTCTATTTTAATACACCTCAATATGAAACAGAAACAGATGTGTTAAGGTACACCAGTTGCTAGGACGCCGGGTCCCCTGAAGGGAAGTGCGTCAAGCACTCAGAGCGTGGGTTCGATTCCCCTGCGTGCCGTAATTGTTTTTTTTCTTTAGTAATATTTATTTTTGTGACAAAATAATTATACTTCATTTTACACTACGATGTTTATTGAAAGCAAAAAAAAAAAGTCCAAGAATTTTTTTAAACTAATTTTAACATTAGTGCAGCACAATTTGTTTTGCCGTAACACTAAAGTTGTTTTGCCTTAAAACAAAATTTATTTTGCCGCAACATTAACACGACCTTAATGTTGTCAGTACGGTAAGAAGGTATTGTCTCAAAAGTACTTAATGTTACAGTAACATAAATAGCAACACTAACACTAACCCTAACAGCAATATTAGTTACTGACGGCTCACAGATAACAAAAAAGTAATGTTGAAGTAACATTAATACCGTTTTTATAGAATTATAATTTTTTTTTGTAAATTCCTCAACAGCCATTCCGAAGTAACTTAACCCGTACAAAATGGGTAGTTAGTTATAGCCGTTAAAAGAAAATTGATCTAAACGTTACAGTTTTGTCAGTTGACTACTATTCTACATGCACTGTGATTTCAAAGTTCGTAGTTAAACAGTGCATGAAAGTTTTTTGATAATATTGTTTTAGAAATAACTTTGGACATAATTTTCCTTACGAAAGCGACAACGATGTTAAACATATTGTGAAATGAAAGAACATTCAATTTTACCAACACTAATTACAATTTATATTAAATACTGTTATGATTCGTTTGTGGTTGAATTCCGTGTTTACTATACTGTATATCGTAAGTAAATACAAGCTGTAATTTTTCCTTGCATTGCATTTTTCACATTTTGCGATAAAACTCTCAAATGGCACCTCATTGTTTATGCGCTATCCACAAAATCCTGCATATTCAGTTGACTTTGGTATATCATATCGCGAGCCTCTTTATGTTATGATTAATTCCAACTCAAAAGTAGAACTGCGCATTTTAATTAGCTTAAATATTGGGTTTCGTGTTGAGTTTCAATATTATCCATGCTAGTGTACAGTTCATTATTATACAAACTCATCGGATGTTTTAAGTACAGAAGCTGTTCCTTTTAGCAATAAGGCCTGCAGCAGTTTGTTGTGTTCTGCTTTCTAACATAGCAAGCCGAGCGAGTTTGCGCGATCGGTATCTGCTTGTTTGCTCAGTAAACATGTGCGGTGCTCCGAAAATATAAAAATTATTTTTTACCATACAAGTCACCTCCCTCTTCCTCCCCCTCGACCATTAGCGCTACGCTGTGATCGTCAAAAATCAGAATTTTACGAAGGTTTTTTCCCCCCGTTGATATGTGATGTAGTTCAAAGGTCTAAAAATATTCGGAGCATGTGGGGGAAAAAATTGGATGGAACATTCTGCGCTGAGGGACGCACACAGGCCGGAATACCTTCTGTCCGAATGAGACAGTGTTTCTCATTTCCCGCAATGATGTAGCAGAAACGACTGGCGTATTGGTGATGAACAAGTTGCCCTGCGTTGTATGAATGCTGCATGGATTCATTGGATCGAGTCTGGAATCGCTGTTCTGCACCTCACCATATTGGACGGACGGGTCAGAGGTTACTCTGACTTCAAGTTCCCCTACACAACACATAATTATTTTTCAGAGTTATCTTTAAAAAGTCGAGATTTTTACGGTATAATTAATGGGAAAATGAGAATTCAACGACCTACTAATTTTTAAGAACTAAATATTTTTATTGTCCGCGCATCACATCTCGGTATAATGCTGGACATTTCTCAAAAAAATCTGTAAAGGCGCTAACATTTGGCTGTGCTTACACTTACAGTAACACGGAAACTAAAGAACATGCATCAACACTAACCTGCAACACACAAACGTGATCCTACTCGTATGTTTTGCAAACAAAAAAAAATACGATTTCTACTTTTCTGCGTTAATTCTTTACGCGAATGAGTAAAAAGTACGCTGCGATTGAGTAAGTGAAGAAATTTGGACGGCTCTTAACAACGGGGTCTTGAGAGCCGATGAGGGTATTTAGGTGAGTAGGGAGCAGCGCCGGAATGAAAGGACGGGGGAAACGGGAGATCCCCGAGAAAACCTCTGTAAAGATTTCATAAGTTATTTTGAAAATAGAGCAAGTAAGAATTTGCAATGTTGTCAATGCTGCCTCAAAAAATAAATTATCTGTCTTCTTATGTTGGTACAATCGGGTGTTGACCAATGTTGTTGTGGTTAATGCACTCGTACAACACAAACAAAAACATGTATTTTACATTTAAGTTAAATAAAAAAAATTTTCACCGACTTTCCTCTGAGGTTGCGTATGTAGACCAACCTATTATGTGACACACTTCGTCGAAAATGATAAAAGAAAATACCCCTTTACGCATTTTCGTAGATGGATAATCACATTGTTTTTTGTGACCGTGTAATCCTTACTTTTACTTTACCGTACCATAATGCATATGTGACAGCAAATGACGCTGCCAGATTGCAGTCCTAACACACTATTCAAGGCGTATGCGCGATCGTAACTGTGTCGCAGCCCTTAAAAATATTGAACTTTTTGAGTGAGTTTCAGAAAATTAAAAATTTTTCGGAATTTTTTTGGAATGAATTTGTTTGTACCCTGCCTAACAGCTTGTGCGTACTAAACTGCAGTACGTACTATCAGAAATAGGAAGGGTCAGTGTTTTGTTTCCTGCACGAAACTCGCTGTTCTACACACGCCACTTTAACATGTTCCATTTCT
Organism: Dryococelus australis; assembly: GCA_029891345.1. Lineage (NCBI taxonomy): Eukaryota > Metazoa > Arthropoda > Insecta > Phasmatodea > Phasmatidae > Dryococelus > Dryococelus australis. Next base: position 222,658,568 of record CM056994.1, read on the forward strand.
GCGCTCATGCATAAATAACAACGAACGGAACAGCATCATACAAGAGTTCGAGTGCATTTCTCTTAACGGCATCTGCTATTGCAAACAAGATTTTCATTCCATAATCGCAGTATCATCACATTTTTTTGCAAGTTGTGGACGGCGAAGCTTATGGCCAACTTATACCCAGCAGCTCAATTTAAAAATTGTGAATGACATATATTTGATTTTCTGAGATTGGGTGCCGCAGTTATTTCAAGTTGGCAAGCTTAGTAACATAACGGTAGAGTGATAATTTGTAGTTAAGTTACAAATATCTAATTAAATGTGATGTTATGATGCAAACTTTATAAAAATAAAACATTTAATAATAAAATGTATATATCATTCAACTTATTGATGTATCATTACCTAACCTCTGAACTGTCATCTCTAGTACCACAAAAGTCCCATCCCTGACCCATATTTCAATTTTATGGTACCGAAAGCCCTGGATTCAAATTCGATAATATTCATTAAGCGAAACTATTGTACGTATCGTGTTTGACCTGGATGCTTATTTCTATACTTTTCTCCTTCTCAATCGACATATTGAAGCTTAAAGAAAACGTTCGGGAATTCAATATAAGCCAGAAATTAAAACCTTCAATGTTTCCATGGTATTACTTATTTAAATTTTTCACTTTCTAATTTCGCACTTTGTATTTAAGCTCTGTTTGGCATATAAAAATATATTTTTAGTGTTTATAAAGTGAACAGAGAAGATTAAAGAAAGTGGTGGCAAAATTGACATTCATAGACAGGACAATATACGAAGAAAATCTTTCCCTACTCCATCTACAGCATGAATTCTTACTCTTCGACAAACTTATATATGCCAGGTTCGCTGTCCTCGACCTGTCGAAAACACTCGTGTACAATTTTTGTTATGGTGTGATGAAAGCCCAGTACGGAAATGATGACGTAAGGTGTGCACTGGTGCAGTATGATAGGGCTCGACCGTACTGCGACATGATGCGCATGCGCTTGAAACACGCTTGGAACGAAACACGCCCCCGGGTTCCTGTGGGGTATAGGATGTTTACGGTAAAGTGAGGACACTTAAGGCCCTCCCAGCTGTTATAACAATCAAGCAATTATATTTTATTGTTACCTCAGACGTTATCTTTCAGGAGCGATGAACTGTACACATTGTGTTTATTATTCAAGAGGATAATTTTATTTTAACACTTTCCCTAAGGATACGAATGAGCTAAATGGAGCTTTTAAAGCACGGCCTTAAAAATGCTCACTAAAGTTGAAAAGTGTAATAACTTCCCCACTACGCCCCTTACAGGCACCCCGCTGTGGTTGCCTAGCCGCAGAAGTCTGCGATATTGGAAATCTGATAAGTGATAATGGAATTTGTTTTGGGCAATTCTTAGTTATTGAGAAATTCAGGAGCTCCTTTATGTACCTACAGAAATTATTGAATTTTAAACTATTTGGCAAAATCATCTACTTACCGATATCAAGAAGAGAATAAAGCGAAAGTCCACTAAAAAAAGCAGTGCTGAATTTCCGTATTTACATAAAGTACCCACAAATGCTGCATATTACCGAAGGGCAAGTACTGATTTTCAGTTATTTGCTGTACATACTGTGCAAGTATTAAGCGTCGGAGGAATGGTCTTCATGGTCCTTAAAATATTATAAATAAGGTTGGCAGATTTCATAAATATCTGATTCGATTACCATGGAGTGACAGAAAAATCATCCGATGCCCCTACCAGCGCCTTCAGCTTGAACCAGAAAGTGGCCCTGTGCCAACGAATTCTTTAACTTCAGGGGACATTCCTCGTTTTTCCGGAGAGTATTCTAATAATAGGTGTTAATGCAAGAATTCTCAACAACGGAACATAGGTATTACCTACCGCAGTACTACTTGTTTGCCATATTTGGTACGAATCAGTCAATTGATTCCTGGGATATGACATGAAAACTTTATTTATTTATTCGTGGGGCCACGGTGGCTGAGCATTTAGTCTGCTCGCTTCCCACCAAGGCGAAACGGATTCAATCCCCGGTCGGGTACCTCCAGGATTTTTGCATGTGGGAATCGTGCCGGACGATGCCGCTGGCGGGTTTTCTCGGGGATCTCCAGTTTCCCCCCCGCTGCTTTCATTCCCACGCTGCTCCATACTCACCTCGCTTCACCCTCATCGGCTTTTAAAACCTCGATATTAAGAGCCACACAAATCTCTTCAGTCACTTTATTTATTCGTGTGGCACTATCATACAAAATGGCGGATAAGTGATATTTTTATATGCTGCTTGTTATAGATACTGTCAGTATACAGACTTTGGTTGAAATCGGTTTGATGATTGCCGATATAAGATATCACCCTAGACATTAAAATGCCCGCCATTTTCGAAAATAAGTGCCCGGCCTAGTCGAAAACTATAAAAGTCAGTTAGTACTTTGTGTGTATTGCCCATTTAATATAAGTGGGATTAAATCTGACAGACAATGTGACCAACCTACACACTCTATAAACAGTATGCTATCCTTCGTGCAGTATTGTATTAGCTGATGAACTGCTGCGAGATCCGTGTTGTTAAGGTTGGCTGTTTTGATGATGGATTTGGAAGAAAATAGTACTCGGAACTAAAAGTTGTAATTTAAAATCTTAATTATACTTACAACATATATGATTTAAATTATGTTTGTAAAGCAATATTAGATTTTCTTGGCTATTAGTAACTGGACTTTAAAAACATGTTTAGCATTTATTACAGAGTATGTCGACACATACGAACAGTAAACGTTTCCAGCCAATGGCTAGCCATGTTTATGTTTCCATTTTCCAGCCCGGTGAAGGCCGTTGTGCGTGCGCTTTTTTTCTCGCCGTGTTTATTATACGAATATCTTATTGGTGTAGTCGGAATATTTAATCGGTAGCTAATTATTTTTTTATTTGCTATTTTCGAACACAGTTGGTTGTAGGTACCGTTGTATTGTGTTTTCTTGAGTGAAATGTAATATTAATCGGCACGTCGTTAAAACTGCTCGTTCCGCCATTTTCCTAACCGCCTTCGACAATGAAGTGACGCAAATATAATTTCCGTATATAAGTTTAAGTTTGTTTGTATCATGAAACGTGCGCAGTGTTGATTTCACTGGATGATTTTAAAAATTAATGAGTTAATGATAGTGACGAATAAACGTTATTTTACTGAAGTAAACTCGCAAGGATTGCCATAGAAAGACACGTGTTCAAGAGGTTGAAAATATTACAAACAGTAAGTTTGCGTGTTTTGTAAATGTATCTGTAAACCGTTAATATAATTATTGAAATGCACGTGGCCTGAAAGAAGCCGCACTTTCCACACTTTTGTAATAAGTGAATAATATTTGTATACATCGTAAATTCGAGTCTAAGGTTAACTGTGGTCAAAGGGTTTGTTTTGTGTGTGTGTGTGTGCGCGCGCGTGTGTTTGTGTGTGTGTGTGTGTGTGTGTGGAGGGGGGGGGGGGGGGGTCAGCATCTGTACGAATATGAACACCGACGTGTGTATCGCGTTTTGTGTTTTCATTAAAGTTATCATTTTCAAAGTTAAATAATTTAAATGTTGTTTCCATACGAGTAAAATTTCCCAATGCTCCATGAAAACAGTATGCAACTCAAAATTCTACACACTCATTAAGAACATCAAAATAAACCCGTCTCATGAAAGACGTTAATCTAAAGGCCCCCCCCATTTTTTTTATATCATTTCCTTTTTCCATCGAAATAAAATAAACAGAACCCCAAAACATTTAATTCTCTAATTAAAAAATAACCGGTTGGAATGCCAACCTAGCAATATCCAATATCCTACATAAATTATTGGACGGAAGTTAGCTAACGTCAGCCTTTCAGTGCCTGCCATGGCAGGGAACAGGAGGAAAGAGGAAAATGCAAGTGTGCATATGACTCAAGCCATTTGTTTACAACGTCTTTTTCTTCAGTCACAAAACATTTGCGGTGGAAGGATACACTGTGGCCGTGCTACTTTTCTAGAATTGTCAAAATTTACCCCACTTACATAAAATGGACAGACAATACCTAGTTTGGTGAAATTCAGTTCAAGCTCCGAAAATTGAAAATGGTTCTGGGAGAAGGAGGGCGGAAGGGGAAGAGCCACACAAATACAGACGCACACATACATATATACAGGCAGGAAAGTGGTCTTATAAGCCCTTTTAGCCTACTTTCTGAAGGAAAGAAAGGCTTACCAAATCACTTTCCTGTATGACTGTGCTGTGTCTCGTGTGTGTGCCTCCCGCCCCAATCATCAAGTTTTGAACTCGTGAACCGAATTTCATTAAAGTCGGTACACATATAGTACAAAGGAAGGACACCTGACATATATAATTTTCTACCATGCAGGGTTCTTACTTTCGAAATGGCGGATATTTTAACATTTAGGGCGATGTCATATCTTGGAAACAATGTAACCTATTTTAACCAAATTTTGTATGCTGACAGCGCAAGTTATAAGCATTAAATTTAGAGGTTAATATTGTTTTTGGTCCGCCATTTTGGAAGATAGCGCCTCATGAATAAATAAAGCTAATTATGTTATATCTCAAAAACTACTCAGCCAATTTTCGCATAATTTGGCACATAAGTTATACTGTGATTGGCCAGGCAAATGTCAGTAATTGGAAGTAATTAGATACGTATTTTCAAAATGGCGGCCATACAAATATTTAGGGTTTATTTGGCATAACTATCATACCGTCTGACCAATTTTAACTAAAGTTTGTACGCTGACAGTATCTAATTCTATAAGCCAAACAAGGACCACATTTGCACGCCATTTTCGAATATAGTGAAACATGAAAAATTAAAGCTTTTATTTTATATCTCGAAAACTACTGCACCGATTTTCTTCAAATTTGGTAAGTTAGTAAAGCTATGATAGGACATGCAAGTATAAGTACGTAAATTTGATTACGTATATATTTTCAAAATGGTGGCCATATAAGTATTTTAGGTTTATTTGGTATGACTATCATATCATTTGGCCAATTACAACCAAAGTTTTTACACTGACAGTATATATTACAAGCGTTATATAAACTAAAAATAACCACTTTTGTCGGTCATTTTGAAAGATAGCGCTGCATGTAAAATTAAATCGTTTACAATATATCTCCAAAATTACTGAATCAATGTTCGCCAAATTTGACACCTAATAAATAGGCCAGGTAAATATGAATTATTAGAAACTTGCTTTCAAAATGTCGGCCATGTCAATATTTTAGGTTTATTTGGTATAACTAACATACCATTTGACCAATTTGGACCAAATGTTGTATGCTGACAGTATACATAAGTCACCAAATAAACAAAAATAAAGCATTTGTCCGCCATTTTGTAAGATAGTGCTCCTTGAATTATTAACATTTTTGTGTAATTTATCAGGAAATAATTGATTGATTCCTTCCTAAATTTGGCAATCCAGTAGTACTGCCTCAGTTGATATGTACAAATATGTTTCATGTATGAGAGTCTGATATTTTCAAAATGGGCGCCATCTAGATATTTTAGTATAATATGCTATATCTTTGAAAATATTTTATCAATTCCAACTTTACTTTGTATTCTGGGACTATATATAACAAACACCAATTCTGTCTACACGAAGCCTCTTTTCCCTACATCCTGTAATATAGTGCCACACTGATAAATAATGTTTGTCATATCTCGGGGAAAAAAATTTCTATTCCTACCAAATATGGCAAACATGTAGTAGCTGTGGTAGGTAATATTAACTGGTATTTTTTAGGTATGTCAGAAACTTATTTTCAAATGGCGGCCATATAGCTATTTAGGTTTTGTACTTTATATCGTCGAAACCATGTAATTAATTCAAAATAAACTTTGTATCATGGCTATATGTATTACACCAATCAAATGCGTACACACAAAATCTCCTTTGTTCTCATTTTGTAAAATAGTATCACTGACAAATTGAACTTAAGTGATCTCCGAAAAAACAATCGATTTCTACCAAATTTGGCAAATGGTTAGCACTATGACAGGCTATGTAAACTGATAAATTTTTGAGTGGGTCAGACATATATACTTTCAAAATGGCGGCCATGTAAACATTTTAGCTTCAAATTTTTTATCTACAAAACTCTAAAACAAATTTCAACTTAAATTTGTATGCTGATAGTATCAGTTGTATCCATCAAAATTGTCTATGCAAAGCCTAATTTCTCCGTCATTTTTGAAGATAGGCTCACATAAAATAAATATTTTTTATTCTGTATCTCGAGTAACAATCAACATATTTCTTTCAGATTTGGCGAAAAAGTTCTACTGTGGTAGTCTATATTAATTTATATGTTTTAATTATGTAAGTCGCTTATTTTCTGAATGTCGCATATACAAACATTTCATCTTAACGTGCTTTATGTACGAAACAATGTAACGGATATAAATTTAACTTTGTATATTTTATCTATGGCAATAATCTAATGTGCTGATGTATAAACTTTTTTCCGTCCATTTATGAAGATCCTCACATGATCAATGGAGGTTTTATGCCATATCTCGAGGATCAATCAACCGATATGCATACCTCCTATGCAGATTTGTTTGTGCAAAGTAGTGTCAGATGAGTAAAATGAATATTTTGTCATATATGCGGAATAATACTACAGAAGCCCAAGCATAGTTACATGATTAAAATGGGTCAGACAATGATTTTCAAAATGGCGGTTGTATGCATAATTTGATATGTTTGGCATAGGCTATCTACTTAAGAGTTTAACAATTTTAATCAACCTTATTATGCTGACATTATCTTTTACAAACATCGTATACACAGCCTCTTTTAAGCAATTTTTTGAGATATCCCCATCAAAAAATAAGGTTTTTATGCAATATCTCGGAGACCTATATGCCGATTTCCATCTAATTTTTCACACAAGGAGCGTTATGGTAGGCCATGTAAACTTATGTGTTTTAGTGGCTGAGACACTTATTTTCAAAATGACGGCTGATTAAATATTTCAGGTTAGTGAACCCTATAATTCAAAATATTAGACTGATTACATCCGAATTTGATGCTCTGAATCCTACCTCCGTGATGCAGATAATTGCACGCTAGTTTAATTTTACGAGTTTTTCTGAATTCTAATCCCGTGTAAGTGACTCGTGTATTTTAATTATCTTTATACTGTTTTGCATGTTTCTGGTTTCATCTCTGATGATATTGCTGTCAATGTCCACCTACCATCTAAGCTTTTATGAACTTTGCTCAAATGTATTTGCACTCATATAGAGGAAAGTTGGCTCATTAGTTATCAATATCTTCTTGCTTTCCTTCGGAAACTAGGCTAAAAAAGTAATATTGTATAGTGTGAATAAAATTAAATGTATACGAAGTTAACATAACATAAACAACATGACATGTATAGTTTTACAGTGAATAAAATTCCATCATGTGTAATATACGGGTAAAAAGAGCGCCCATTAAATCAATTCAGCATATGCCACCTGCAAGGTTCGCTCCGTAGACCTGCCCTCTTGTACACATAGCGCTCATCCCCTAAACTCAATTGAACGATCTGCCATCCCGTGCGTCCAGTGACGTATTTAGATGTTTTCACGCCAGGATGTCATATTTAATACTTTTCAAATAAAATGAGTGAGTGAAGATATTTGGACGGCTCTTAACAACGAGGTGTTAAGAGCCAATGAAGGTAAAGCGAGGTGGGTATGGAGCAGCTTCGGAATAAAAGGGCGGCGGAAACGGGAGATCCCCGATCAAATCTGCCGACCAGTGGCATCGTCCGGCACGATTCCACTTGTGAAAATCCGGGAGTGAACCTGCCGGGATCGAACTCGGTTCCCCTTGGTGAGAGGCGAGCGCGCTAACCGCTCATTCAACGCTGTCTCTTGTCAAATATTTTACCATATACTACTTACAGTGAACGTGTACGTCATAAATTCTATAAATATAAATGTTATGTATGCCCATATAGTTTGAAACTTATATTTGTTTACAATATTTATTTAGTGTAGGGCCTACATATATAGTGCAGGTTCTAATATAGATATCCAAATACTTTCACGTAATTTGTATCATAGCATTTTTGTGGCTTAACTATATTGTTATGTTATATTTATCACAGTCACACATATTATCTTGAATTATTCATTATATAGATTTACGTAAATTTAAATTATAAAAAGGGAATGTAAACCATGAATAAATCACAAAATATCGTACCCTTTTGTAGATGGGAATTCTCCGCGATTCGAGGTTTTCTGCTTCACAATTAATGAAAGCGGCTGGTTCGTTTATGAATGGCATCCCGTTGCTCTGAAATCGGAAAGCGACAGTCACAGGATATCTTTAATTATGGCAGCATGCTTGCTGCTATCAGTAACATCCTTATCTACTGATACCGTCACAAAGTAGACATGTGCGGCTACATCAGTGTCACTTCAAGATCTGTTGAGCAGTATCTCTGACTTCTTTTTACTCTGTCTAATCTCTCATGACATTTTTGTTTGATTCTTTGTAACTAATTTCACCTTGCTGGTGTTAAACCTATTTTGTAAGACGTGGTAAATGAAGTTATTTGGTTTTAGTACAAAGCTGACACATTTCTGGTGGTCCTTATAGTAAGTTCGCTTGGCAAGCATCACTTTATTGTCCAAGTTTACATAGGTACACTTAAAAGTACAGTAGCATTTATAGCTTATGTTAGGAAGCTATTTTCAAGCCTAATGGAAGATAAGTATTTATGGAAGAAAACTGAGTAACTACCGATTTCTTTTCTAAGTGTCCAGTAAAGACAATGCTGACAGTCTATTAGATATCTTAAATCTTTCTCTGAAATGTAAGGAAAAAAGACTAGAACTAAACAGTTTGAACTCGTGTTTTACGTCGCATGGTTGTGAGAAGACGGGTGCAAGATCGTAATGCCACCACGACATTTTTGAGCTCCGAAGCACATGTTTCTGAATCGGTGTTTGTACATTTGAGTAATAGCTGTTGATATTGGGCGATTCATGATCGGTCTTCGCCCTCCCCTCGCATACACCATAGTCATACAAGCGTGATATGCGAAATTAACATACGAAAATTGAAACCATTAACCCGAATCTCGAGCCTGTCGATTCTTCTAGAAGATTTTCTTTTATCAGCTATCCTTAGTGTTTTTTTTTTTTTTTTTTTTTCACGCTTGGTTGCTGAGTATTTGGATTGAAGCCATCGGATGTCGGAATCAATCCGCCTGCCAAGGCAGTTTTTGGAATCTCGTTTCCTGTAGAGTTTCATCTTTTATATCCGCGTGCTGTAGAAAATTTGTAAACTGAAGCTTGTGTGTAGTTTTATATAAACATAATCGTAATTGGTGATTTGACTTGCCAAAAAGCTGTGTTTATTTCTTCGCATCAAATGATAATAGGGTACCATTGTATTTTCTCCAAACATTTCTTGTAAATGTGATTTAGTTGGAGCAACTAAATGTTTAACACTAAGCGATACGGGTATTTAGAAATTCATGTGTTGCAAGAAATCGGAAAAAACGACTACAAATATCAAGGAAATGACAGTGTAATCCGGAGAAACACAACAGAAATCGAAAATCCAAACATATAGAAACACTATTGTTGGTTACTAAGGTAGGCAGCTGCCTCCATAGAAACGCTATTATGCGTATCTCCGGTGTAGTCTTAAACGAAAAGCTTCATACTTAATAACTAAAAAACACATCCATGGGACGTCTGACTATTCCTTTTAAGAAGACAGGTTCTGGAACGGTGATGAGAGACGAAATGCGATGATTTGGTCTATTCGATATGATATTCACACTTTTTGAATCAAACCTTTGAAAAATTACCCCATGACGTGTTTGGTTGTTTCCTAAATATTTAATGTGTCTCCAGCGTTCTATACTTCTGTTAAGTTATAAATGTCTTTTTTTTTTTTTGGTAAATTGATGTTTCATTTATTACAATATTTCGTTTACAATTAATGTGAATAAAACAGAGAGATGTGTATGTGTATTGGTAATGCCTAGTAAGAAATATTACGCCGAGTGCGCACAAGCACAGTGTAATTATCTAGACTTAGTAGAGCTTTGTTTTCGTGAGGCGGAGGAATGTAGCGTGAAGGTAGAACTTCAACGGGGCTTAACAAAAGTTGGGAGTAACCATCAGTTGATTATATCAATGTGTAACATGGAAGTTTCGTGGATCTGATAACAGTTATTCTGACAGTCGCTTCAGTCGTCTCGGAAGTACGACCATTCATCACATTCGGCAGTCCTTAGTGGAATGAAAGTATTCGTACCCACCCGATGCAGTAATTGTTCCGATCCTGGTTTGGTTTGCCTGAACATGTTGCCTGCAGTCTTGGTTAGGTCCAGCTGGCGGGTCTCTATCGCAGCGAAAATATAGGCTGTTCACGGTAAAGTGAGCACTTTTGAAATCCCTCTCTTCGGGAATAATTTTCTATAAATATACTTTATTTTAGCTTAAGACGTAAACTTCCGAGTGCAGTGGAATTTATACACTGTGTTTATTGCATACATGACAGTATTTATATAAATATATGGTTAAAGACTAACAAATGGCTAAAAGAAGAAAGTAACTAGGGCCTCAAAAGTGCTCACTTAACCGTGAACAGCCTATATCAGTTTTTAGTGTTTCTCGTGGTGGCCCCAGTTTTCTCTATCCGTACGTCCGTGTTCCTTCATTCTCCCTTTTCCTCGTATTTCGTACTTGATCAGCACATTTACGTCCCGACTCGCCCTCATTAACTCTGCTCTTCGTTTCGGTTTAATTTGGGTGTATCTGTGCATGATTTCAGCGCCACGGTCAGAACATGCGAATGTATGGCTGAGCGAACATCTGGTTCGCTGCCACCACGAACTGTAGAACCGCTTCTCCTTCCAGGAAAGAATTTTAATTTTAAGTTTTTAATTGCGCTGTCAAATGTATATACCAACGTATTTTTCCGAGGTAACTTTCTTGACATGTAAAAATTTCATACGCGCAGACGATTGCGTTATAACGAGAGAATCTTACATTAATCAGACATTACAGAGGAAATTACACTGAACGCCACTTCAGTTTAGACACTATCCAGTATATGCATATAGGAACTGTTCTGGCAGCTGTTTCAAGTTTAATTTATTTTTTTACTAGAATTTCAGGATTACCTTATGTTTTACAATAAATTTCATCGCACGGCAATGAATCGAACACGCAACTTTTCAAAACAGTAAGATTAAATTTTGGTTATTTCTTTGTAATATATTGTTCCTATATATATGTGTGTGTGTATTTATATATATACACATATATAAATTCGTAGAATAATTAGGTAAAAATCGCACAAGCACAGTGTATATATATTTCACCACAGTAGATACTTGAAGTGCGAAGAGGACTGAGCATTGATTGCTCATGTCACTCGGATACTAGTTTCAATAAACGAGACGTTCAAGTGAGGCAGATAATATGTGATGTGTAGTTCCTAGTCCCAGAAATAAGTATGAAAACTTTCTTGGAAAATTTTTTAAATACCGAGTCGGAGTTCTTCAGGAGAACCGTATTTAATATGTAGCAAATTAAATAAGCAATATAGCCCAATCATTTCTATGCTTTAAAATTTCTTCTCACACAAATATATATTTGTATGGAAAATTACAGTAGTTTTAATTAATTGATTTTATCAGATTTTTACTACCGCACATGTTAATGTGATTTTAGTCCTTACTCTAACAAATATTTTGAAATGAGTGTTTGTCATATATAACCTATCCACAAACATAAAACCCACTGTTTGTAATATCTGTGTGTTATTTTTGTTTTAATATGTACAATATTAATACGTACCTTAGATAATAAATTGTAATTTACATTGTTACGTATATACGCTGTTAACATTGAACATAGGGTAAATATTGCTATAGGCTGTTCATGGTCAAATGAGAACTTTTGAAAGCCCTGCTTAAGATCTACTTGCACGCACCTTGTCTATTCATTCGCTTTATATGAAATTAACATTGCAACGCGCCTCAACACTTTATTCATGTTCAAGTGAAACTATGTAATTATTAGTAAAGTAAATATTCTTTAAATTTGCTCATGTTTGCACTTCGAAGCAATAAAAAAACAGAAAGCGAGAGAAATAATTTAAGTTATCACAAATGGCTACCTAACACTTTTTATTCGACGTTAAGATATGGAACTAATTTACGTCCATCGTTACCAACTTTAATGGATGCATGTCACTCAGTGCACCCGTTAAAATATATGAAGGTAGGAGCAGTGACTTTTTTCTAAGGGACATTTCAAAAGTGCTCACTTTATCGTGAACAGCCTTTTAGAGAAATAAATGTGGCGGATCTAAGTCGTTGAAATAAAGGTATTCAGGCAACATGTCAATTCCTTTTCCTAATGTAGATATTAGGAGGCATTCATATGATGTGTTAAATTATCATATTTCACCTTGTCAGCGAATAAAAAAAATATGAACCCTGGCATCGCTGCGACTCGGCGTTCATTCCAAATTTCTAGAGTTATATATCGTTAGGTTTTGGTCTTGATCCTGGCGGACAGAGCTTACACCGATCATAAGCAACGAATGTTAAGGGGTCTGCCCGCCTGCCTGGCACCCGAACTGCGGTGCAGTGTGCTTGAAATACAGTTTTTCTGACAAAACTATTAAACGTTCTTCTAATGTGCTAGTTTACAAAAAGAACGCACACTTCAGACTAAATCTGTCGGTTACTTACAATATGTCACGCACGTTAGAAACACCACATCGGAGCACTCCAACAGCTAAAAACGGCTTTTTTTCAAAGCGCTGTATCACAAAATATCCGCATTGTATTCACACAGATGTAATCAAGGGGCACACATTAAACCTTGCTACAGTTTTTCCACCAATAAAATTACAGTGTTACTGCTGGAAGTCCCATAGATACACGCAGCACATCGATAACATTGCACACCAGTTAGAGCCTTGCGAGTAGTGGCGATGGCGCACTTGTAGCGCGCGGCAGTGTCGCCCTTATGGATCCAGCGCTTCTCGGCCTCAAACGTGAAGAAAAAAGCTCCGGCATGTTGACATGCCTCTTAACGATATGATATTGTAAGTGAAGTGCATTTTTATTTACGACGCCTTTATCGGCAGTGTTTAGGCGAGCAGTTGCCTCTCCACATTGTTTTTCTTCTCTGTGTGTTGACAAGCAATGCAATTAAAGTGAATATGCAGCAGGTTACTTTGGAATAAAAACTGTTTCGAGAAATTAACTTCGAAAATGGATACCGATTGCAAAAACGTGTTCTTGCTTGTAGGCAGGTATTGTTTATACAAGGTCTTCAATAAAACAAAAACATCGTACGTGCATAAACGCGTAATAAGGGATAAATCTATTGAAATTCGTTAACTTGTGAAAATATTTTTAATGTTCTTCACGTGGTTTCTGGCTTCGGAAAAAGGTTAAATGTGTATCGTACACAGTGTGTAAAAAATATCTATAATTTATGAGCATGAAAGCGAGTGGATTCCGTTACCATGCAGTTCTGTTTGGCCGATTAGTTAAACCAGCGGTTTATTGCGATGTGCTTTAATTGTGTTCAAACTAGTGCTTCCAATTTAGCCGACGGATTAACTTGTGATACGAAAGAACGAAAAAGGTCAAGTACAAAATTATGTACCACTGATCATAAAAAAATTTTTAAATTAATTTAGTACTGCAACACGCCGTACTAACACACCGTAATCTACGATTACTTGAAAAGTGAAGCGCAGTAAATAAAATACTATCGTAAATTTAATATCTCTTACGACTGACGGTTGTGCTATATACAGACACAGAAGAAGCTTATATTAAAATTCATTAGAAAAGAACAGGTCGAGGCTTGATCGTGGAAAATAAAATAACCTCTATAAATAACGTCAGAAACTTAACCAAACGGTGTTTTTGCATGTGGCTATAAAAACTACTACGTTGTATTCTCTTCGGTTTGAATGTTATAGTAGCAGACATATAATAAGAATGCATCAATACCTTTAGGCGATTTTTATCATGCAATGGGTAACGTTTTTATAAGGGTGTGTGTATATGCTGCTTGTTTGTAAATGCAGCCATCATTCTTCTCTTACGCCATGTTTGGAAGGAACTTGCCACTGTGAGGTTAGCTCTTGGCCAACTCACTATACGCTATTCACGGTAAAGTGAGCACTTTTTAAGTCCTTTTCAATACGCATTAACCACTAATAAATATATTTTATGGCAACTTTAGACGTTAACTTGTGGGAGTGGTGAAGCGTATACACTATTTTTATTGGCCACGTGGCAATGTTCATATTAAAAAGTAGCGGAAAGATAGAAATTGGCTGAAAGGGAAAACCTAGCAGGGCCTTAAAAAGTGTTCACTTTACCGTGAACAGACTATAGCACCCGAGAGCAGATAGTTTCATAACTAGTATCGAAGGTGCTTGAGACTCAGCGCCGTCTACGGCACCTGAACAAAGATCGTGATTTCGCGATCGGCAACTTCGTTCCGAGAAACTTGGGATAAACTTCCTCGGCATCTCTCGATCTGCGCTTTGCTCGCCCAATTTACCATCTCTGTGAACTCTCTCTGTGTGGCGGATGAGGGATGGCCGCAAGATATCCATCTGTAGTGCACTTGTGAACGGGGCTACTGTTAATGACCAATTGACCGAAGCTAGCTGATGTGGGTTAAAGCCCAAGTTGAAGTCTCGGCGTAAAGTGATCCTGGGATCCGAGCGCAGTTTTCTGGCGGTCAGTGGAACCACTGAGCAGATGGAGTGCTCTCTGGGATTCATGAACTCCAGGTCAAAGTACAAAATTGTGAAGAAAATATAATACCTCTTACGACTCACAGCGATTTTAAGGAATGTGCAAATATTAGAAAATATATTGATATATACCTGGAAATATTTACTAGTTGTGATGAGTGATTCCCTGAGTTGAAATCTGAAATACATTAACTTTAGGTGAGTAATACTACGCCCTTGTATCAATAAAATAAAATATACATCCCGATAAGTTATACAGGATGGAACTGAACTCCACCGACAAACTTCAGCAGGTGATTCCTCATCAAAAAATAGGTCGAAAATATATACACGATTTATTACCCTAAGTCTATTTCGAAGGGGTGTAACCGCCTTTGAAAGTGTAGTTGAATCAGATGTGATTTTGTTAGTAACACAGTCAGAATGGACGATAAGTGAGTTTCTAAATACTGCAATATCAAATGTACAAAAATATGGGCTCCAATATCAACGTCCATCCATGAAAAGGAAGGCGTTGGCAGCACATTTGTGCAACTAAAAATGCAACTGTACCGCTTTGTTTGTTGTTTGCTGTAAACTGTTTTGCAAGGCTTGAGGGCTGGTCTAGGCTACATTTAGTATTCATATCGTGCTTTAAAACTTAAATACGGTGGTTTCATTTCACAATGTTGATGCTGTTTACTACTAACCGCCATTGTACAACAGTATTCATGTTACTACAACAGTCATTTTTCGTTACCTGTGAACCGTCAGTAACTAATGTTGCTGTTAATATAATATACTGTTAAGTTATTATGTTAACTTAACATTAAAATAATCACGTATATCAATTCTGTACTGTCAACTTTAAGGTGGTGTTCGTGTTACGGCAAAACAAATATGTTGAGCTGATGTTAACATTTGTGTTAAAATTTCTCTTGTTATTTATTTGCTTTAAAAAATCATTCCGATGTAAAATAAATTAAGTACTATTATTTCGTCACAAAAAGAAATATTACCAACGAAAAAAAAACAGGGGAGGGGATTCGAACAGTGCTATCTTGACATGTTTTATTAGGTGTCGTATTGTAAGTATTTATTACAACACAACGACAAACTGCATTGTCTTTCTTCACGTGGAAATACTTTATGTTCTATAAATATATGTATAAGTGGTACGCGTACTGCTTTCCAAGGCTCGAGAGCTAGTCTAAGCTGCATTTAGTTCTCAAACGATGCTTTAAAATTAAAAAAAAAAAAAAAGGTGGTTTAATTTTACGAGGTTAACCCTGTTCACTTCCATCTACTATTTAACAACGACACTTTTGTGTAACGGACATTTCTTTAGTATCGCAGTAACACAAGATATTGTGTTCTTCCTGTTAATATTAGCGTCATACAACTTTTGGCTGCCGCAACATTGATTAGAGTCTTTGTTAATTAGTTAACATTAACATTTACAGTATGTTTGCATTACAGGAATATAAAACTTTGTAAATGGTTAACATGAAGAAACTTTGTCACAACGTTATTAATGTTACTACAACATTAACGATTAAAGAAATGTTTTACTAGCAAATGTTTTTGTTGCAGCAGCATAGACTTTATTTCTGTTGATATTCCCACATACCACTATTCTATTGGTTCACATTTCGCTGGGAGCCAATGTAATGCCGAGTTGACAGTGTCCCAGTGACCTTTTCCTTCCCGGGTATCCTAATATTCGATCCTAGAGTGAATATGAGGTAGAGAGATCTCGCTGACTGTGCAGAACAAGTCTCCGTGTCCCAACATTGAAATTCTATCATGAACGACGTGAATAGGATTTGTAGTTAGAACATTGTTTGGCGAACAAGGTCTGCGCCATGTTTGTATACTTCCTCTAACCAATTTGTAATACTGTTTGATTTTATTCGTATAAAATAGCTTGTCTTTTGCACCTCCACCAATGCTATACCCACTTAAGGAGAGTATAGTTCAATCAAATCAAGTAGGGCAGATCAAGAAGGGTAGTCAAGGGACAGTTAATTAACCTTCACTAATTAAGTCTGGACGATCTTTACTGATACAATTTACAATAAATGCAATGTGATGTGGGTAGTGGGGTTAGGGATCGAGGTAGGTGTTAAAGGACAATCTGTTGAGGGAGAACAAGGATATAGGGGGCTCCGGGCTCGCTCGCTCTCTCACCCTAACGTAAAGACACTTACCCCCCAATCGCCGCTCGAAGACCGCTGTTCAGGGATGACTGACACCGGCCCTTAGCCGCCGTCTTCACCACATTTCTCGTTCGCGTCCACCTTCTCCGATGTCCTTTATTCCTATTGGCTCGCCCTTGTAGCCTGGGCTAGGTTACTGCCGTTAGATATTTATGAAATTGCTGCAACCCCACTGTGACAACCAGACCCGGATATTCTACGCACTTCTGCAGATTCCTGCATTTTCAGTCGTTGCGTTACAGTCGCCGTTGTTAGTGAACATTGTTTTAATAACAGTCGTTTGTCGTATTCCTGCCTTAACCCGGCCTCGCTTCTTGCGTTGTAAACGTAACAATGCGCAGAAGACACAAGAATCTGTCCACCTCATCTTTAGTCAGTGATTGAAATCAGGCAATGACGTACGACGCACGTCGAGAGAGTTAGTACCTCGGGAACCAGTGCAAGAGAAAGCAGAGGCTCCTATCTTGACTCTTGTCAAAACTCGGCGTACATCAGCCGTTTCAAGGCGCGGTTCTTGCCGCAGCAGCTGCGTGGAGGAAACACTGCAGCATGCAGTATGCGAGTCGCGGGTGCGCTGTGCAAGTGTTTGGTGAATGAGGGTGCGACGAGAATAGTGTACGGCGAGGGCGAGGCCTGCCCGAAATAGCGGGGCTAGCCGCTGCCCCCTTCACACGCAGCTGCCCCATCCCCTCCTGAGGTCACGTGGTCAGGTCGACCTCGAGCCCTGCCTGCGCCCCGCCATCAAGGTCGCGGTGCCAAGTACGACAAAAGAGAGAATACTGGACAGCTCGCCGATTCTGGCGGGACAAGCGACGGTGCTGCGCTCTCGCGGTCTGGTGTAACTGATAAAGGCTGTTCACGATAAAGTGAGCTCTTTAGAAATTAACCTTAGAAAAAAAGTCACTCCCCTTACATGCATATATTTTAATGGGCGCACTGAGTGATATTCGCCCATAAAGTTGTTAACGATGGATGAAAAAGTAGCTCCATATCTTAACGTCGAATAAAAAGTATTAGGTACCCATTTGTGATAACTTAAAATTATTTCTTTCGCTTTCTGTTTTTTACTGCATCGAAGTGTAAAAATGAGCAGATTTGTAAAGTATTTACTTTCTGAATAATTTCACAGTTTCATTTTTCCGACGGATGAATAAAGTGATGAGGCCCATGGCAATGTTAATTTTTCATTAGGTGGAGCAATACACATGTATACAAGTAGATCTTAAACAGGGCTTTCAAAAGTACTCATTTTACCATGAAGTACCTATATCTTCGTAGATTCCGCTCCACCATATAAACAAATGTCACGGCCCGTCGTTTTACGAAATATAAAACGTAGGAATTAAAAAATAGTTTCGAACGAATTTAAAAAATAAAAATTCCAGGCGGAAAATTTGCGATTTATAACTTTTTAACAAAACGGTTTAAAATCTTTTCGATGTCATATTTTAGATCTCATGATAGATACAAGTATGCAGACGCTGTATTCAATATTAATGTACGTATAACTGGAAACTGGTCAAACTTGTTTCGTATATAGCTGCTAACAATGGTTCGAGAAATGTCAGCTACACGACTTGGACACGCTGTTTAAACAAATTTTGTGATGTGTATATAATATGATTTACAGTGTGTGCTCGGGTCATTTTCCTACTGATTTCGTCAGGAGTCCTAATTCGCTTAGTTAAGGGTATGAAAAAAAAAATTAGTAACACATTCATGTTTAATAAACATACAATAATTGGTATAAAAATTACATCAGGGCCCCAAAACACAATTTCTGCAGGTACTTACTTCAATTGCTCAAAACCACTGAAGTAACGCGTCTTCAAAGTCCCATATTTGGCTAAATTAATTGTAAACTTTGTTTATTAATTTACCTGCATCAGCTACCCAACAATGTCAAAATGTGCGATAAATACTTAAAAAAAGGTAAACAATGACAAAATTTAATGATCGATTGTTTTTTAAAACGTAAAAATGATCAACGTGAATACTATGGAAAAAAAATACGCAAAAAATTAGGCATACGTAAACGTAAAATTCAAACGTATTGATGAATTACAGTTATGTACATATTAATTTTTAAAGAACGTAGCTGAAGTATAAATTGTCTGCAACGATTATTTATGATCTATGAATTTTTGTGTCATGGTTCATATGTTTTGGAAATATTCACATATAAAATATTTAGTTAAAATCTTTCTGTGCGTTGCATGTTATGCTAACTTCTGTTATTTATTAATAAAAGGCCTTTATTTGAAATTTATATTACAATAAATTTTATTTTTGTATATTTTACATCTCTATAAGACACATTTAATCCAGACTACATATTGCCTGAAACTGTTTTTATAATCTGGCGTGTTTGTATATCAATATTAATCAGTTTTAAATCTAACTTAAATATAAATTAAAATATTATAATATGCAGTGTAAGTCGGACTGTATGTTGCGTTTTATAAGAACTTGTGTAAATTGTTAGGGTTGAAGTAAAGCCACTGCCTATGGAGCACTGCACCCAATTATACAATCTGAAGAACTTATTTAAAAAATAATAATATGGACACCATAAAAATTGTCAGAAAAGTGCGATTTAAGTTGTATATGAAAGAAGAATGTCTATATTTTACGAAATTAAACTGTATTTACTAAAATATACTTTTTAAATGTCAAAAAAATAATCGATTAAAATAGTCTGCATTTTAAACCAAATTTATGCACTTTTCCATTCAGGAGGCTGCAGAGGGAAGAATTTGCAAGAAAATCTTCGTCGTGGAATATCGTCATAATGTTTACTGTGATTATGTGTAAGAAAATTGTAATAATAATGTAAGAGATCATTTTTATAATTGATTTTATGTGCACCCATTTGTCACAATCATTTATGGCTGAAACTGAAGTAAATAAAGTTAATTATAAAATTAACATGATACATTATTACTGTGATTTTACTACACATGATCACAGTAAATATTATGACGATCTTTCTTGAAGAAGAGTTTCTTGTAATATCGGCTTCCCGAAGCATCCAAAACGGAAATGCGCTTAAATTTAGTTAAAAATGCGGACTGTATTGATCGATTAATTCTTTATATTTAAAAATATATATTAGTAAAATATTTTATACTGTTACAAAATATAGGCTATATCTACATTCTTCTTTCTTCTACAGCATAAATCACACTTTTCTGACAATTCTTATGGTGTCTGTAATAATTTTTTACGAATTATTCACATTTGCAGACAGGTGCAGTGCTCCACAGGCAATTGCTTTACTTCAACTTTAATATAAGGAAAAAACTTAAGGCCCTTTGACACGATCAAATTTTTGTACACTCTTAATTGAATTAAATTATTGAAAGCTATATGATGTCATACGAACGTCATGATTGCGGTCATTTTCTTCAAAGTATCGTTTTCCTTCAAAATTTTTGTTTTGAACATTTTGTATATTTTCTTGAATCCTAAATGTCAATCGCAGCTTCTTTGACAAGATTAATTGACGTAATCTCATAATAATAGAGTTGTGTGTACACATTTTGAAGTTGTTACAAAATAAGGACGCAAACTGTTTGGAAAGAAAATATAGGTAAATAATACGAAGAAAATTTGTCGTGGTTTAACCATTTATTTACATCTCGTGCTAGAGTCTGAGATACGTTCGTAATACATTTTCATGTGGAGACTTGAAAGCTTGTTGAATGCAATTCATTGGAAGGCATAAAAAAAAAGAGATTTCTTCAGTTCAATAAATTTAATTCACGTGGTCGAATATTTAATTATGCTTGGTCAAATAATTGTGATCAAGCTATGGATATCAAATTATACACACGTTTTATTCGTCTGCAACATCAACAACACCAACAAACAACATTCTGCGTGCGTTCGATACCTGTGTTACTGTATCAAGCAGGAACACTCCGCTGGGCATCCCAGCAGATGACGCAACCAATACCGCCACAGCTACAGCCAAATGTACAACCTATGAACACCCCCTTATTTCTCATAAGTATTCATTAGGTTTTCAATATAAATAATCGCGTCACTGAACTCGCCGCTTAATAACATGATATGCTGTCGGGAGAAATAAGTGTATTCCCATTAAAAAAAAAAAAAGTCGATGTCGTTATCTCAGTAATTAATTACATCTCGGAATAGACATAGACAGCGTGTTAAGAGCGTCTTAGCTGAATAATATTGTAATCAGTTTTCCATCATAGTTATGCCCAAATACAATTTATACACTAGACAAAAACAACGGGCAATTTGGACATAACTGCGAGAAAGCCTGTCAGTGTTGTCATGCATTGCAAACTTCTGTTCAGTAATGCACTTCTAGTTTGCAACGAATGTTAGGAAACCAACATAATATACTGTGTGACTTGATTTCGTTTACTCTCTGATAATATACTTCTTTCTCAAGATTGGTAATCATTCGGTAAAAAAAATTTTAAGGATCAGCAATGATCACTGGATTTCTTATGTGAGTCGTGCCCTACTTTTCGAACGAACGATAAATTTCAAGATCAAAATACGGACTTGATTACATATGGTCACTATGATCATGCTCAGATCGTTATCCTTACACCCAAAATCGGTTATCATTCAATAAAAAACTGTTTTCGCCCGATCAAAAGTAATCGTTTGATTCATTGTGCCTTTAGCCTACTAATACTGTTGTAGGCCATTTAATTAAAATCGTAATGGATACGACACTTCTTTTCAGTATGGTGGCCATGTCAATATTTTAGGTTGATGTAGTGTATTTACCATACCATTTGACCAATTTCGACGAAACTTACTATACTAACGATATCAGCTACACAGCTTCTTTTGTACACCATTTTGTTAGATAGTGCCACATAAAATAATAACTTTTCGTGTCATATCCCGGGAAACAATTAGCCGATTACTTTCAAATTTGGCAAACCAGAAATACTATGTTACACCATGTAATCTGATATGTTTTAAGTGGGACAGACACATTTTAAAAATAGCAGAAATGTAAACCTCTTTGGTTACTATGTTACGAGCCTATCTAGTAAACCATGTAACCAATTTCAACCAAACCTTGCACGCTGGCAGCACAACCATCAAGTGTGTCTACACAGAGCCTCGTTTGCAACCATTTTGTAACACAGCGCTATTTTTATATCGTATTTCGGAAAACAGTCAACCGATTCCCACCAAATTGGGCAGACAAGTATTACTACGGTAGAACATATAAACTAATGTGTTTTTAAAATAAGTCTCATGTTTTCAAAATTATGGCAATATAAATATTTTATTTAACACTCATGTTTATTTTATCTCAGGCTTACTTCATCAAGTTCTCTCTCTCTCTCTCTCTCTCTCTCTCTCTCTCTCTCACACACACACACACATCTATATATGTAAATACATTTAGTTTATATAGAAATTATATATAATATAATATATATATAAATAACATATACACATTTACATGGTATATAATATATATTATAGAGAGAGAGTGAGAGAGAGAGAGAGAGAGGAAAGGAGGCTAATTAGCTACATCGATAACTTCTTGTTATTCTGCAAAAGTCCAAACATCACTGTAGTTATTTACGGCCCGGATTGCCTCTAATTCCTGTGCGTTATAATCCGTTGGTAGTTAACTTCTTTCAAATAATTTTAATTAAATGAAATTACGCAGTGACGTATATCTGAACTCCCTTCGCAGCCTCCATTATAGCTTGTGTTGATTCGTCATTAACAAAGCGTCTTATGCACCTTGGTTCGACAAACTACCACCAGCGTCATAAAACTGGCGATCTCAGTAATGATCGTTTAGTTTTTTTTTCACGTGGCGGCTCTTCAGTGAATGCGCTACGCTGGGTTGTGTGATGGCACGAGAGCCATACTTTCAAATCTGGTCAGCCGACAAAAAACCACCAAACTTCCGTCTGCGCCGACCATCTCTCGACTTGATTGCGCGATACTTATACGACGTCCGAGCACCCCTGAGGCTGTTCACGGTAAACTGAGAGCTTTGGAAAGCCCTGCTTAATATCTCTTTGTATGCACATTGTGGATTCTTCCGCCATTCGTTAAATTAACCCTGCTATGAGCCTTATCACTTTATTCATACGTCGGTCAAATGAAACTGAGATGATTAGAGAAATCAATATTTTACAAATTTACTACTATTTACACTTATATGCATTAAAAATCAGAAATCAAAAGAAGTCATTTCATGTCTACCCAACACTTTTAATTCAACTTCAACACATGCGATTATTTTCCGTCCGTCATTATCAACTTTACTGGGCGCATGTCGGGCAGTGGGGTCTTAAAAATATATGCCGGGAAGTGCAGTGACATTTTACTATGGTTAGTTTCAGAAGTGCTCAATTTACCGTCAGCTACCTATTGTATGTAAGGCGGCGAGTTTCAAGGTTGGTATATAACAGGCCTAATTCGCTAACGAGTTGGAACGGTACAAGCGACCAATAGCGGCGGGTGGGGTGGGGTAAGCCAGCCTACGAAACCGCACTAAACTTCGAACACGCTAGAGGAGAACAGGATGTTTAGCAACTTGCCCTTCAAGTAAACTTGGTGGTGTGTTAATCGCGCTTCGACGCCCCAACTGCTGTAATGAGATTCCTCCACCGAGACCAACAAAGAAGGCTAACGGGGATGAGGTGAGAGCTTAAATGAGGCCGTACGGGACTGGAATAAGGCTGCGCACGTATCTTAGTTTGGCTGAAATTTTTATAACTACAAATTAAAAGTTTCGAGGCTTCATTGCTTAACTAAGAGCACTTAACTCTTAAGATGTTAAAAAAAAACTAGATGCTTCTAATAAACACCCTTGTTTGCAAACTAAATAAAGTACCAAGTGAAAACAGAACACTGTTATTATATTGTTGACGATATCACATATTCGAACTATTTCACTATAGCGTTACTTATGGAGAGGGAATTTCAAGATACGAGAGGTATCGATTGTATTGACATAGGTACCCCACACGCGAGACTCTTCGATATATCATTGGTTTGGTAATGTACACAATCGATAGTTATTTCCCCCTCCACCCTAAACCGCTTGGCTGATCGTTGGTACTTCAGTAATCAGATTCTATATCAACTTGAGTATTTCTGAAAGGGGACACTTGTACAGCCATACATTCACATGTTTTCATCGCGTGACATAAAACTTAAAATTGCATCTGCCACGAGACAGCTGGGAACGCAACGCCTTTCCGCACGTTTTCTCTTAACGTTATTGCACATTAAGCACGTTAAACATAATAACCTACAAGCACATAATAAACCACGCGTATCACTCTTGTTCTACTTGTGGACTAAAACTGAGGTAGACCGATCTTCTTCTTGTGCGCATGTCCCTAACATTTACTCACTCATGGCAAATAACTGTCAAAGTCACGTGGCCAACACAGATAAACGTGCGTTTGTTTACATTTGAGTTATTAACAGACTCGCACAACAAAATACTTTAAATAATTATCCATTCACGGTTACTTCTCACTATTCTGAAGCCCTGCTAAAGTTCTACTTCCTGGATATTCCCCCGCCTCGTGCAAACAAAACTTAACTTAGTCTAGAAAATAACACGAAACGACAACGCACTGAATTTGTGTGCACTCAATTGTAGTAATACTCTGCATGAGAACTATTTCTTACTAAGCGCTACGAATAAAGATTTGTCCTCACTGTTGTATTCACGTTTATTATAAATGAAGTATTATAATTTATAAATAAGATAAAAGTAAAACTTCAATTTAATGACAAAAAAAGACGCTTCAATGTAACAGAGGTATTAAACGCTTGTGATACATGGAATATTTCGGAAATAGATAAATACGTCATACATGGGGTGATTTTTCAAAGGTTTGATTAAAAAAGAGTGAAGAAACTGTGAATAGCCTATAACTTGAATGTATTCTAGTCGCATTGAAGCTAGGCTAGAGGAAGTGCTTAAACATCTCAAAGCACCTACTAACATAAAACAGTGTTTTAACCTTCAATATTATCCACGCTGTTTTTGATGGTACTATTGGCAGGAAAGATGTCCAATGTTGGAACATGGATAGTTACTACGCGCAGCTCGCATGCGTACTCTACCTTATTTCCACACTATGGTTTTGCTCTGATAACTGACGTATGAGATCTGACGCAGTAGTTATTGTAGGTATTGTTCAACACTAAGGACGTTTATTTCGCGGGGATGCAAAGTCTCGAAATTATGATGGACTCATTCTGTCTCGTAGGGGCCGCGATGGCTAGGTGGCCTGCCCGCCTCCCACCAAGACGCACCGGGTTCAATCCCCGGCCGGGTCCCTTCCAGATTTTCGCGTCTAGGGATCGTGCCGGACGATGCAGCTGGTCGGTGGGTTTCTCGGAGATCTCCCGTTTTCCCAACCCTTTCATTCCGGCGCTCATCGGCTCTTAAGACCTCGCTGTTACGGGGATTGTGTAAGGAAACGTTTCCTGTGAAATTGTTGTTTGCGCGTAAACGCGGATCTCGGTGGATAAACGTTCTGGAAATACGAGTTTTTGCCAGAAAGGATTTAAAAAAAAAACTATTGTTAAGTCTCTATATTTTTACTTTTATCATATTAACTGTATTAATGAAGAAAAAATTGTGAAACTGGTGAAATATAGCATTTTTAAAGCTTGTCTAGCGTTAAGAAAAAATACGAAGATACGGGCTTAGTTTAATCTGTGGGCTTTCATCGCGTGTAATAAAACCCCACAGTTACAGATTAAATTTGCAGAGTACAGTGTCACGACGGAAACACTGCACGCCCTGCGCGTAAGAGCGATGAGACGCTAGGCGTGCGTTTAGTATCGCCCGTACCGCTCCCTCGGCCAGGCCCGCAACTCGTCGGCGAAGTGACAACAGCTGTGCAGGGCGCAGGAAGTCTCCCCAGCCGCGCAGCCTTGAGGGAGGACATGCCTGTCCGCGGAGTAAAAATATCCGCCAGAGAGAGAAGGGTGTGTGTGTGTGGGCGTGGCCGACAGCAACAAGCATGCCACTGGGCACGCAGTACTCGCCGGATGACGGCAACACGTGGTTACCACCCACCCGCCCGCTCTCTACTTTTTCTTTCAGCCTATAAGACAACCTCACGGCAACTTGTCTCTGCATTAGTATTGTCCATTTCATATAAGTCGTCTCTAATTTTACAGACAATGTTACCAACCTACACATTATGTAAACAGTATATGCTCTCGCTCCTACAGTATTGTATCAGCCAATGGCTAGCCATGTTTATATTTCCATTTTCCAGCCCGGTGAAGGCCGTTGTGCGTGCGCTTTTTTTCTCGCCGTGTTTATTATACGAATATATGATTGATGTTGTCGGAATATTTAATCGATAGCTAATTATTTTCTATTTGCTTTTTCCGAACATAGTTGGTTGTAGGTACCGTTGTAGTGCGTTTTCTTGAGTGAAATGTAATATTAATGGGCACGTCGTTAAAACTGCTCGTTCCGCCATTTTCCTAACCGCCTTCCGCAATGAAGTGACACGAATATAATTTCCGTATATAAGTTTGTTTGTTTGTATCAAGAAACGTGCGCAGCGTTGATTCTACAGAATGATTTTGCAAATAAATTATTCAATGCTAGTAACGAACAAATGTGATTTTAGTGAAGTAAACTCACAAGGATTGCCATAGAAAAACACGTGTTCAGGAGGTTACAACAGCAAGTTTGCGTGTTTTGTAAATGTATTTGTAAACCGTTAATATAATAATTGAAATGTACGTGGCCTGAAAAATGCCGCACTTTCCACACTTTTGTAGTGAGTGAATAATATTTGTTTGTCTACATCGTAAATTCGAGTGTAAGGTTAACTTCGGTAAATGTGTATGCGTGTATATATTGCTGTATATGTACGAATACGAACAGCGACGTATGTATCGCGTTTTGTATTTTCATTAAATGTTATAGTTTTCGAATTTTAATAATTTAAATGTTATTTCCATACGAGCAAAAATTTCCACTGCTCTATCAAAACAATATACAACTCAAAATGCCACACGCTCATAAGAGTTTTGTTCGGGCGACCTGAGCTTTTTACTCTCGAGAGGAAGTTGAGAATTTCAGAGAGCAGGAATGAGCAAAAAGCGCTCTGCTCTTTTCTGCTACCAACCGAACGCGAAAAGTCACGGAACTGCTTACTACCAATCAGCTGATCACATCATCGTCAATCTGTAATTTTCAACTTGATTGAGAATGGCATTGTAGGACGACGGACAGTTTTGAGGCGGCAAAAAAAGGGCACGTCCTGTTAAAAGAGGATGCTTGGTAACCCTACTAGCATCAAATACTGTAAAATGGGTTATTCAATGACAGTCGTAATTTCGACATAACCCTAACGTTGCGACACCTGATAAAAATCAAAAACTAAATTATTGCCTATGTTGTTGGTTATTAGGGACAATTCAGCGTGTTTTATTGCTTGGTACATTAAAGTGGCCTGTGATTGGTTATGACAAGTATTTAATAATCACTGCGACTGTCATTTTAACACTTGCCTTCTAGAATGAACGTAATATTTTCATCATTATCTACAATTACATTTACATGCCCTACAGCAGTTCTCAAAGGATGGCGAAACATATTCTTAAATAAATAAACATGACAGAAAATATTTTGAACCAAAACTAGCACTATATCATAGTCCAGACTATAAAAACACAAAATTGGCACCTTTTTTCCTTGCTCTCGATCTCACTGCTCCTCTGCTCTTCCTTGACAGCAAGAGCAGGAAGTTCATGCTCTTTGTGAGAAAATGAGCAGTGCTCCTGACGCCCGAACAGCCATTCAAAGAAACACTTACAGTCAAATGAACGCTCAAAATTAAAAAGAGCAAGAAAAGAGCAGAAGTCGTAGAAAGCTCAGGTCGCTCGAACAAACCTAAGAACATCAAAATAATCCCATCTCACGAAAGACGATAAACTAAAGCCCCCCACTCTGCTCACTTTTTCCCTCGAAATAAAATAAAGATGATACCCAAATTGGGCCCATATTTCATTGCTATGAACATTTATCTGTGTTGTTATTGATTGAAACTCTAACACACTGGTTCTGTAGGGTTTCAAAATGTAAAGCTTACTGGCCATACAAACTTGTAAGTTGTTTCACTTGATTTTTTAGAACTTATATATTTGTCAAGCATGTTACGCAGGGATACATGTTAGCAAATAAATTTAAAGGATTTTCCTGTTTTCAAAGGCTGTATTTGAAAGTAACATAATGACATGTAGGTTTCAACGTTGGAGTCTTTCATAAACGTTTTAAGCATTTTTGTTTTGCAAATTAAAAACGCTCATAGGTTTTTAACATACGTTGTTAAGATTATTGTAAGAATAACAGAAGAATAATTCACATAAACAGGATTTACATTGGAAAGACAAGTTTTTGATATCAAGTAAATTACAACATGCTTATCAAACAAAATTATTTCAATTTAAGCATCCAATGAAGGTGCTTCAACATCATAAAGAAGTGTCTCATCCATCAGCAAGAACTGCGACATTTCAAAATTTATCGCCAAGGAAAATGCTACCTTATGATGTCTTCAATTTTGGGTAGGTGGAGCATCTTTTTATTGTGTAAGTAACATGTTCGTTTGATATATTGTTTCTGTAGGTCACATCTGCTTCTCTAGAGCGCTTTGTAACATCTCTGGACTGAAATACAGATTCTCATTAGGTGCCCCAGAACAAGCCTAGTGCTGTATTCGCAATTTTGAGGAGCATAACAATTTGAACACGAAGGTATTTGAGAAAAGTTATTAAAGTACTTTGTATGTAGGCCTGCAATACTTAACATTTGATTACTAAATGAGAGTTATTAAAATTACTGAAGTTAAGTAACATTTGCTTAAATGTTATTTTGGCTACCTACATACTTCAACATCCTGAGAATTATAACCACTATAAAAGCATCAGGCTGTACAGAGTTTGTTGTCATATCACACCACAAAGCTGAATTATGTACTTTTAATGCAATAGCAGGTATAGCCTGTATGTAAGAATGTGTACTGTCTTTGAAAAGAAGGTATGGGAGGGGGGTGGCATTCCTGGGAGGAGGGAGGGATCTTGGCATTTGGTGTTCATGGACACCATGCTAAATTTTTATCTTTACAAGAACTTACTTCAGGTAAGTGTAACAAGATTAGTGTTCATTAATATATTTATAGTGTATTCAAAAACAGTAATATATCGTTTATTCATCTGACAGCCAAAATACTATTTCATTTTCGTGCATCCTGGTTACAAATTTCTTGCAAGGTAAAAAAAAAAAAATCAATTTATAGACATGGGCTGCTAGGCATTTACATAAGATATTTATAAACTAAAAAAATGGGATTGTTGCCAACCTGTAACTGTTTGAACAGCCCTTCACAGCTTCTAAAAGTCATTTGGGAGGAGGCACATGCAGTTTGTTTACAAAAACAGGCAGTCATATGTTGTTTGTTTACGAATACTGGCAGTCACGTGACAAAAGTAAACAAATAGGGTCATAGATGTTTTCTATCTTTTATTATAAAATATCGCATTTGCAGAACATTTATTTACCGAGATACGCGTATTCGCGCAAACAACTATTTCACAGAAAATGTTTCAGTCCATCCTACTTTTTAATTACAACCAATTACAATTCGCAATAAATCTAAACCGTTTTCCTTCTCTTAATAACTGGCGTGACCTCATTCAACCCACCTGACATTTTCTGGCTGAATCTCTTTATTGTGAGTGAAGTTCAGAAGTATGATCTTAAACGCCCTCACACATTGCGTTTGTATTTCTGATATTTGTTTGGCTGTCAATAATATTTCCCCGCCAACTGCTACTGCTATGCTCTGTCCGTTTGGTAATCCATAAAATACAAATTTATCGTACATAATTAATTAGGAAACTCCATACTGTTGTAATCTATTATGTAAACTGTCGCATAAGCAGACATCATCATTTTGAAGTTGACTCTTGTAAACTCTTTGTTGATAGACATTTATTTTCCCGTTTGCGGAGAAAACTGTAGGGGTATCTGTAAATGGTTTTACAACAAATTTGAATATTTTATCTTTCATCGTTACTAGCTAAACTTAAAATATGTTTGTGTGTTGGAAGAACGCGATTTCTTGAATATAACGTACGTAAAACAAGATTGTTATTTAATTCAACAAGGATGACGAACATGTACTCAACTCGTAGATGTTTGTTATCACTAGTTTTCGAATTACGCGGAGCTGTATAGCGATCCATTTCAAGTCTAAAGACTTTTGACAAAGTTACGTTGGTGAATCATTCAGACATTAAAATGACAAGTACGCATCTCATCGCATACGAAACAATGGAACTCGTGTTTCACTGGTGCCCCTCGTGAGGGTGGCCCGATCCAGAATATAATATGATCCTGGAAATACGTTCTCAGGCAGCAGCTCACGTATCAAGTTGACACATCTGAGAACAGCAACAGAACACGGGCTTAGTCGATGAGGTTGTGCACTTCTCACTAACGACGTCAACACTAGACCTTGAGAAACATATAATTACGCGGACGTACTTGTTACTGTACGCGAGAAAAACATAATTTGGATTGCTGCTCGTTGAAATACGCGCGCCAAGCAAACGTCTTGCTCGGTACATGTTTCGTAGTGTTCTGATTGTCTTACCTGTCACAGAACAAGCAATGGGAAGCGTAATCTCAGATGGAATGAAAGAGCTATTTAAAATACTTGACAAGCGCTACTATTTATTAAATCTCGATGCTAATACATTTGTCTTACTACAGTTATCTCAATTACAATTCTCAGACTAACCTGTATTGCTCTTAACAACAAACTTACAAACTATCTGTTCAATTGAACTCCTCTAAGACCTCGCGTTTAACACTAACTCCTTAAAAAACCTCGCCTAGCGTGACTATCCCTTCCTGCGCCTATTTCAAATTCTCTCTTACAGGTTATTCGCGGTAAAATGAGAACTTTTGAAAGCCTCAGTTGGAATAATAGCCTGTAAATATATTTTATTTTAGCCTTAGACGTTAACTTTCGAGTGTGGTGAAATATATATACTGTTTATTTCTTACGTGGCAAGATTTATTTTTTAAAAAAGTGGAGGAAAGATAAAAAATGGCCGATATAAAAATTTAACTAGGGCCTTAAGTGCTCACTTTACCGTGAACAGCTTATACAACTGTGCATCGACGCGCAGTCACACAAAACGGGAGTCGATCGGCTTGGGCCTCGTCTCGTCGTGGAGTAGTCGTGAGGACCTCCTGCTGGCGTCAACCCTGGACGCCCTGGTGCAGCTCGTGGCCGACGCTATCGGCAGCCTGGATAGCCGGTCAGTCTGAGAGGCAGTGAGCCGCACGCACGGCCTCTTACATACTCTACTTATCCCTGGCCTGAATTCTTCCTGCCACCATGGCGTCATAACAGCGTGGCACCCGCAATGGCGCATTGCGGCGCCGTGAAGCTCATTCAGCTTGACTCGCCTAACTTCCCAGCTGAGCCCACATCAGTGGTCATAATTCCTACCTCGGCTATCTCAGACACTTCCACTTTTTCTTCCATTCACTGGTTGGAAGGGGAAGTGTTAAAAACTGCTCAGCTCAGTTATCCACGAGTCTCGGGCAGTTTCACTTGCTATTTCGAGTTGAGTACCCGTGACTAGGACGAGGTCATTAAAAAAACAAAAGTGTTTGCATCTTGGAAAAGGAAAATATTTAATACTATCAATATGCTTCACGAGAGGTCGTCCCGTGAGTCTGTTGAAACTATTATTGGAGTTCGGTATTTAACAAAATATGCTCTGGAAGTCGCATGGTTATTCACCTGTATAATATGGACCATCCTAGTACTGCCGGAATACTTTATCTGTAGGGAAAACGTCATTTCGATATCAGTGTGCTTGAAGTCGATTTTTGAACACTTGATAGCGGAATTGTTTACCGGAATCGAGCCACGGAGTGTCCGTATTGATCGGGCAGCAAAGCAGCTGCCGTACTCGTCATTCCTCTGGAGACTTGTCTGTTAATACTACTGTGTGATGTACGAAACTTTAAGATAGGCACTCACTTGTGGTTCAGTACAAATATAATTATTGAAGGAGAGCAAAAACGAAGTCCGTTACCACACATCAAATTACAACGGCATTGTAACTTCTGAAAAAAACAAATTGCAGTAAAAATAATGGTAAGTTGTTACAAGAAAACTGACAAAATTGCTACTAATACCAATTAAATCATAACACGAAACTGCTGAATTACAAAATAAATAATCAAATCAATTTTGCAAGAAAAACAAACCCTGAAAAGCACCTACAACATAAGCTAAGTAGCTATCTGCAAACGTAATAATACTTCGAGTATAATTCTATATCCATACGCCTGTACGAATAGAAACGTAATGGACATGTTTTGGGCAGGAGAATATTAGGGAAGAACTTAAAGTATTTGAAGTTTACACATAAAACCTTTATGAATAGGCCATTCCAGTTATGTTATCAAATTATTTTGAAGTGGTACATGCCTATTTACACCAGTAAAATGTAAATAATATTGTAGCTATCTCATCTACGTTTTAATGAACTTCACAGTAAGTTAACGTCTACGACATTTCTTTCTTGAACACACATGTCTTAAACGAATTATAGTATAAAAATTTACACCTTAAAACGACAAGGTTTAATTTGTGAACATTTAACCGTATTCAAATGCATGTTAATTGTACTGTAGTTGCAAATTTTTGTAAGTTTGAGTTTGTCATAATTAAATGTACTTCATTCTAAAGAAAAAATTTAAATATTTTGCGTTATCATATTATATACTATAGTCCATTCACGCTTTCTTCGGATTTTTGGAATCGAACCTTTGAAAAATCACCCTAGGCGTATTATGTCAACCTGTTTTTCCAATAACTTATATTTAACACTGTGATTAACTTTAAGAGTACTGTATTATTGAATTAATGTAACTTTACCTTAGTATCTTCTATAACTTGTATTATTTATTTCGTATTAAACATGAATTAACAACAGCAAGAGCAGCGACGTGTTGGCAATAGCCGGTAAGAAATAGTTCTTGGTTACAATATTTTTTAACCTGGTTTTTATGTATATTATTTGTAAGTTAAACGTTGCCAAATTATATAGTTGTATTGTTAGATAGCACTGACGGAAACACATTTCATTGCTGCAGTTAAAAATATCCGCGCAAATTCCCGTGTGTAGGCTGGTGTTTTTTTTCAATCCGGAATGAAGGTTCAATAAGCCAAGCAGAGTGTGGCGCTCTCTCTCGTTTTCTCTGTCTATCTTCTCTCTCTCTCGGGAAGATCGTACCACCTGTGTAGAAAAGGTATACATTTTGTTATTTCTAATTTCAGCACATTTCATACCAATTACAGCAACAATAATGATGTTTGGGATTGTAATTTACAACTGAAACGAGATTTTATTGTTTAAATACCTATTATATGTTATTTAGATGCAACGACGTATTTTAGATGCGATGGCACGACAAAGCTCGTGTGCGACACTTACAAATCCAGCAGGTTGGCAGACGTGCTGTGGAAAGTGTTCCCAATATGGTGGCGGCGGGCGATTATACCCAGTGCATTACGGCAGTGGTATGGTGACATGTCAATGACACGGCGTGTTTTTGAATGAAGCATCAAGTTCGTACTCGTGTATTTGAAACGTCCTAGGAAAGTTAGAATGTTGTGATAAATATGTTTCCACGGCACGGCAGGGTTCATTAATATACTGTAATGAGTGTTGTGATCGCTGTGTGTGCACGGGCGTAGCCGCCATTTCCGTCTATGGTGGCTGCGTTGTAATCGTTACGCAGGCCTGTGGATTTCAAATATGTGGAAAGTTTATACGTTTTAACCGGGAACTGATGTTATGACGAAGTTAATTAATTATATTCACGTCTGTTTATCACAATGTTGTACCTTCGCGCTAGGTGTTTGAAACACAGTTGTGTAACGAGCTTACGTTTCTGTGATTTGAATGTCTGCCACAATCCCAACGAAATACTGGACACCCCCAGATAAATTAAAATAAATAATAAAATAAACTTACAAACCAGTCAGTACGGTACTAATGCATGTAAGTATTAGCGGAATAAATGTTACGGTAGGCCTATGTGTTTGCGTGTTCATCGCTATCTTTTACGTTTGTAGATGCTACGTAGTACAATAAATAAGCGACATGAGTTGCGTGCTTGAATTTACTGTGTCGTTTCGTTGGACTAGTTGTCCCTTCGTTTTTATTTTTATTCCAAACACATATTAATAACCACGGGTTAAATACTACTGTTGTTTCTTCCACAGCTGTGGCAAAATATTGTGTATTACGTGTAACGTCCTATATCGTGTGTAACAAATAGTTATAAAAGCTGACCTAAATATTGTTATAGACCTAAATAGTGAACATTCGTAGGAAATGGTTTTTGAAATATGACAATTCTTTGAACAGCTGTAAACAGCAACCAACGAATTTGATAGTTATAAAAGTAGAAGTCACATGGCAGTGTTTATGTTTACGTGTAGCGGAAGGATACGTAATCAGTAACCAAAAGTAGAAATTTGGCAGGGCTTCAGAAAAAGCCGAAGTTATCGTGAATCAACTATAGGACGATCTCTGTCTGTCTGTCCCTCTTCAATACCTCTAAGTCCCTTGAAACTCGACAAAAATTCTACAATTTTTGCAGAGCGAATCCTCAAGGTAAAATACAGGTCAATTCGAATTTCAGCAAGATCAGATTACACAATCATTACCTTTTACCCTAAAAAATAATTATTACATTACTTTTTTCCTATGAAAGTTTTGTATTAATGCATAGAGATTATTGCATAGAGATATGACGGTAATGGAATATCATTTTTGATTACTCTAAATGTCTCGCATCAATGTTGAGTTAATTTCCAAGTGGGGCCTTAGTGGATCAGTGGATAGAGCGATTCCAAGCGGGGCCGCAGTGGCTCAGTGGATAGAGAAATAACAAATGGGGCAGCAGTCTTTTCATGTTGTGTTAATTTCACATCATTTTAATTTTAACTTAATTATGTATATGAAGTATGTGTTTTTTTTTTTTTTTTTTTCAGTCTTTGTGTGAAAACCAAAATTTGTAACATAGTAACTATTCTAGACACGTGGAAAAAAAAAAAAAAAACACAGGTCACGGGCTGGGGCCCTAGTAAACAATAATGAAATTGGATTGAAAATGAAATATACTATTAAATATCTTGTTAATTCAGTTTATCGTTATCTAGCGGAAATATGTGTTAACTTTTACATACACTTTCTTGATTTTTAAAATTTTCCTGCGGTTAAAGTGTTGTAGTTACATACGCGAAGGACGATTCTTAAAAGAAATGAAACCGTCAGGAAAATTAAGAATTCCTGTGGATTATATATGTCACGTGAATACGTGAATATAGATTTTACATACACGCACGCACGCGCGCACACACACACTTATTCCATTATGATATCTTTAAAGCACAAGCCTTGTCACAGCTATAGACAGTTTAATTTTTTTTAGCGTAAATTGTAAAAGTTTATCCAATATCAAATAAAATAGAAAGTTATGTATTTTCAAATTAATTTTCTTGCCCCAAAATTGGGCTCCTGAATACAGTAGGGTTCAAACCGCTTAACTGTCGCAATTACCATAAACCGAGTCGTGCCATGGTTCACTGTGATACCATTACCAGTGTTGCCAGATTGAGGGAAAATACTCACGGCCAATGGAAGGAGTACTTTTTTCATGTGTGGAGAGAAAGGGAAATTATAGGCTGTTTACGGTAAAGTGAGCACTTTTGGCGCCCTAGTTACTTTTTATTTGTGCCATTTTTTTTGCTTTGACCATATTTTTAAATAAAAATTAGTCATGTAATTAATAAACACAGTGTGAATATTCCACCGCACTCATATGTTAACGTATCCAAGGCTAGAATAAAATATATTTATTGACTATTGTTCCAAATGACAGGGCTTTCAAAAGTGCTCACTTTACCGTGAATAGTCTATAATGGAAAAAGCAACAAAATCGTGGGAAATTTCAATAAAATAAATTCTTTTAATTTACTTTTTATCAGCTCCGTTTTCGGCCACATTTCATAAATCTTTACTGAATAAGTTTGTCGACATTCAAGTTAAATTTCACTTTAAAACGTATAGTAGGCTTAATTGAATAGTTTTGTCTGTAACATTTACAGGATATTATTGTCAGTAAATCTTAACTTTTACAGTGTTGTTCAAGATATTCTTTGTCCCAAATTTTCCCTTTATAGCTTCGACCCTGCAATACCTCCTGTGTGACCAAAGCCCATCTATGCTTGTACAATTCCGAAGTACTGCATCACTAAAGGTGAGTTAATTAATTTTAGTAATACAATTTTCCGGGTATTTTTATTTCTTTTAATTTATATTTCTGAGTAAATACATTTTTCTTTCGGTTGCAAAAAAAAAAGACATTGTGCAAAAAACGTAAGAAGTTTTGACATTGCTGCGAGAATTTCCATCTCGAGAATCTGGCATCACTATGTCATGCCTCGTCCCGTATGCTTGGCGCCAGAGGGAATCACTGGACGCGGTTTTTTTGCGGCTCCTGATTTTAAATATAAAAAACTGTTTAATAGCTGCCGTAATGTTCTTATGTCACCAGGTCCTAACTGTAATCTGGGCGCACGTTCTTGATTTCGCTATTTATTTACTTATTTTGATTTCATGTACACTATCGAAGTTGAGGCTTGAATGTTATTTTCGTACACTTAACCAGGTATGATATAGTGCATATGCTGTTGACAGTAAAGTGAGCACTTTTGAGGCACCAGTTACTTTTTTCCTGTCAGCAGTTTTTTTACCCTTCCACCACTGTTTTAATTATATATTCCCATGTAAGTAATTAACAGTTTATATATTTCACCGGACTCAAAGGAGAACGTCTAAGGCTACAGTAAAATATAATTATTGACGATTATTCCAAATGAGAGTGCTTCAGAGAGTGCTCACTTTACCGTGAATAGCCCATATACGTAGAAAAAAATCATGATGACATAAACTAACCAAAAGCGAAACAGAAATACAATAGCTGAAGTAAATGAAATGCTTGAAATGAAGCTGCGTGTACAGTTAACTTTGCCAAGGGTAGTTCAGGTCTGTTTAATCGAAGACTACAAAAACATTAATATATTGCTATGAAATCCTGGTCGTACTCTGTCGTGTGTGAAATCCAATTAAAGTGAGCATTAGTTTCGAAAATCAAATTTTTCTTTATCAAGATTCAGAATTGCTTTCCCCAACTCGCTGCCAACATTACTCAAGAGTTTACGTTGAAATCATGTTGTCACTGGCAGCAATTTTTGTCTCAATGATTGATTTAAAAAAAAACTGCTGTGACACCTCGCTAAGGTTTGTTCTACTCAGGTTAGGAACAAAATGTGATTTCTTGTGGGAGAGTTTGTCATAGGGACAATTTAAGGCACTAGGAGCGCAGTGTTATAAAAGGCAACTTTTAATTAAAATTATAAACTACGTGAATAATGAGAGAAATATTTTACTTATTTATGAAATTGTTTTTTATTTATAATTATTACAATTGTCCTTTTTTTTTTAAGGTAGAAACGGAGAAAATGTGGTACATTGCCAACACTACCGTTTACAGGCGAAAATTGTTGGTTGCCAAACTTTTAACATCCATCTTGCCAACATGTAGTAGAAGTAATCTGGGAGGAATGTTCCTGGAGAGAAGGCAGAGTAGCTGTGGAGCGTCGGTATGTCTCGCCTGAGGCTATCTGCTCTGCCGTGGGAGCGGGTCAGAAGGGGAAAGGAGGGTTGACTCGCGAGACCAGGTGTGCCAACACCAGCCAGCCCGGTCGTGCAGCGCGGTCAGCCAGGCCTGCCAAACTACACTCTACTTCCCTCCGTGCTTATTATATGTAGTACTATGTTTCTTCGTCCCTTCATCCGTGTGCAGATATTTTGCTGATGTCCTTGCACGTGTTCTGTACATGACGTGACGTGGTGCCGCATGTAGCGCGCGTCTTCTGAAAATGGCGCGTTGCGATGCGACAGATGAGCGCACGTGCAGCCACATACAAGGCCGTTTATAAGAGGTGAGAGGGGATTTTTGGAAAATTACACCCTCCCCTTACCTACCCAATGCAATGTTAAATTTTCAGAGCCGCATAGAATATAAAATAGTGCCAGGAAGGAAGACAAAGGTGCTCGAATATCCTTACTAAGCTTCATTAGAACAAAGTTATTGTACGTTTCTTTTAACACTTCCTAAATATTGTTAAGTGAATGCGTGGGGGCGTATCTGAGTTCTTGAGGTCTTAATAAAAATAGAAAAACTAAATTTGATTTATAATTTATACACACACCTATTATTTAAAGCATTAAGTTATCTATATCGACTATTACTCTTTTCATTTCTCAGTTAGCGCAACATTTAATGTCTATTTCAACTCTGATTAACGCCCTTCTCAATGTCGCTGTTTCGTTATAGTCAATTAACTCATACTCATCATTAACACACGTTCAGTCTGTCTGTTGCCATCATTTGTAATGTCTTTCGCTCACGCATCCAATTCAATAGTCCAGCCTGCCAGCCGCACCCTTCACTGCTTGAAACTCGCAGTCGTAGATTTCCCTTCTTCTGGTCACTGCTCGCCGCTCATCTTTTATTGCGGAAACTCAGCCACTCATCCGTTCAAAAACTCAACTGAACTCAACTCCCGGCACGGGAGCCCAATGCGATTTTATATCAGTCGCCCTGGCCATCTGGAAGGCTCAAAGTACCCCGAGTCATACCGAGAGAACGAGGTCAGTAATCCAGAGCATTATTCTGATGAACACACTTATTTCACTTTTGTAATCGGATCACGGTTTATCATTAGACACGACCTATACAACAGTAGAAAAATGCAAGGAAACGAGTAGCTGTAACTAGCCGCTCTCTGGGGACACACGCAGCTGATGCTTGTGTATACAGGACAACATTGAAGTCTAGCCTACATATCTTTGATCTCGCAACGATCGAAATTAAAATGTCATCTCGTTCGATGGAGTAGAGGAAGTTCGGGTATTGTGGACCTTCCCACGCTGTAAGTGTTTAGACTGATATCAAGAAGAATGTGCTGATAATGAAACTTTGGATTTTGCTGTGTGATATTTGCAAGTCCTAATCTGTCTCTATTTTACGCGTATTTATAGATATCGTGTTTCATACGCCTTTATCTTAATTTTGTAGAAAATTTTCATGTGTGCCAATAACACGTTCTAAATTATCTTAGTAATAGATTATGTTCATTTTTTATGTCAATGACCAAAATTTATAAATATAATGTGTCTGAAACATGTACCAACTATACACGTGCATACAATATATTAAAATTGGGATTTAACATTTTTAATAATTTAGAATGGGTAAGGTGGACTCGTGGTTTCATTTTACCCGAACAGTGTGGGTAAAGTAGACCGTTGCAAATGTACTAATATCAAGATATCGAGTACAAATATTTACTTAAATGTAAGTCATGTATACCGTATACCGACATATCAAGCTGTAATATACTATAGACGAGTGAAATATTTCTTATTTAGTCAAAAGAAACATCTCTGTTAGCTCAGGCGATTTAAGACACGGAAGTTAAGTACCTTTTTTGTTATTTTATATTAATTTCCATATCGCAAAGAAAATATCACGCGCTAACGCAGACGTATTCGTGTAAGGCCCACGGCCGAGCCCCCGACACAGCCACACCCGGGTTCTTTATTCAAACATGTTCCTTTCGGATATTATCTCGTGACGCACAAAGTCTCGCAAACTTACGTCAGCGATGTCTTCACTTTAGCCAAATTCTACTTGCAGAGTGTTCAAACTGTATTGTAACTACTTGCTCTTGGATTTTTCCCTGTCGACCTCCAAATACTTGTAGACTCAGAGTGAATATGTTTGATGTCGGTTGACGTATAGTATGTCAACTGCTCATGCGCACCAGCGCCGAGCGGAACCTGCAGTCAGCTGTTCGCTGCGGTAACAGCAGCCAGCAGTGGCGGATCTAGAGACGGCTAGTTGAGGCCGGGAGGCACTGCGACTTACACTCAGCCACATGCTTACCAGTAAGCAGTAAGTTTTAAAGCTACATATAAACAGATATCAGTACCCATGGATAGGCTATCTAATTTCTTTATAATGCCCTATTATTATCCGAAATGAGTCATTGTGGTGGGTGTGAAGGGTGCCGCACAGTCAAGCCGCCACGCAGAAAAGCTAAAATAAAGGAAAAACTATTGAGAAATTTCTAAATATCTAGTCTTACCAACATCTCATGTTCGAAGACTAAGTTCCCGTTTTCTGTTTCCTTTTCCATTGTGAATTATTTGAGTGGAAATGGCAAAATAAACCTGTTTTAAAATCACTTACAGCATGTGTCACGCCGCCTCTTCATTATCACGCCATCAAACGATAGGACCATCGTGGGAGACTGCCGACCAGGAGTTTTATGCTAAGTTATTCTTTTCGTTTCCTGTCGGTAAAAATATTCCTTACTACTCGAATTTTCGATTCCTAACGAAAGGAGCCATTCTAAGCGCTTTCTAGTGTTCGCTTGGCGTCACTATGTTCGATAGGAAACTCGAAAAGACAACTAAGCCCTTCGGGCTTTCGTTACGGGGTTTAATTATGAAAACGTGGCTGGTGTGTGGTGCAAGTCGTTTTTCTCACTGTGGAAAAAGAGAATCGTGAAGTAATGTGCCTTCGTGTATTGCAGAAACATAAAAGTGTATTTCAGAAAAAATATTTTAAAAGCACTAATTAATTAACCTTTCTGTTTTAATTAGTGAACCGTGTAAGTATCAGTGTAGGCTGGCTATTGTGAGGGTATTTATTATTTAATTAAAGTTGTTTATAATGAAATACGAGAACATAAAAACTTATTTATTCAAAATTTTCTTTGTTAAATGTAGTTTGTAAATTAACCAATAGGTAGTGCTAAAGAATAAATAATTCTTGGGAGCATACAACCAAATTACACTCTCTTGAAAATAATTGAGTGAAAATTAATACCACATTGGAATTAACACAAACGACTAGAATCATGACTTGTTGTCCATCGCTTATTTTCATCTTGTTATTAAAAATAACTAACTAAAAAACGTGCTCGTTCTGTCTACTCTCTCTCTATCTATCTACCTACCTACCTACCCCCCCACCCCCCCCCTCTCTCTCTCTCTCTCTCTCTCTCTCTCTCTCTCTCTCTCTCTCTCTCATCGGCGCACATGCTAGTCCATTTTAACAAAGTGCATACGAAATTACAGGATATTTGTGTGTAATACATCATACGTCCAGTAGAGTTAGAAAATATGTTGTCGACAGCAAATTTGACACATTTGACAAACGAAATATACCTTTTTCCTAGAATACATTATTAATTTAATATTAAAATTTAAAAAACAAAACGCAGACAAAATATTTTAAGAGACATACTGCTTGGGTTTATTAATGTTTTCAAGCTTAAGTATTCATTATTTATAAACGAACTATTGTAATTCAGTTAAAGTTCATGTGAGTAGTATCGCCGTCTTGCATTCGCTAACGAAAACCCGAACGTTGCCGAAGTCTCGGAGGGTTGTAACGGAATATATGACTTCGAATACGAAATTGCCTTTCTCGAAGATTTCATTCGTTTCGAGAGCTTTCGAAACCTAACGAATGTGAAAAATTAACGAATACCTTAGAATAAACCCCCAGTTTACTT
Source organism: Dryococelus australis (assembly GCA_029891345.1). NCBI lineage: Eukaryota > Metazoa > Arthropoda > Insecta > Phasmatodea > Phasmatidae > Dryococelus > Dryococelus australis. The sequence continues at coordinate 222,700,361 of CM056994.1, forward strand.
TCTTAGTTTCTTGGTCACGATACGAAAAATAAATAAATTCCTGTAGGCGGCACTAAAAACAGCTTGAAGTGTATACATTCAGGCTGGAAGAGATTCACGGATATCCACAACCAGCAGGGGCATTGTTCTGTTGGCTTCGCTATTTCCCCGTCGCTCAGTCAGTGATTAACAATTCATTTCACGAAAAAAAAACTGTTATTCTGACGGGTGTAGTAGTGTTGTAGTTGAACGATCCTTATGTACTTGCAGAAGTGGGGAACATAATAACTGAAAATACAAAGTGTGTGCATGTTGTTATGAACAGACCGTAGCTGAACATCCTCATATGAACCAGGCCTAATATTTTCAGTAAATCAGGACGCCAGGAATTGCGACTAGTTATTGCAGCAACCACCGGGCGACGCCGCTTGCTAAATAACCCTCCACCAGCCAGCGATCGGGAACATGGACGCCTAAACGAAGCACCGATATAGGCCACTTAAGTCAGGGCCCGGCGCCTGTGCAACTCCGGCCAGCTTCAGGGAAGGACCGAAGAATGGGTGTGTTCAACAGCCGCTCCACAAGAAACAACCTTCGGCTTCAAGTTTAAAATGAGGACGGTCCAACATATAATTAAAGAAATCAGGCGTGAGGAGCTCGTATCATTTATAATGTAATAATACATACACTGAGAGAAAGGTTTGTTTGAGCCAACCAAACGTGTGTTTGTATATGGCCAAACAAAGTGCTGTAATGAAATATTTTGTTGAGTAAACCAAATACGAAATTCAACAAAACTGATTTTGTTCAGGTAACAAAATATGAACTTGAACCCAACAAACCGTGATTTTGAGCCAGCAAAATCTGTCCAACAAAATTTTTGGTTTAATCAACTGTATAAGTTTGTGTAGTCATATATCAACAAATATTTGGTTGGCTCAACCAAACCTTTCTCTCAGTGTGATATCATTTAAAGTAGCTTCCCGTTACAGTTATTATTACAGTGTTGTATTGTCTGTGTCGCATAGCATGATTAAACCCCTCAACAGTATATATAGTTCATCTACAAGCTACGACCCCTAAACCCCTCATTTCTTAATTTATGAATATGGACATATTTATAACAATGTGTTATACTCTGAAGAAGGAATGCTTTCCAATAGGGAGCAGTGAGGCCGGAGATACGCTCGAGATGTTGAAAGGAGGCCGCAGTGGCTGGGTCGCCGCCTACATGACGTTGCGTGCAGCAAGACTGTGTTTGTTTACAGTGTGGACGCTGTTCGTCCAGCCCGCGCCGCTACGGAGGGATCCAGCTTCTTGTAGCTGTGCTGTAACCTCCACCATACCTGCTTCCGTCCCACTCAGCTCCCGCAGTTCACCGTACAACCCGACAAGCATGCATTTCTACTACCCCTGAAAGAATGTCTGTTTTGGGAATTATGAACTCGTATTATTTTACTGCACACGGATTTTAATAATAATTCCTCACCGGACAATAAGAGGATTTCCTTTTAAAATATAATTTTATACTTGAAAAATAAACTGGTACCGTTTTGTTTTTAACCTGCAATCCTATTGTGTCCCACGAACGCTATTTCGCTTCCGAACTCAACTCTGCGTTGTACCGTGTTTTAGATACACTCTAAAGAATTATTTGTAAATTTACCTTATCAGTGTATACGTAGAGTGACAAAGCGCGAATGGTAAAATATTTTCTGATACATGCATGGTAACGTTCCAATAGTTGCTCAGGAAAGAGTCAGATACATAGGGAGGTCCCCAACTTCGTATAGTACGAATGCTAAACATTCCCATATGTTCAGCCTGACATGTAGTACTATATCCATACACTGTACAAGTTAAAAACTTCATTACAGTTTAAGAAGTTTACCAGATTTTTTTGTTACATTGTAGCGTTTTAGCGATTATGACCAAACATCATTGCGACGATCGTTACCTTTTGCTCTGAAGCAAACACTTTGCGTCAACACACACACTTTGCGACGACATTTGGCAATACTTACATTGGCAAAATCTCCCTTTTGAATAATGCGAGGCAAGTTTCTTTCGTCAACGTTTCCCAAAAGCAATTTTTTGACGTCACTTATGTGAACAACACGTGCGCAAACAAGAAAATAAAGTTATAAAAATACACACATTACAAACATCGAGCAAAATATTGAAACGTGGTCATTTAGCACGAAGTTGCGAACTGTGATATTTCATATTTTTCATATACTCTTGCGTGCGTTTTTCTTGTGTACCTACTGATAATCATAGCTTATGAACGCTAACATTCCTAGTGTAGTCATAAAAGTCACGTAAAAATCATGACTTTATAGAATAGCTGTGTTGTTTCGAGACGATCAAACTTTTGTAAACTCGAATTACAGTCAAATAATGTAACCCAACGAACAGAATAGTCTCTATTTAAAGTGTTAATTCATAAAAAAATACTCCATACCATGAACCATATTCACTTTAGTTCATTGTAATATGTAATTCGCAATACATAATAAAAAAAAGTGGGCTAGGCTGTGTCGTCTACACGGCCGTAGGTATTTTTACGTGACGTCTATGGGCGGTGAAAGGAAATCAAATTATAGACAGTATGGGTTTGTTTAAATCAATTTATTTGTTATTAGCACGCATCTCATCACGTGATGTGGCATGTGATGACGCAATCGTCACGTCCGCATTTCGCTGATGTGTAGAATTGTCAACTTCTTCTTCATATAACTCCGGAATGGACTGAGATAGCTGAGTCATCCTTTCAGTATTAGATTTGTCTTGTCGAGCACTATTCATGTTGTTAATATCATTAGTGTCCTTTTCGCCTAACTCTAAATTTTTAACTATTTTGGTTTATAATCTGTAAAGATAATTATTATTGACTGTAAAGTCACGATGTGTTTATTAATTATGATTATTGGTTATGTTTTTAGTTACTCTTTTTTTACGCACAAACTGACACCAGAATTTTTCCGATCGGATGAGCCGTTCGGTCGCTACAGCGGTCTTAAGAATACTAACCTTCTCGAAATCAGAGGTTCCCAGCGCGGCTCCCACCGTGTCCTGATGACGTCAGAACCATAAGTTTGTGTATAAAGCATGAAGCCAAAGGACCTACTTATACTATCGTACATTTAAATTTAAGATATACAGGGTGAGTCATCAGCTCTGCGACAAACGGCGAGAGGACGTTCCTTGCAAAATTTCAGTTCGAAAACGTCTGACAACGAACGCCAGGAAACCGCTCCTACCGGCAGGAAACCCTTGTATAGATGGGGTTGCAATTATGAACTGTATTTAATTACACTGAAACCATGTGATATTAAGGGATAGATTTATGTAGGCATTCCAAACAATTAAGTCGCTGTAACATGCAAGTACCCATGCATACCCTACATAGAAAAATGGGGGTTACCACACCACTGAAAAAAGGGTCGTTGTATATCGTTACGTAAGTTATGATCACGACCTATGAATTATCATTGCAAGAGGTAAAAACAAATCATCTTGGTATGAAAACCTCCGACGAATGGTTTGCGAGAAAACAGACCTCCGAGATATCAAATACCACGTAATGCTTATGAGGCATTAAATATATTGGAGGTATGTTTTCTCGCAAATTATTCGTAGGAAGTTTTTTTAACAAGAGGACATTTTTTTTACGTCTTTGCAATGGTAATTTATAGGCCATGGCCATAATTTATGTAACGATGTACAAATACCCTTTTTTTTTTTTCACTTTTTGAAGGTGTGCCAACCCCCATTTTACTATGTAGGGTATGCGGTAGGCCAATATGGGTACTTGCATGTTGCAGTAACTGAATTGTTTGGCATGCTTACAGAGATTCATCCCTTAATATCACATGGTTTCAGTGTAATTAAATAAAGTTCATAATTGCAACCGCATCTTCACAGGGGTTTCCTTCCCTTAGGAGTGGTTACCTGGCGTTCGTTGTCAGACATTTTTAACAGAAATTTTGAAAAGAACATCCTCTCTCCGTTTATCGCAGAGCTGATGACTCACTCTGTATAACAATTCTCCCCCCCCCCCCCCCATCGTTACCAACTTTACTGGAAGTATGTCGCTCTGGGTGCCCGTTCAAATATATGCAGGCAGGGGCAGTGACTTTTTTCTAAGGTTGATTTCAAAGTGCTCACTTTATCGTAAACAGGCTTTACACCGTGTGTTGGTCTGATGTAAAGACGTATTCGCATCACGATACGGAGCTGTTGGAGAACTAAAGGTAAAACTTCACACCAATGTTTTATCACGTGGTTTCGGGAGTGTTGCTAGCAAGTCGCGAGCCAAAGTTGTGGGCACGCGCGAAACATAACAATCACTCTACGTCGTTGTTATTCTATGGCTCGGAGAGCGGAGTTGGAAGTTACCTTGCAGCAGACTGTGAAAGCGGTGGGTTGGCGTGAAGTCATGGCGGATGCGTCATGGCCGAGTACCAGTTACCTGGGCTCTTCCGGGAAGGACAGAGCTCAGGTGACGACAGAACTAGGGGGAAAACACTGGATAGGGCTTACATCCCGTTATTTAACATGTGGAAACACCAACATAGACATTTTACCACTATAATTAATGATTTTATGGAACAGATCAGTTTTGAGTCAAAACAATGAGTGTTTTGTGTCTCAAACACACTGATTTAACATACGTATATTCCAGGTGCTGATTTAGTTACTTACTAAAAAGATTATAAGTATATAATCCGTTTTTTGCACTGCTCGTGCAAGATTTATTGTATTCGGTTGGTCACAATTGGAGGTAACGTAAATATTTCAAAGATAGAGCTAACACAAACAGTACATGTATATAATTAATTATTGCTGAAAACAGCATTCGGCAAATAAATGGTGTTAGTCAAGTAGGTTCTAATTAAGCAATTTTAAAACGTCGTTCTAGAACCTCCCAAGAATAATGCAAGCTGTAAACATACAGTAAATGCTACCTTAAACAAAAATCTTTTTTTGTAAATAAGCTATTTTATCAAACATTGAACACAACATGATTATTAACTACTTCAATGAAGCGTGTTTATCTCAAAATAATAATTAAATACTATTATTTTTGTTTTATTATACTAGGTGATTATTTTTCGTAACGCGTGTCTGCTGTTGGTATTAATCCAGGCACCTACCACCCACCCACCACCGCTGAAAAAGACTTCAAAATAAGAAAATCATTACAACATGGAAGTGTCCGCTCTTGTGTCCTTACTTGCTCTGTGGACAGAACACAGCAGCATGTTTATAGAGCCCTAGGTCACCCTGTGTTTATACTTTGAACGAAATCAAGTAATATTACGAAACTCGGTAACTAAACAACTCCAGTATCTATTTCAACTATTGCTGTACTTTCAGTACAAATATTTGAGTTAAATAAGATTTTAACATTAAAATAAATTTAAAAAAAATTATATTTTCAGTTGTGGGTATTTTTTTTCGTGCAAGCGTATTATGATTATGATGGGATCAATAAAACTTACCACTCAGCTACTTCTTACATGCCTTTTGTGATTTGGGCACATCGTAGTTATTAACCATTGTCCCACAATTTTTTGCAATTACTATTCTATGTTAGAATGTTATAGATACTGCCAATTAAAATCGCATATTTCACACCAGCCACGAGAAAAAAAATTAAAATGCGTTTTAAGAGTTCATGGCGAACCTTGAAACTTTTCAATCCCACGTTAATTTATGGTATCACGTGTTGCATCAAACTAATATTTCGGGTCCATACTTTACTTATACTGACTCGACACTTGCTTCATTATCATAATTACTTAGATACATGTTTGATGCTTTGGCCTTCAGACAAACCAGTCCAATACAAGATATGTAGATTCGTCTACAGATCACATTTCCTAGAGTGAAGAAATATACTTCACCGAGCATTGGTCCTCTTTGTATTCGTATTACAGGTCGTGCATGTCATTCCTGCTATAACCTGCCTGCAGTTGTAAACACAGGAACTGAACGGGTTAAGATTGGAAACTAAGGTACTGAATACAACCTATAGTAGTATATTTAATAGTCAGCGACATTATAACGACGAGAAGGTCTCGTGGAGGGAGGAGCCGGCATGTGAAATGCAATCTGTAGGGACGCCTGTTTTCCGCGAAAAAATTTCAGGAAAAGTTGTATTCCAACGCATTTTAGTTGAGAGCCACTTTCGTGATTGGATAGTTTGGATTGTTACGCCATCTTATCTGTCGGCCCGCGAATCACGAACGGTCAGTATCAGAGGAACTTAAAGGATAGTGAAGTCTAGCCTCGGCGAAAATTTTTTCGCGGGAGACAGGTGGCCGTAGCAATCTGCAATAAAACTTGCTGAGGCGGCACACGAGTTCAGATACTGTTAGCTGCACTCCGTACGACCCAGAGAACGTTTTCAATTGCTATGCTTAGTGCTAGCAGCGGGAAAATTGGCGACATGTGCTCGGTAAATAACAATAAAATAAGTGTTTTATATGCGATGTATAGTTCCGTTCCTCTGATAATTCCTCTTACCAGTCCTTGCATGTCAACGGCGAGCGTGTTTGCTCGTGCAGCGAAGAGACTGACCGTGCCCAAATCCAGTCATGACTTTGAACACTGAGTCTGATGTCAAGTGGTTGATTCAGAGCCACTGCAGTGTTACGAATGAGTGAGTGAAGAGATTTGGACGGTTCTTAACATCGAGGTCTTGAGAACCAAATAGGGTCATGAGGCGAGTATGGAGCAGCGCCGGAATGAAAAGGCGAGGGAAACGGGAGATCCGCAAGAAAACCCGCCAACCAAAGGAGTGACCCAGCCGGGGGTTGAACTCGTATCGCCTTGGTGGGAGGTGAGCTGCAGTGTTACGAGATTCTAGAATCTTCTGATTTAACTTTCTTTTGTGGTGCCCGAGCGGTCTAGGGCTGAGCACAAACACTCAAAAAGAAATAATCTGTCAATTTAAGACTTTTAATTAAATCAAACACTGAAACTGTTACACTTTTAGTTATACACCTACTTACTTGGCGATGTGGCGGAAGACGACATGGGAATTGTTAATATAAAATAAAATAATAACCGCAGTGGAAGCAATAACATGATATAACAACGGTGGTGAAGGAGAGCGGAGTCTCAGCGCAGCTCAGGCGAGTCGTCCCAGGCGGTTATGTGCAGTCTCTGGTGTCCTCTGCTGAAGTCTCTCTTCCTCAGGCCATGCATGGCATAATAAAGCAACATGGGTGTAATGGGGAGAAGTCTCTCTCCACCAAGAAGTCGCGCATGAGCAGTCTCTTACCAATGAGAAGTCATGGCGAGAAGAGTCGCCAACCAATGAGAGGCCAAGGTTATGGCGTCAGCCAATAAACTAGAACTTTGCACAAGGCCCCAAAGTGTGGTATTGAAATCATGTGACAGGAAAATAGCACGTGGTACAGCGCGTAATTCCAGGAGTCATGGGACGAAAATACCATGAATAACAGGACGTATTTCCCGTCAAACGTGGTTAGCAATCGTAGTCATGCGGTGCTAAAATCACCGCAGGCAGTACTAGAGCGGATACAGCTTCTTGTTGCAGGCACCGCAGAACCTGATAAGTTGCAAAAATACTTCACTAAAATGTTCTCTCTCTGAACTGGAAAGCTTGTGGAGTGCCCGCGGCACTACAATTTTTTTTTTTTCGTGCACAAACATGCTACGTAAATAACTTAATTTGTTTTTACATGATTTGATTTGGAATGTGCTTACTTCACCGTGAATAGCTTTTACATCCTTCTAGGAACTATTTTGAGGAACTGAATTAAGGGAACGAATTGAACGCCAGAACGCGTTCACGCGCAAAGAACTGAATTGGCGTGCAAGATTTTCGTCGCCCTGCGTGGAGCTATGGGACTTGAAAGGTTCGACTCTTTGAATTTTATCGGGGAGAAACTTTGTCGCCAATTTCAGTGAAAGGTCCTAAGGAAGTCTGAGATATGAACGCAGTTTAAGATATAGCAATCGGAAGATATCGTTTTTTCCGCGTTCAGGGGATTCGGAATAAAGTTTGCAATTCGCTAGTTGTCTCCAGAATTATCTGAAGGTAATTAATTTATTCTTGTATGAAAACATGTAATGACTGTTCACGATAAAGTGAGCACTTTTGAAATAAACTTTAGAAATAAAGTCACTACCCCTGCCTGCGCATATTTTAACGGGCGCACCGAGTGATATACACCCAGCAAAGTTGGTAGCGTTGGATGGAAAGTAGTTATATATAACATCGAATAAAAAGTGTTAGGTAACCATTTGTGTCAACTCAAATTATTTCTTTCGCTTTCTGTTTTTTTAATGCATCGAAGTGTAAAATTAAGTATATCTGTAAAATATGTAATTTTATTATAATTTTTCCTTTTTTCTCGACCAACGCTTTAATAAAGTGGCGAGGTTCATACAAATGCTAATCTTACATAAGGCGGAGGAATATACAACGTGCATACAAGTAGATCTTAAGCAGGGCTTTCCAAAGTGCTTATTTTACCGTGAACAGTCTTAGAAAGAAATACAATTGGTTTTTAAAAAATGCATACACTTATTACAGTTTTTGCAGCGTAGAGCATGCGCCGACTAGCCACTCCTGGAAACCATGTAACATTTTGCACGTTTTAGTTTCCCTCCGCTCCTGCTGTAACTCCAGATATCCTTTTAAGGACGCCGTTTGGCTGGAGGCATTTTGCCTGTCAGAAGCCTAGAAACATGGGATTGCCAAGGGCTACTTAGGTACGCGTATCGAACATCTGGTCGCCTTTACGTGCAAGTCACTGAACCCGCGAACAGTCTCTTTCTCGACTCGCCTCATAGGACTTTCAGTGGTCACTTTATTTTTGGTGTAATAATACATCCCGGGGTGCACTGCACGTCCTTACTCGATGGTAAGTACCCTGTGTCGGAAATTTCATAGTCAACACTTTTTGAATCAAACCTTTGAAAAATGATGCTACGTATGTCATGTATCACCATAAATAACCTTATCTTTAATTAAATTGAATTTTACGTATATTTTATTTGCATATTATAATTTTTAATTTTTAATTAATAGGAATACACATATATGAAATATGTGTATTGGTAAGGACTAGTAAGAAATAGTTCTTTTGCAAAATATTACTACAATGAGCTCGCACGAACGCGGGCGTGTTGGCCCTCTGGTGTAGTTATCTAAGCTTTGTTTGCATGAGGCGGAGGAATAACCTGGAAGTAGAACTTTAGCAGGGCTTCAGGAGAGTTCGAAGTAATCGTGAATGGATTGGACTATGCCTAGCAATGATTGTGAAACATTCGTAGACTATTAGCCCTTTTTCACTTAAGAAAATACACATGAGAGTCGGAAATAGAATATGGAAGATAGAACTCGGGCACGAAGAATTTCTTAAATGCTATTCGTAATCAGGTAGGGCCGGAATCACATAGCCCCGACCAGCAAGACACCGCAAGCACGACACGACACTTGAAACTAAACATCCAATGAAATACAAGATAGACCTGACGTAAGCCCGACAATTCTTTCGTACGACCAGCAGTTTTGGATTAGAAATTATTTATATTCTTCGTCGTGTCGTGCGGCACGACGCACAGTGTGTACAACCTTATAAAATTAAATTGTATAACAAGCTTTTCCTACAATGGGAAATACTTAGCTTGAAAGAAAACAAATTATAAAAATGATTGTATTTAGCTCTTATAAATAATAATTTTATCTTTGTATTCATTAGCTATAAAACTTTGGTACCATCATGTATTCCAAATGTCCCGTCTGCCCACCGCCTTTGAAACTAGCGTGGTTAATCAGCGCCTTCCAAATGAATCGAAAAAAATTCTACTCGTGTCGCGTCAGTAAACTGTCGGGGTGTAAATTCGAGCAGTCACATTGAAAGTGGTCGTGGTTGCGGTTTTCATCGTGTCGTGTCGTGCTGTGCTCGTCGGGGCTATGTGATTCCGGCATAACACGACAAGTTTACTGTTGAACAGCTGCAGTGTGTATGGAGGCCTGGGCAGACGGTATCCTTAAAATATCTCGCATACTTCTTCCCTTTTTACACTCACCTCTATCCACAACCTGTTTTTTTTCTCTTGCTCCGGAATGGCAGTCATTCGAGAATTCTTAAACTACCTGGAGAATCACAGGAAAGTATTTGGTGATGAGTTCACAAACGAGCCGCCGACATCCCAAATGCGTGAGCGAGAGGCCTGAGTCGGTTAGGTGCAGGTTGTGTGTATAAGTCATCCTCGAGTGTTCTACCTGCAAGAAGCGGGCGTTAATTGTGTGGGTCAACAAAGAAATAATTTTCTTATTTTAACGAAATCCCTTTCAACATTTTCGCATTGGTTTTAAGTACCATTTCGTCGCAAAAAAAAAAAGGTTGCATATTTTTGTGCAATGACATGTAAAGATCACAATTTCAGTGCTTTTGAGACGAGCTAATAACAAAAACTCTTACCGAGATGAGATAATTAACATTGAAGTAAGATACCACGTGTTACATAAATAAATATTCAATATTACACTTTTAAATGTTTTCGTAATTTGTAAAAATTGTTTAAATATAGGGGAGTGTTTGTACATTCTTTATTTTTGGCAGTCTGTGATTTTCGTGAAGTAATTTTGCCAAGCATATCTTTCAGTCAAGCCTTATTAAATATAAATAATCCGTGTAGACGTTTTATTTAATATAATTGAAAGTCCTAAAACACTAAAATTGTGATCTTGACATTCCGTGAAGCGATCTAAAAAAAATTGTATCAAGGAAAATGTAAGCAGTGGCATAGCCAGAAATTTTACAATGATAAGGGGTGAGGGAGAGTTTTACTTTGACAAACTAAGGAAGGGGGGTTACACCAGCATCAAAACGGTGCTGACACACATTTTCAAGGTAGGTATAATAAAACACACCGTGGTGAACAGCGCTTGCTTATTTTACCACACATAAATTATTACTAATAATGTTAATATTTACTTATGACAACCTAATACGGCGGTGGGGGTTACGACCCCCCTCCCCAAGGCCGGTACACGTCGCTGCTTAAAAATAATGTTTAGACGTTGAACGGTATTAGTCGGCCACAACAAAACAGCCCGTAAGGGGAAGGAGCGCTACCCCTCCTAGAGCGACACACCCAGGGGGAGAGTGGTACACTCAGGACAGTCTACTGAGGACCGTCAACAGTACATTGGCACTCACAAAGGGCAGTGTGTTTTCCGTGAATCTCGTACTGATGAAAGCTGTTCACGCGCCTATACAACAAACTGTAGAGACCCCCCCGGCGTGGTACAATTCAACCAGCACAGTTAGTTCCGCAAATACGAGACATAAATCTATATATTAAAAACATCTATCTGGCTTGGTATAATAACGTTAACAGAATATACAATTAAATACAGTTGCAAATCACCTATGAACAAATTATATTTACTACACACGTTCCTCACATTTATGCCTTGTCCTATTATACAATGCCCACATTACTGTGTGTGTACATATAATTTAAACAATTGACAGATTAATACTAAAAAATACCCCATAGTAGCAATAACATGTTTCCATACATAATACAGTTACAACTATTTAACGTTACAAATCATTAGCAAAGTGTCACGTTAATAACTACGTACCTCGAAACAAGTGTTGTGTATATTCTGACTCCCGGGAAGGTACATTGGTGTGCGTTCCTGGCACCCGCCCGTGTCGATAAATGTACACTGAAGAAATGCGGGCTGTTTGAAAGGAATATGTCACAAATTACCGAAACACTTAATGATATAATGTGAGCTGTAAAGTTACGCAGCATCGGTAATAGATGCTTAAGTCTACTCAAATTTCTTCGATACCTGAAAGTTCACCACAGGCTACATTTCCATGTACACTACTGTCACTGAAGCTGTCAGTATCATGGCTACTGTCGCGTTCACAGTCACTGTCAACACCTAAACTAATTACAATCTTCTCCATTTCTTCTTCCATGCAACGATCGTTTTCCAATACTGCTCTTCTTCACTCTTCACATGTAACACTGCTGATTTCCAATCGTTTTCAGGAATACTGTTCATCTGTCAGTGGCTTTGTTTGGTCGGCTCTTTGCGAAACGTTGCTCTTCGCCACACAAAATTTGGCAATATTCCATATGCATTCGATGGCATTTAAATTGTGGTGATATGGAGGCAGCATGACTACTTCATGGCCATGTTCTTTATGAAGTTCGTCTATGAAATACTTCTGAATCGGTCTTTGACATTTCACGATGTGGAGTAGTTCTGCTTTAGTCATCTCTTCTTCATATACAATGTTATTTAACTTGAGCCGCTCTTGTATTTCTGCCGTACATGATGTCATTGTAGGGACTTTGTTTGTCTGCACCGAGTGATAGGGTGCATTATCCATTACAATTGTGCATCTACGGGACAGATTGGGTAATACTTTTTCGGGTACCCATTTTGAAAAATTCGCAATTTTCATCTCATGGTGGTAATCGCCACTTTAGATATTAGACTTAAAGATGAGATACGCGCCAGGAACAAACCCCGCATCTGAACCAGGATGCACAATAATCCATCGTTGGCTTGCCGTGTTGTGCTTCAGTACACCTGGCGAGTGCGGATCTTGGCAACATTTGCTGACTGTGTAGGCAGCATGAATCCACGTTTCGTCAACATAAACCACCGGTAACCTCTTCTCCTCCAGACTATCATTTTTTCGTATTCTCCTTAGGTAACTTTCCCTCCAGCATTCTTCTTAAATACCTTTCCCTCCATGCAACAATGTCTGTTCTCTCCATTAATACAAGTCTCTTGTTTTTGCATTTCTTGAATCGGAAGCCAGTCTTTACGATTTGCCGCAACATTTCCTTGCTTCCGCAGAAATTAATTTCTGTTCGTAGTACAGGAAGTAACTTCTTTTATGTAGGCACTTATTTCCTATGAGAATAACAATTTTGGATTGTACGTCGAACAACACACAAATCAAAGTCATCTAACACAATTTTTCGGGCGTTCCTCTTCCGTTTATTCCCAGGCGTACATAGTTTTTTTTTTTGCCTGTTAGTTTTCCTACACTGATTTCCTTCCGTATTTTATATATTGGTACCTCAGATTTTCCTGTTGCAGCTGCTGCTCGCTTTGTTGTGTTTTCAATTGGATACGTATGTTTCCCAGATATTTTTTCTTTACCAAAAAATTAAATAACGTTTCCTATTATTTCGCGGCCTTCATTATGAATAGGGGGAATTTTTTACTACACGAAGCCATAATGTTATTAACATTTACACTAGCGCTCAAATATATGTACACGTTTGGAACGATCAACTACTTGCGCACTAGTAAATAGACGCACCTTCAGACTACGATTATTTACTACCACCAACCAAGACTGTCCTTGTCGATTTTCATGCAGTACAGACTGTACGTGTACAGACCCGCAGAACCGCATTCTTTCGAGATATTTTGTTGTCTCGGCCGAGTTATACCATTATCGTACAAATAAAAAGTAATACATTTTTGGATTACAAAACACCTAAATAACGCGTAATAAAAAGAAGGTAGGCAGGCAGCGGCGCGTAAAGGCAGGGTAGGACCTTGTGAAGGCTGTGGCGAGGACGGCTGCTCGCTCGTCGCGATAACTGTTATCGTCGCCCTCACGTCTGGTGTTGTGTGTGTGTGGCCCGCCCTCTTGTCGCTTGTAGCACGAGTATCGCCTCCACGTCGTCCTCTGCTGCCGGTAGTCGACGACTTATCTGGTCCCGCAATCGTGTCGCATGTGCGTTGGCATTGCTGTGACGAACTATACTTGCTGTTTCACTCCTAAGCGATGATATGTCGGTGACGGACGCCGTCGGAGATGGTGCTGCTATCTAGTTTAAGGGTGGAAATTACATTTTCAGACCTCACAAATGTAACATAAGACACGTGTAAATAGTTGAAACTGTATGTCTTAAGTGGTAAAAGATAAAAACAGGGTAGTATGAACTCGATGTGTGACGAAAACTAGTGGTAACGAGACATAACAAGACGAAGGATAGTTATTTTGCTGTTAATAAACGAATTTTATGACATCGTCAATGTATATAAGAAGCCTTGTCCTCTATTTTGCACATCCACGCAGCAATAATAAAAATACAAATATGAAAACGTCGGCGTAAACGCGATCGTCGTTTTCAAATTGTAAAAAATATATGTTTTTATTCTCCTTGTAAACAAACACATATTCATCTTCTTCTCCTTCGCAGACTGACGCCGACAATCGCAACTCTCAAGAATTTCGCGCAACGCACTCGACGGCGACGCGCTGCGACGCAATCTGCTTCATCCTGAATGGCTACCGTTCATCGCAAAGCAACGCAACGCATCGCGTCGCACTATTGTAGAACCAACTTTAGGCGTCCTGCAATATGCGGATGCGGGCCAAGTGGTTGTGTCGCGAGGTGAGTATGGAGTAGCGCCGGGTTGCAAGGGCGGGGGGGAACGGCAGATCCCCGAGAAAACCCTCTGACCAGCAGCATCGTTCGGCATGCTTCCCACGGGCGAGAATCCGAGAGTGACCCCACTGGGAGTCGAACCCGGTTCGCTTTGGTGGGAGGCGAACACTATCCGCTGCACCACCACGGCCCTGCGATCCAAGTGTGGCAATACTGAGCGATAGGCCGTCGCACTATGTACAGATACTTGAGGTGGAAGGTCTCTGTGAGATGAAGTCTTGATAGACAAAAGGAGCGGGGTGGCGCAGTGGACTACCACTGGACTCGCAACTATTACTTAACGAAGGTCATTCAGTGTTCAAGACCATAATCTGTTTCGCTTCTACAGGGTTCGTCAACGTTCGCATTATTTCAGATTCTGCGTGGTACGTGGTGACACGCCGGGATAATAATAAAAAAAAAAAAAGGATTCCTCATGACAGCAGACTATTAGTTTTGAGTTTTGCGGGCCGACAGGGCATAGGGCATAGCTTAGCATATTTTCCTAAATATATGTACTATGATTTCTCTTCCTGTTATCACTGTTGTAGTCGTTCGTATAAAATAATCACTTATTTTCTTCTCAACTGTTGCCTGTTTGATAGTAACGCAGGCAGTGAAGCAGCAACAAATTCAAAACATTTGTAAAAAATATTATGTGCGCTGTGTTGCGCCAAAATTTTTGAT
The DNA here is from genome assembly GCA_029891345.1 of Dryococelus australis. Classification (NCBI taxonomy): domain Eukaryota; kingdom Metazoa; phylum Arthropoda; class Insecta; order Phasmatodea; family Phasmatidae; genus Dryococelus; species Dryococelus australis. The sequence goes on from CM056994.1 coordinate 222,715,505, forward strand.
ATAACCTCAGAAGTAGAAGGCATAGAGAGAAATCTCCTAAATCCAAGATGTAAGGAATCGATTGCCTCTAATGTTTGTAGTTACAACAGGCTGTCTGGCCGGTACCAGCTATAGCGATACTAGAACATTTTACTGAACACTATCTGTAAGCAGAAACCAGATTCAACTCTAGCGTAATTCTCTAATACAGTTTCTGATAAGTTGATTTTTATGTAACAAATTACATTTAGTTTACAAGTAGCCTATGCTTCCATAATAGCGAAAAATGGCACGAGGTGAGTTTAATTGCAACTGGGATAAAGTTGCAACCTACCTCAAGCAGCGAATGTTAAAACTAACCGTAAAATCCGCCTACTTTTCGCTCGCTCCGTCTTTATAAAACCACCTGGACGCCAATCCTGGCAAGTGACAACAGATAGCCACTTCTCGACGTTTACGCTGCGTCATAGCGATGCACTCGATCATCCTAGGCTTATACTGCACAGTCGTGAGTTATCCAGTATCCCAGGTTGGTTAATTATTCGAGACATTATTATGCGCTATAATTTGGTGACACTTTAGGTGTCACATAGGTGTATGTTAGTTTCACTTGTTTCATCGGACCTTTGTTATAGTTCAGCTGGCGACCTTCGTGATCGAATCCTAGACTACTTCCCTCCCACTACACACAAAAAGTTTGTTTGAAATTTTACAAAAATTGTTTTGGAAACTTATTGCCAAAATAGTTAGTACCAGTACAAGTTAAAGCTTGTAAATGTTACAAGTGTCAGTATTACTGCAAACATTTATCTGTAGATATACAAATCCCGTTATTACATTTAAAAAATGCAACAGATTTACAAAAAAATTCTGACGTGGATACATCTTTAATTTTGCAACCATAGCCGGAGGCAATCCATAAAACCTGATAACATAATCGGGGGATAGAGTTTGGCATTGCAGCTCCGAATCTGTCGTCTACATTCAAAATTCAATTACACCACTCGATTGCCAAAGGATCAAATAATACGTTACGTTGAGTGAGGAGACTGCGAAGCATCGGGCGCGGGGCGGGTGGATGGGGGGGGGGGGATGGGTATTTTGAGTTCGTTTCTCCGCGTCTCATAACTTCCGCTTAGTATAACTATTGACTAGGAGAAGCTACGACGTTGGTGTAGGTTTCAGTCGACAGCTCTCATCGCGATCAATCGATTGCGTGTATAAAAACATTTGTGTGGCGTGGTTATCGTGAAATCGTATGAGTTTAATGCAAAAAATTAAGAAAACTTAACACAATTTCGGCCTATACTCGTCAAAAAGTCAAGTTGAAATACAGAAATCGTATACGGTTGAAAAGAGCATCTCAAAAGCAATCCAGTGATACCCATAAAACCCCATATAATCGAGTGAAGCGGTGCCGGGAACGTAAAATAAACATCAAGGTGTCCTAGCGCGCCAACGTAGATGTATTCACGCAAAAAAAAACGGCCGTGTCCCCAACACAGCCAAACCCAATTATTTTGTATTATTTGTATTGTATTATTTTTGTATTATTTCAAAAGATTTGAGTTCGGTTTTCAATTTTTTTTTTCTGTGTACGAATCTCTGGGTTCGAATTCCTGCTAAACCGTGTATATGTTTGTGTCGTCTTTACATGTGAGTTTTACGTTAGTTTCCGACCTCCCGTAACGCAGTTGGTTGGTGCGCCACCGATCTGGGATGCGGGAGGCTCTGGGTTCGAATCCCGGGTAAGTTAGTCTGTAAGCCGTCCCCTGCTAAGCTTTGCAGCATAAAACCGGGGGACGTTTAAAAGCCTTCTAAAATACAATTTTACGTTAGTTGTGTTTGTAATCTGGCGTCGCGTTTAATTTTTGTCTAAGTTAAGTAAGTTACGTTGTATGATACACAATCAGTTGTTGGTCCCAAGTGCCCACGCATGTGAAGTGATGTGAGCTAGCTTCTCCAACCTGATCCGCTCAAACTTTGGTCAGTTGTACAGTCGTAGCAACCGCGTTCTCAAGTACACTGCGGACTGAAATAACGCGACAAGCCCACTCCCTCCTCTTCCTGGGGTGTGAACGTTCCTTCTGGTTCCGGCGACAAGTTGAGAAGTTCCCGCAGACTGTCCTCGCGTCGAACTTCGCGACTTGGTCGGTCCCTTCCCCTCCAGACAGAGGCTCTCCCGGTTTCCGCAAACTTGAAGAGCCTCCGCCGACCTCGCTTGGCACTGCAAGACGTTCCCTATGGTAAAGCCTGTTCACGATAAAGTGAGCACTTTTGAAATCAACCTTTTGAAATCACTGACCCTGCCTGCATATATTTCAACGGGCGCACTGAGTGAAATGCTGCCAGTAAAGTTGGCAACGAAGGATGGAAAGTAGTGCCATATCTTGACGGCGAATAAAACGTGTTTAGTAACCATTTGTAATAACTTTAATTATTTCTTGCCCTTTCTACTTATTTTGATGCACAGAAGTTTAAAAATCAGCAGATTTTTTAAATATGTACTTTCCTAATAATTTTACAGTTTCACTTAACCGACGCATGAATAGTGCTGAGGCCTGTGGCAATGTTAATTTTACATAAGGCGAAAGAAGACGCAACGTGCATACAATTAGATCTTAAGCAGGGCTTTCAAAAGTGCTCCCTTTATCGTGAACAGCCTATATCGATGTCACAGTTTTATGAAACATTACCTCACGGCTGCTACTAAATGTAGAGGGAATATGGGGTATTGAGAGCAGTGCAAAGTCACTCTGCGTCTTTTAACATCAGACAGTTTTTCCACCAATAGCAGTATAAAGAACAAAGTGGGCTTGGTTTTGAGGTTAGAATACTTTTTATGTGAGTGAGTGTTGCGAAATGTGTGTGCATTCCTCTAGACATAGTTTTAATGCAAATAGAAAATATTCAAATATTTATATAAAAGAATGAGCCTGTTGAAAATTGTAATACAACATGTTTCTCACTGTTCACCACGTGACTTTGACAGTTATATTGGTTATTGGTGAGTCAGTGATGACGTGCAGAGAAGACGAGATTGTCAACCTCATCTTTATTTAGTCTGCGCTCCCAAAGCACGATAGTGCTATCTAAGTGGGAAAAATGCATGTCTTCTAACGTAACTGGACTTCCATGAGCAAGACTGCACAGGCTGTCATTTCTGATCATGAGGTTTGGGCTCGAATCCCGGACAAGGCCTTGACGTGCGTCAATTTTAGGTAGAAGCTTCGGGGAAGCATAGTTGGACGTGGAAGGCGCCCACCTGTTAGCCCTTCTGTTTGTACGACGATGGCATTGAAATGTAGAAGTTGCAACGAGAAAGGAATACCCATGAGGCGTGTTGGTAATTCGAACGCTCACGTGCTGTCACCGGGCGGGACACTGACATGATGTACCATGTGGTGACTGTTGGCGACAGAAGTTTTGCTCCGGCTGCCTGTGTGCTAGTTGCTTACTCTAGGCGCCCTCGGTAATGAAAACACTACGTCTCTTTGTACCGTTGATTGTTCCACAAATAGGTCCTGACCTTTCCGTGTACTATTTAGGCGGTCACAGACTTTTTCAAAGTATGACGCAGGTTTATTGGTTCATTGTTCTACCCGACGGCGCCGCAGCGACCGAATGATCTCACAATCTGTAGGTCCTAATATTTATGAACACCCTGCTCTTTGAGCGTCCACTTAGAATGCCAGCATGGACACACACAAATTTCGTGATAAACCTCCTTTCGACTTGGAAGTGCCCGTCACATCTCGCTGCATACGCCAGCATTCTTTCTTCCGTCGATTCCGGGGCCGCGGTGGCTGGGCGGTTAGCCTGCTTGCCTCCCACCAAGGTGAACCGGGTTCGATCCCCGGCAGGGTCACTCCCGGATTTTCGGATGCGGGTAACGTGCCGGACGATGCCGCTAGTAGGCGTGTTTTCTCGGGTATCTCCCGTTTCCTCCACCCTTTCATTTCGACGCTGCTCCATAGTCACCTTAATCACCCTCATCGGCTCTCAAGGCCTCGCTGTTAAGAACCGCCCAGATCTCTTCACTCACGCACTCCATCGATTCCATTAGCCAATAAGGGCTCGCCTTTTTCCCTGCCACTCCCTACGCTGTCAAACCAGTATCATACTGGTCTCTCCGATTCACTCATTGAGACTTCCGTCTCTCTAATTTACATTTACGTATTTTGCATATTACTACTGCATCCTTAATAGTTCTCATGCTTCTTATTTACTTGCAGATAATTATGAACACCTGTCAGTCTACTGTGGGGGTGACAAAACAAAGGGGCTAAGTCTTGTCCTTTCTTAGTTTCCGCTTTCATTTCCAGCTTTACTTATCCCTTGTGGACCACCCAGCCTACAGGGAGGCAGAAGTTGCTTGCGCGGGGTGAAATATTGCTCTTACCATGGGAACAATAGTGCTTTCATAGCTCCCGCAACTCTTTGAGAGTTGAAAATTGGCCACAAGGGGTTCATACAACCCCAGCGCCGTCGCCGGCCAGGCCGAGTGTGCACAAAGCAGGCCATCTCGTCTCGCCTCTCCGCGCCGCCGCGCTTCTTTGTCGACACGGTTCTGCGACACACTCAGCTGGCGCCGCGGAACTTTCTTATGAGAATGTGTAGCATAACGTCTGGTGTACTGGCGCAATTATACCCCTGAGAGACTAATCTTTATAATACTTCTCCCACATTAAACGCATTGCTTTGAAATAAATAAAACAAAATCTATCAAACGAGTTCTTAAGATATGTAGGCGGACGATAAAGAACTTTCAAATTATTACCTTACCCATGTACCATAATAATACTTTCGAAAAGAGTACAGAAAAAGAACCTTGCTATTAACCAACCTATCTAAAAATCTAATCAGACGGTAATTAACATATTTTCTCGTGAAGACGCGGGTAATTCGAATCTAGTGATGTGTGATTCTTAATGCACGTATGCATGAAGTTACCGAACTTTTTCTGCGTCTTTATAAAGCTGATTTATAAAGCCATTTTATTACGCGTTTTTTTTTGTGGAAATATTTGTTTTCTTTAAAATTTCCGAGTTTTTAAATTTTAGTCTATAATCAAAAAGTGCTTCACTGAGCTCGCAGCCAGACATACGTGTTTTGGGAGAGGTGCAATTTTATTACGAGTGTTAATCAATTAATTTCTTTTTATGCGTGAATTACATTTCTAAAGTTCCTCTTCACCAATCTCACAGGCAGATGGACGTGTAAGGTATGTGCGAGAGGCATCAAGTAGTGTAATATATCTTGTGTTTGTGTTTGTATAATTTATAGGACGTTTTTATTAGCTGTAGATCCTTAATTCCATACTCATGTAATTGTCGTATTCCCACAACTCTTGAAAGATGAGGTTTTTTAGAAGCTGAGGCCATAACAAAACGTTAGAAGTACGGATGCATGAGGGTTGCCATAGTACGAGTGGGACCGCCGTGGTATAGTGGTCACACTACTCGCTTTCCACCACGGCGGACCGAGTTGGATTTCCAGCGAACTCACTCCCGATTTCCGCATGTAGGGGGTGTGGCGGTCGTTGCTGCTGACCGTGGTGAAGTTTCTCAGCGTACTGCCGTTTCCCCCACTGTTGCATTCGTTCTCCTCTCATATCATCTTTATGAGTGTCTTAAGACAGCAGAAGGAACATAGTGTACAGTGCGCATGCAAGTTACGCTGAAACCATCTTTCTTGCCCTAACCGTAGAGTGAGTATGGGGTAGAGCGATCTCGCTGGCTTCGCATAACAAAACTCCGTGTCCCAACATTAACTTAAGCTGCTTTGTCCCCAACACGACTATGGGATGTTCACGGAAAAATGAGCACTTTTGAAAGCCCTGCTTAAGATCTACTTGTATATACGTTGTATATTCCTCCGCATTATGTACGATTAACATTGCTATGGGCCTCATCACTTTATTCATGCTTCGGTCAAATGAAACTGCACAATTACTAAAAAATAAATAATTTACAAATCTGCTCATTCTGACACGCCAAGGCATTAATAAAACAGAAATAGAAAGAATTAATTTTAAGTAATCACAAATGGTTACCTGACACTTTTTATTCGACGTTAAGATATGAAACTTCTTTCTATCCATCGTTGCCAACTTTACTGGGCGAGTGTCACTCAATGTGCCCATTAAATATTTGCATGCATGCATTAAGTTGACCTTAACATCATCTTATATGCTTTTAGAAAGGGGGAAGATGGGAAGGTTTATAGTAAATAAGAAGAATAGTGAAGTTAAATAATACGTTACTTTACTGTATGGTAAAATATAATTACAATATCATTGTAATTGATTGACTGGCCAACAATAGATAGAAGGAGAAGGTTATTGGGTAAGATAGGAAACAAAGAGAAGTATATAAGGAATAGCACTCACTATTTCCTCGCCCGGGACTCGCCGCCCCGACCTTCTGGTTGGAATCCCAGGTGGCTGCTCGGGTGACATGTAGCCGAATGCACCCTTGGCTGGCCTCATGGCTCCCTTCACACTTCTCGCTCCACCCCACGTGCTCGTTTTCGAAATGTCTTCCTTTGAAAATCCCGCTTTGCACCGAGGGCGGAGTTTCCCAGTAGTTTGTTAGCATTTAGCAGGAATTTCATGAGGTTTGCTGGACCCACATTTTCTTATTACCATCGCGCATTTCTTGGTTACTTTACTGATTGCAGAAAAGGCTAATTGTTTTGACTGTGTGTTTTATAAACCTCCTTGTGTCCTGCTTTTCCAACTTTGTTGTCTAAGCAACAGCGCGCGTAGCGGGATGCTTTTGTAACAAGGGTAAGTGACTTTTTCTAAGGTTCATTTCTAAAGTGCTCGCTTTGTTGTATACAGCCTTCAGTAACTATTTTCCACGTCTTCCAGTGGTGTTTACAAGACCAAACAGTACAAATACAATCGTGTTTGACCCTGAGCGTTCATAAGCAAGCTTATTTCAATGGAAAACGTTTCAAATTTAAGTGCAAAATAAATAGCTGTCATCAAAATGAACCTTGTACTTTTCTCCATTCACTTCAGTAAATGTGGCGCAGGAAAGCGCTAAGAATAAATTCGTGGCGGTGCCCTTTGTGCCCAGTGCAGCAATTGGTATATTTTGGTGATGTAAGGACCTTCCGCGGGTTTTCGAAAATCTACACCAATCACTTTTGTTTTCTTTACGGACAAACTGGAATTTTACAAACGTTCCTAAACGCACAGAAATTTATTTCGTAAAATTAGTCATTTGTATAATTGCAAGAGCCGTGTTTGTATAGGTCTCAAGAAATGTTTGTATACTATACAGACACGTATCCGAGGTTTATTATACTCGGCGTGGGAAGCTAAATGCTTCTAGTTTGGCAATTAATTTTCGCTGCCACGGTGCATTGACGTCGCACATGTATTGGATTTTTCCGTTCTGTATGCAAGTAAATGGAATTATTGCAATTCTTATTCATTTTCCTATTTGCGTTGTGTTATAAGCTACGTAAAGAATAAAATTTATTCTTCGCAATACAGTGGAAGGACGCTCCTCGCTTGCCCTGTGTGACGTCACCTGGCACACAGCTATAGCCCTCCACGTTCTCCTTCCACATGACGCGTGTGACAATGAAAGATTTTGCCGACTTCTGACTGTTGAGTCTTCAACGCCGATGGAGACAAAGTGAGGTAGCGATGGAGCAATAACGGAATACTATGGAGGAGGAAACGGGATTATCAGAGAAAAAACACCGTAAGAAGGCAGCTTCCGTCGCGTTTTCCACATGTGAAAATAGGCTGAGATCCCGCAGAGGGGCCGAACCCGGTGAGCCACGGTGAAAGGTATGTAGTCAGGCCATTATACGTCTCAGACTCTGTAGTGTCAACTAGTGCATGGTAATCCACTGCCTTTGTGCGGCACTGCAGTGTAACCGCAGTGACGTGGATGTTAACGAAAGAGGGAAGCTGCCAGGTGGTTCCCATGTCTGGATTTCTAAAAGGATTATCGGCCTCAGAGGCTGTGCTTGAATCAGGGGCAATCTTGATGGGTTTGGTCTGGTCTGGCGGTGTGTTGGTCGATGGCTCCGTCGCAGTTAGACCGTTACGGGAACCAAGCGCACACATTTCATCGTGAAGAAATACCACATGTATGGAAAAAGGCGAAACTCTGCCTGAGGGTTGCGGCAGTATGCCATGGTGTGTGGCAGGAGGGACGATAGTTTTGCGAGGACCCAGCAGGTAGTCAGGACACTGAACTAGGGCCATAAAATAGTGTATAGCGTGTACCACGACCTGATAACAAGGTATACACAGCTGATATTACCGACTTTGATCGAACGATGCGTCAGGAAATGTAATATTTAACTGTCGAGTCTCCGTCGGTGTGATGGCCCAGGTCATCTGGAATAGATTCGTGGTGGCATTTAATTGAAAAGTACCTATGATGGCGGATGGGTAAGACAAACAATAGCCGTAAGGTGAAACTGAACATTTTCAAGGGCTGAAGTTGGCCAGTCCAGGAAAGGTTTTTGCTGAGAAAGGAACAATGTGCCTTAAATTCTTGACACTGCACTACTGTGGCTTCTATCAGTCCGCCTAGTTGGAACAATTTTCCGCGTGTGACGCACAGTAAAGGGAGTGATAGGGATGGCAGTTACATGTTGAAGTGACCTATCGGCAATACGCACAAGGCACTGAAATGACGCGCAGAATTCCCGTCATGTAGCAAAGTTTACGGTAGGACACCCAACGAATTTCACATGTACCTATCTAGTATACTTTTATTTTACTATACCAATTGAAACCTTGGGATATATTTTCAGTATGCGAAATGTGGTGATGGAACGCATTTCAGATATGTTGAGAGGTGATTTCTGTTCGTATGAAAACAATAGTGTCGAAATGTTCAGCAATATTCCTTTAAAAACACGCGTATTGCAGAGATGCTGTAATGTACCTGGCACAGCCTTGTCGGGGAGTGCTACGAACAAGTTTATCCTTATCGAAACAGTTTGACAAATAATGTGCATAACTTTCGAGTTTGGTTGCAAAAAAAACATATGCTGCTTTGCTTCACGCCCCACTTGTCCGTTTTAGTTGCAGCTAGTCTCGTTTGTGGAATTATTAAGTTTATGTCACAATTCACGTTAAAAAAAAAAAAAAAAAAAAAAAAAAAAAAAAAAAAAAAAAAAAAAAAAAAAAAAAAAAAAAAAAAAAAAGTAAATAATTGCATTGTAAAATAATTGGAATTGTCGTAGATGGAATTTTTTTATATTTTGCTCTTCCACTGGGATAATTCTGCGTTGCGAGCGACAGAAGTTCCTGCACTGACCTGTACGCATGGACAGCAATAGTGACAGAAATGTTGCCCTGCAAACTTCTGATAAGCTGAGGAACGTTGTACTGATTGAATGTAATTCTGCCCGCCACTGGACAGTCCTCCTTTCTCCCTCTCGAGTTTTAGAAAAGTTGATTCACGGTATCTTCGGCCTTTTCTGAAGCCCTGCTAAAGTTCTGCTTCCAAGATATTCCTCCGCCTCGGTTAAACTAACCTTAATTAAGTCTGGAAGATTACACCAGAGGGACAACGCACCGGATTCGTGTGCACTCAGTTGTAACAGTATTTTGTATAAGAACTATCTCTTACTAGGCGCTACCAACTAGGCGCTACCAACACACATGTTTTCTCACTGTTGTTCAAATTATTTATAAATGAAGCGATATAATTTATGGATAAAACATGAATAACTTTTCAATTTAATAGAAATAAAAGTAACTTTTATGTTAACACGAGTACTAAACGCTTGTGATACAGGGCGTACTTAGGAAGCAACCAAGCACGTCATACATGGGGAGATTTTTCAAAGGTTTGATTCTAAAAGGCAGGAGAAACCGTGAATGGACTATAGATCTAAAAACACCTTGAGGAAAATAACAGTCTCATCGAAAGCCTCGGAGGACACGAGATAAGACGTTTACGAAAAATACTGCAATGTTTTCAGTCGAAGGAGGTTCCGACTTGTGTGCTCAGAGACATATTTGATTAAGCAGAAAGTATACAAACACTTGATAACAGTGGCATAGGGAAGGGGGTGGCCTAGAGTGCCGGGCTCCTTCCGAAGACAAATACGTCAATTGAAAATTTAGTTTCCACACTGTAGTGTGTTAATCTCTTAGAGCTGATGAAGGCTGCCAAGCTAATCTGTGTTGTCCTTCAGTTCAACCTTCTTCCTTCGCCAAGACAGAGTGATTTTGCTCCCCGAAACAGTCTTCTCTCTGAACCCTCAATAGCTGAAAGGTTTCGCGGTCGGGAAAACCCCACAAACTGAACCCCAAGAATATATTAGGATTGTGCGTGTGCCTATCAAATCGCCCATTCAGGTTTTTGTTTCAGAAAAACACGCCACTGCAAACAATAATATAACACTTTTTTTTCGAAGCCAAATACAATTTGTTTAATTAGTGGCTTTAATTGATAAATTTGGCAGTTTTGGTCTCTTAGTATCGTTGATTAGGGAAAATATTTTAAACGAATTTTACTGAAAGTAAGCAGGATGAATCTATTGGTTTTGTGAATTGGATATATTTGTGCGCAATTGTTATGTTTATAACAATTCAAAGGTTGGGCCCCGCCAAAATAAACTTGCCTACGCTTCTGGTTGATAAAATATATTAACCGTAGAATTTCGGCAACAAACAGTAATAAACGTAAGTATGCTTCAAATGGCAGCAGGTAAAGTATTCCCGCTAGGCAAAACTATGTGGCGAGAAAGGGAGTAATAATAATAGAGGAGAGGAATACGAGGGAGAGAAGGAAGGGAAGAAGTGGTGCATTAACGCAGAGCGACGGGTGTGGGTAGCGGCGAGGCTAAGGGAAACCTTCCTCAGCAGATTCCGACACTAATTGCGATGATCCATGAAGCGGGGTTCAGGTGAAGAGTCTAGGGGCTCTCTGTGGATTGGCGAGGGGACAAGATTTCACAAATGAAATCTGGCAGAAGGCCACGGCAGGGAAAAAGAGAAGAGAAGAGGAGAAGTGAGAAGGTGTGAAGGAGGGAGAAATGCCGCACGACTCTCCCCAGGTATTGCCGTTTTGGTCGCAGCGGGGAAAGGGCGAAGGAAAGGCCGGGATTTATCCCGAGAAACCTTTTTTTTTTTCTGAAGCTGCTCTAGCCGCTTTGTTATTCCGCGTGTCCGTGGTTTCGGCTTTAAAGGGGCCGCCTACCTGACGCAACATGACACAGGAGCGAGCTAACGCTAAGGGCGACACTGGCACGCACATCAAGTGCTGCATCGCCACTATGCGCGAAGCACTAAACTAGCGCGCAAGCTTGTCGTGGAACTGTTATTTCTATGGGACTTTAAGCGGTGACCGAATTATTTTACTGCTGGAAAATCTGTTGCAAAGTTCAATGCAGGATTGTGTCTGAGTTTCGCGTAGATCCGGTTAGCACATTTCGACATACGGCAGTCGGAAATAGTGGTTCTAACATGCGTAGTGTCGTGAAAGCGACATTCCGCCATCGCCTGAAGTGTGTTTTCTTTTCGTAAATTAGCACATTAGACGCACGTGGAATAGTTTCGTAAAAACAAACAGGCTTTCCCAACACACTACAGTACATTTCAAGTCGCTAGTAGGCGCACTTCCACCTGCAGCGGTTCAGCCACGGAAGTAAATAAAGCCCTAAACACGACACCGGCACGCGTATCAAATACCTCGCCGTTGGGAGGGCCTTAAAAGTGCTCACTTTACCGGGAGCAACCTATACGCGATCGGAATAATACTCGCTTCCCAACTAGGGGAATAGGGTTCGATTCCTGGCGGTGGTCGCTCCCGGGTTTTCGCATGTAGGAATCATGGCGGTCGATGCCGCTGTTCAGCGGGTTTTCTCTGGAATCTCCCGTTTCCCCTGTCCTTGCATTCCAGCGCTGCTCCATACTCGCTTCACTTCACCCACGTTGGCTCTGAAGACTTCAGTGTTAAGAGCCGCCTAATTTTCTCTACTCCGCTCTTCAGTGTGAAATTGTCCTTGAAGTTTGTATTTCCAAGTAATTAAATGTGTGTTCTTTGCGATGTTGTGATTGCGAGTCCAGCACAGCCCGCATGTTTAGTATAAGTTAATATGTATAGTATTTAAGTGTACTGATTGTTCGAAAATCTAAACGTCTTTCGAGGCTGTTAACCATTACAGAGATTCATTACGATGACTGCATACTTTGGTCGCAAACGTTCATGGACAGTGGTCAAGTAAAAATGTTTTATTTTTAACTATTATATATTTCTGCTTTTGTCTGTGTTGGACTGTTTACAAATATTTTTTAGGCATAATAATTCCGTTCAGAAACCACAGCGTAGTACACTCTAAATTCGAAGCAGTGGGAAACCACTGATTCGCAGTGAAATTCAACTACTCTACCCAGTGAAAATGACTCCACTTAGAATTAGTGGAAAACCACTGATATTTTCAGTGAAAAAATTGCAGTGATAGAATTACTAACGTGAAACGATTTCACTGATTGATTATGTGATGGCCAACTGCATTGGCGAATTAAATATTGTTTTTTTATTGAATGTAGGTAAATAATTACGCGAAATAAACATATTTACGATAGTTTACTATTTATAATGTGCAATATACCGTAGTAAAAAAAGTAAATGAGTTTCGTAGGTGGCTGGGAGTGAACTCGCGCACCCTTCGACGATAGGCCAATGCCTTGCCATTTTTTTTTCCCTTCATTTGACATTGTCGTGACATTTGATATTGACGAAGCTCTAGTGAGGCCGTCTTGCTGACAGATTCCCAGTGCGACAAGCGAACTGAGAATCTGCCGCGTCGGGAGCACCCGGGTGCGAACCCGTGACCCTCCGGCTACTGGTCGGCCACCCTACCCCTGAGCTATGGAGGTAGGGCTGCCACGCCAAGGTGAAACTATGAGAGGAAGATATGTGTCGTACAATTATACTACGAAATCGTGTAGTTTGAAGTTTTATGCTCATAATTTACGTGGTTGGTTTCATTGGTACTGGTAGGATTGTTAAAACGAATAGTATATATGAGTGCACTCTCTCCCCCATTAGAACGCCATGGATCGCAACTAGGGCGCTCGCCTCCAACCAATGCCGCTCCCGTATATAGTCTACGTGTTGCAGACGCAATGAAAACCAGTACAAAGCGTTTAAGCGATGCTGTGTCCGGTGCACGTTCTCGTCATTCAACCCACAAACTACGTCCAGCCAAGTGTCACTCCTTATCTGGTCGAGCGGTTGTTTAGTTTGATAGAGGCCTTTCACGTTATACTCCGCTACGTTGTTTGGGGCGCACCACGGCACCGCCACTATGAGACAACAGTACTTACGCAGCGTCACAGTTCGTCAAAACTTAACAGCTCGTCGGACGCTTCCTTGATTCTTAAGGGGCAATCCTTTGACTATAAGGTCTGTGTATAGTTTATTGAAATAAGTGACGATACTATATTGCTTATCTTACTAGAAGATGCGGAACAAGAAGAGAATGACCTTAAACTTATAAATGCATATAAAAAGTGACATTTCGAACACGTGTACAAAAAAGACCCGGAGTAATTTTTGATAGTTATATATATATATATATATATATATATAGTGTCGATGTAGCTCTCGTTATCAACTTTACAAATTACTTGCTGCTAATATTTAAATTTCTGACGTGTTAACTTGGCACAAAATAAAATAATGCAAAAATGCTCTATAAAAATTCCAGAGAGCTCAAAGAAAATGCTGCCCATGTTTTCCCGAATGTAAATTATATCTGATCATCCAGCTGGGCAACTGCGTTGATTGGTAGAAAAACACAGAACGCTTTCTGCGTCATGCGCTCTGCTGAGCGTATCCGTCGAGGTAAACTGCTTTATAATTCATTCACGACTGGAACAGACTTATGAAAATCAATCTTTGGAAAAATACCCTAGCTATGCATCCAGATAAGATAATGACTAGAGTATTTTTTTCAAAGATTGATTTTCGTAAGGCTGTTCCAGTCGTGGATGGACTATAGAAACATTATCTCTCTACTCGAATGTTCACAATTCGGCGCCAGTGCGTCGTACGCCTGCTGAGGTGGTCGTGGAGTTCTTGAGAAACCGAGCCCTTGCACGTGGATTGCGAGTTTTGCGACGAACAGTAGCAGTGATTTGTTCTCCTTGCATCATTGGTATTACTTGTTTGTGTGTGTTTATATATATATATAACTTCAAAAACTGCATCTTACGACTGTTGTCGTGTTACAGGCTTTATATGTATAGCCGTAAGTTGCAGTTTTTGAAGTGAGGTTTTGCGATTTGGAAGTTTATAAATGTACGACGATGGATTTTTCTATTTTTGCAGCATTACTGTCGTTCTGGGAATGTGTATTTTTTTTTTGTTTCTGAAATTTATATTTGTTTCTCATTATTTGTGATTATATTCTATATCGACGATTTTGTTTTATTTGCTTTGATATTTGCAAAAAAAAAAAACTCTTTCCCTAGCTCTAAGCTTGATAAGTTGTACAACGTGTTTTAATACTCCCAAATATTTTTTGAAAAGTTTAGTGCTATCAATTGGTTCATTTCCAACTACATTTGTTTGATAAACTTCCAGCGAAGATTGTGCGGAAAACGAAGTCGGTCTCGCCTCAGGACTTTATCCACAATACTGTAGAACTTCGGTCACAATGAACCTCATCAGCTTAAACCGCAAACCCGAAATATTCGGAAATTAAGAGACTAAAAATAGAATACAATAAAACTACAAAAATTAGGTGCTGTAATTATGCAACGACCACCTTGCAATTTTTTTTGGCCTTGTATGTTTGTTCCGGTACGACGCAATATATCTGGACGGATTTTGATGAAAGTTTCATTAAAACGCTGGTCTTTAATGGACTTTTAAATACTGGCGTACATCATTAGGCTGTATTAGTAAAAGGCGGAGCAGTATAAATTTAATAATAATTAATTTTCCGTTGAAATTTTGCTTTGTTTCACACTGGCTTTTATGCTAGACCACTCTTGGAATATTCTCCAAGATTACTTAGTGTAAGCTTATAATCACGCTGTTCTAATAATGACAAGAGCTGTAATCTTTAGACTATCAAATATGCACAATATATCCGTAGTGTATTACTATGAACATTTTGAAGCGGTATTCGTTGTTAAATATATACGATTTCATTAAACCTGTTGTGCGGTAGGCTCCCGAATACATGATCACTTCCATCTTCCAAACTCTAGTTGCATTGTCAAATTCTGGGCGGACTCGGCTGCGAGTAGATTTTTCGTTTAATTTCATTCTGACAAAATACATTTCAATGACAAATTCATATTCGTGACAGACAGACATACAGTAAAATAAATGCTTTACTTTTAGTGTTCCGTACATCGCCTACTCGTCTATTGAGCGGATGTGCCGCCAAGGAGCGTACAAGAATAGAGTGAGTGAAGAGATTTGGACGGCTCTTAACATCGAGATCTTGAAAGCTGATGGTGAAGTGAGGTGAGTATGGAGCAGCGCCGGAATACAAGGGCGAGGGAAACGGGAGATCACCGAGAAAACCTGCCGACCAGCGGCATCATCCGGCACGATTGTCGCATGTGAAAATCCTGGGGGCGACCTCCGTCAGGAAGCAAACCCTGTTCGCCTGGGTGGGAGGCTAGTAGTCTAACCAGTACACCACCGCGGCCCCTACGCTGTTAGTAAATATTCAGTTTCTGCTGTGCCTACCACCAGCATGTTTGGAACAGTTACTTCTACTAGACCGCTCGCTGGCCAGTCACAGATAGCGTCCTTATTGCGCCTTATCACCAGCTACCGTTATTAACGCCTGACACACTTTGCGAAACCCACTTATAGGTTCCTCGAGGTTGACTGAGCTGCTGCTCAGGACCTACGTTTCTTATAATATCGTATCCTTCCGCAATATGTGAGACTGACATTGCTGTCAACCGTGTCTGTCACTTTATTCATGTGACATCCAAGATGAAACCATGCAGTTTTGTAACGAAGGGATGTATTAGTAATATGAAAATTCGTGCTCTTACGTATATCAAACCACCACTTAACTGAGTTCAGCTGCCGGAAGTTTACATATTACACTCCCAATACAACGTCAAGCCTTAGAACTATTTTGTATTAATTCGCTGTGTTACGAAGTGATCAGGCCTTAGCTGGACGGCTTGTCTGATCACGCCTTCAAACATTGAACCAGGGCAGGAGCGTGATTGCAATAACACGTTACGAAGGACAGTTGCAGAAGCCCCCTCCACCAGCCAGTAAACGGGGCCGAAAATATTCAACAAAACGCCCGCCCGATATAGGCCAACGTAACACTGGTAGCGAGGTCTTTTGTCATCGGGGCAGCGGACCAAGTAGACGTGAACAAGGTGGGGACTTACCAGTTAGATTGCAATAATAGTTGCGTGTGGTAGTAAAACTTGTTATAATTAATTAGCATCTTGGTATTCCATTTTAGCTCTCCCGATCAATAGTCGTGTAAATAGTTAGTGTATTATCCTTATGTTCAATAAAACACCATCTTATACTGCTGTGCTCTACCTAATGACTACACATTATTTAGCTATTAATTGACTTAAAAACAGCTGACACCTTAACTGCGCGCTGGCATACTACACAGTGAATAGCCTTCACAAACGTTATGTAGATTAAATATTTTGTTGCCCCGGAAGGCTTGTAAAGGAAGAAGAGTTGGTTGGGGAGGAGAGGAGGACATCTTCCTGTTTCTG
Source organism: Dryococelus australis (assembly GCA_029891345.1). Lineage (NCBI taxonomy): Eukaryota > Metazoa > Arthropoda > Insecta > Phasmatodea > Phasmatidae > Dryococelus > Dryococelus australis. The sequence goes on from CM056994.1 coordinate 222,732,210, forward strand.
GAATTCGAACTTAATTTAAAATTACTTGAGGGATGTCTAAATTTCGTCATGTTCCTGTTAGTATCAAACTCACCCAGTTAAACATAATTCACATGTACGCCAATTACGCAGGACAGACCGGACGTAAATTATGTCCTTTCACTTGAAAGTAAACAGTATTGTTTTTATGTGTTTTTGGGAGCTCAGTTGATCGGCCTTTACTAATTCGTTCTTTTTTTAAATGCCAAGTTTTCAAAGTAAATGGCAAACAAATACAAAATTCTGCCGGTGTTTTTACTCCACTTTATTAATTGTGTACTGCGAATTGTATCGAATTATTTTTAAATCATCTTTAAATTCATTTCATACTTCCAAAAAAAAATTGTATTTAGACTATGTATTTTACTGTTCTCAGTTTATTTTAAAACTGAATTTTTTGACATGTGTTAAGTAAAATGAATACTAGGATTCGCATATTCGATTTAAACTACCACGACATTCCTATAGTCGATAATGCACGAAATTTTTCGTATGAAACATTCGAAACAGCTAACCACCTGGGAAATACCGGGGCCATGTCTGCTCTCTCGGAGAGCAGACATTTCTGCGTGGCTCGTGTGGAAAATGCAGACGAGTTCTGGTTTGGCTGTTTCAGCTTTCAGTTCTGTGCGATCGGCGCACATGTGAACCAGGCATTAGTCCTCGCATCGGTAATCGGTATCGTGCACTAACCTTGCTCTGGCGTGCCACTTTCTCGTTCACATAAAATACCAAACACAATCTGTACCATGGTGAAGTTGAGCGCTTCTAAATTCAGCCTCTAAAAAAAAAAAAGTACTGCACGTTAAATGCATAGCGTACACAGAGGCGTGCGGGCGGCGAATTAAGTTGGCAGTAAACTAAGTAAAATAGTTCCAAGTCTCGGTGTTGTATCGTGAGTGTATTGTTCAAAATTATGGCAGCGTAAGTTGGTATTTTCCTGGCACTTTAATAACACATGAACAAAGTAATTAGGCCCATGACAATGTCAATTTTTACTTATGGCGTAAGGATACATAATCAAGAGAAAAGTACGGGGCTTTCAAACGTGCTCAATTAAATGTGAACCGCCGATACCCATAAATTTCTTTTAGCATCGTACGTCAGCGTCAGTTGTGCAGTTGAGTCGCTCCAGTTGAGTTGCAACCATTCCATTCTCCCAGTTTCCACCGCCAGCTATCACTTAAGAATTGCTGCAGCACTGTGTCGTTTAGCGGCGATATTTTGTGATTCGACTCATGTGTTCTTACTGCACCCTCCCGAGAAACTTGCTCTGAAGAGACAGCTGCGAGCAAGAAAACAAACATCTTGAAAACTAGCAAACGTTCTCCACGTCTGCTACCACTACCCCTCTGTGCGCAGCGTGCCATGGCCACATTACACGAGGAGATATTGTTAGTTATTGAAGCACTTAAAGTATATTTCAAGGATGTATGAGTTGCAAGTATAAACATTATCGTTTCATTTGATTTTTATGAGTTGTACGATGCGAGTTATCTGCAAACATTTCGCGAACGCATTAGTGAAAGCTGGAATGGCAATTTCTATCAGTGAAGTTCTGCTCACTGAAAATGCAGTAAGTAGTTACTGATTGGCGAAGCAGCGGCAGTGGAAATTGATGCCATGGCCCAGCGAATTTCTCTGTAAATCAATAGAAATCAGTTCGACCCCATGACATTTTGCTGAACTAATTTATGTGATTTCAGCGGCTTAGTGTATTTGGTTTATGAATTAATTCAAGGACAAGTAAAACTTGGAACATGTGCACACTTCCAGTTAGTCTTGAAACTAGGCCCCTGCTTTTTAAACACGCCCTGGAAGGCTTTGAACCAATAACAAACTTGCAAGAAAACAAAGTCTTTTCCACGGTACCTGGCGTGAGGGAAAACTGGCTACTAATTGTGTCGGCAACGAATGAACAAATATCGGTGGCTGAAGTATGCCTGACTATTTCACTTAAAACTATTGGCGTTGGAATATTTTTTAAGCTGAAGGGGGAGACATTGAGGCCTGAATCAGAAACGGCGGACCACGTTTTCAAAAGACCTCTGCAAAGTGGCAGGGAAAAGAAAGCGTATACGGCCGATTTTCTCTGTGTAAAAGTTTTTAATTGTAAATAAAAAAATTTCGTTGTTTGGATATTTTTTCCCCGTAATTTATTTTTTAACGGGATACAAACGTTGTACAAATCTGCTGCACAATTTAAGGTACTAAACGTGACAATAATCGGTATATTTGAGGGTAGGGGTGGTGTTTAAAAACGCTTTGTTGTACCCCTATCACAAATTTGGGGAGGGAGTTAATGTACCACACTGCGTTTCTGCTCTCCAAACATGCTCAGATCTGTACACGGTTAAATTTGCTCCGAACTTGTTCCGATTGCAATTACTTCCTGTTGAAAGTGAACTGGTTGTGGAAGTACATTTGAAAGACTTTCCGCCAGTACTGCACTCCGATTGGCTACTTGGAGTAAACAAATAGTACTGGTAAGATGGTTAAAATTGACGGGATTTTGTTTGTTCGTTGAAATTAATAAAATTCCAAGTCAAACAGTTATGTACTTTGTACCACTGCAGTCAACCCAAAGTTATTTAAAGTATAAAAAAAACCTCCACTTTAATAAGTGTTGGAAGCGATTATAAAAAATAAGGGGAATGTGTTTCTGACGTTAGTATTTCCTTTTGTTTGTATTTAGTTATAGAGCTGTAAGCACGCGAACGTGTTCACTTCGGTAACCATTTCGTTGAACGTATTTAAAAGTGTGGTTACCGCAAAATATTCACATTGCCATGTCGATCCTTCAGTGTAACAACTCCGGGGGGTTGTGGTCTCTAGCCTACAAGTCTTTGAGCCAGCGAAATTTTTCAGTGATAACTTATTCGCATTCCAGGAACGTGTGTGTGTGTGTGTGGGGGGGGGGGGGGTGGTTTCTTTACTAGGTAAAACCAGTGACATTACTCAACTTAAACCGCTTCACCGCTTGGATTAAGCCTCTTTGCCTGTAAATGAAATAGAATATCACTTTATTAGTGATTTCATGTTTTGCCGGTTTGCGGTCAAATTTAATCGATTTCTCTTAAACGTTTGCTTTTATGTTCCCCGCGTTGTGGCGGAAGGCTAGGGGTATTGGTTACTGTTATAACCTAACCGTAAAATCTAAAAACGACACATATATTATATGGTTTTAGCGGGATTCCAATTGCGAACCTCGTGATTACAATGCGCTTTATGAACTCTCCGTCTCTGTGGTTTCAAAACTGATTTTTTCATTGCCTGAACAGTGGGGCACAGAAGTGGCCAAACGTGCAAGAATGTGTGCGTGTAGCGACCAATGAAGCCTTTGCCGTTGTTGTCCGTGCCGAGAATTCCCGTGTTCGGCGATTGCGAAATACAACCATATAATCACGCGTCATGCTTCCTCGGAAATAAGGCGTTTGCCGTTGCAAATACGTGCGATGATGTCTGAAGGCAGTTCTTGAAAGTGTTTTGGCGTGACGATGTCGGCTGTGCCCTTGAACTTTGCAGAACGGGTTGTCGCCGGTTGCAAACGACTACTCCAGTGCATCATCGGATGCTGGCCGGTAATTCCCCAACTCTTGCGACTTCTCCTGTTGTTGCAAAGTAAGGTAGGCAAGAGAATGAGAGCATTTTCGTGGCTTTTCTTAGAAAGCTGTTTGTCAAAAAGTCGGTATGAAAAAGACCAAACCTCCACTTTGACACCCCCCCCCCCCCCCAGCACCGTACAAAACAAAGGAGGAAAGTTTGTAAAAAAAATTTGTTGGCAAAAATTGTAATGAGAAGACCATTAAAATTAGTTAATGAATTTGGATGTGTGAGTCTGTTATACGTTCACGAATAAATCGAAATGCTCGAGAAAACTTTGCTTGATGTAAAGAAATCCTGGGATAGTCTTGACGCGTCAACACTTTGTGTGGTTATAATGCATTATCTTTGCTCAGTACGACTATGGCTCGAGTGGTTATTGTAAATCATGTTGGCTGGCGTGGGCAAGTTACATTTGGTCGGACGCTCACATACAGGTTATATCAGATCGTGAATGATTATTATGTTATTTTGGTCCGTGTGCTGTCACGATGCCTTAAAATGAGTCGTGAAAGTGAACGCATAATTAGTACATTGTTTGGTTAAAGCGGTTTATATGGGCTGCGGCCGGCTACATTTACTCGCGGGATGTCATATCAGTACATTGACTATGCGTAAGTACTGCAAGGTGTTTTGGCTTTTGTACTGTCATAGCAGGCACCATATTGTTTAAATCTCATACAATCGGTCATGTTTTTAGTGTGCTTGTTCTGCACTTAATCACAACTTGTTTTCCAGCGGGCAACCTTCACGCAGCCATAGAATGTTTATTTCAGATGCGAATGCAGAGACAAACAGCAAGTTTAACTGCTTAATTTTCATCGGCGAGCTACGCAGGTGAGACTTTTCGCTAACTATACGCATAAACTGAGCTGAATCAGGCTTGACTTACATGTTCTGATAGTAACATCCCAGCCTTTTCGTAAATATTTTTACGAGTAAAATTCCTTTTATACTATTTGGGACTTCAACTTTCATAATGTTTGCAAATTAGAGACGTACTTTGTGTCTTTAAAACATAGCCAAAAGTATAATTTCCAACCAGGCGCATTTGCATCCATGGTATAGGGTATTCACGATAAACGGAGCACTTTCGAAAACCCTGCTTAAGATATACTTGCATGCACCTTGTGTAGTTTTCCGCCTTACGTAAAATTAACACTGCCATTGACTCAACACGTTATTCGTGCGTCGGTCAAGTGAAGTTATGAAATTACTAGAAAAGTAAATATTTTACAAATCTGCCAATTCTTACACTTAGATGGATTATAAAACGAAAAAGCAAAAGAAATAATTTAAGTTTTCGCATATGTTCACCTAACACTTTTAATTCGATGTTAAGGCATGGAACTAGTTTCGCTCCATCGTTACGAACTTTACTGGGCGCATGCCACTCAGTACGCCCGTTAAATAATATGCAGGTAGGAGCAATGACTTTTCTAAGGTTGCTTTCAAAAGTACTCACTTGTATTGTGAACAGCCTGTAACGCAGGAACGAGGTTCTGGGTCAGGATACCTGCCCAATATATACCGCTGCATCCGGAGGGTCGGCAGTCTGTGATGACCATCCAACCAAGTGAGGCGTATGTTGAACAAACGTCGGGCTAACGAGGAACGTTGAAGAAGACCAGTGACGAGCGAGAGTGTGTGCGACGGCGACGGCCTTGAGTGTAAGAGTGTTTGTGTTAATTTATGTGAGGTGTCGGACGGTTCTATGTAGATATTAGCTGTGAATAGCGTGGCCATTATTATCGAGATATTATGTTTGGAGGATTATTAAAATTTTTGTGAATTAGGAAATTATTATTAGCTATTTTATTTAATTAAGGTCTCCATCTCTAAAACAAACGTAATTATACCCACGGACCCTGAAAATTGTCACTATGCCTTAATCTGTCTCGTTGATGTCATTGACGTATGCTAGATGCTTTCCACCAATCACCTAACATGGCCTCATCTTTCAAAATATCATGTCTGCTCAGCTATGCTTACCATGTGCACTGGAATATTGATAAAAGGTGTTCACGATAAAGTGAGCGCTTTTGAAATCAACCTTAGAAAAATGCCTCTGTCCCTAACTGCATATGTTTAAACGGGCGCATTGAATGACATGAGTCGAGTAAAGTTGGTCACGATGGAAGGGAAAGTAGTTCCATATATTAACGTCGAAGAAAAAGTGTTAGGTGACCATTTGTGATAACTTAAATTATTCCTCTCGCTTTCTGTATTTTGTAATCCATTGAAGTGTAAAAATGAGCGGATTTATAAAATATTTTCTTTTTAATAATTTCACTGTTTCACTTGACCGACGCATAGGTAAAGTGATGCGGCACATGGCAATGTTAATTTTACATAAGGCGGAAGAACACACAACGTGTATGCAAATAGATCCTAAGCAGGACTTTCAAAAGTGCTAATTTTACCGTGAACAGCCTATACCACGAGTCAATCTCTTGTCAACGCTTCTTTGCTTCTGTGCTTTGAAGATACCACAAGCAGGCGGTCGAGGTGAAAGACATGTTGCTGAGAGAAGGGCGCGGTCAAGCTGGCATCGAGATGTCGCTTGTCTGAATTGTCTTAAGCCATTTCTTGATGGCTACGGATTGCAGACGCCTTTACGATAATCAGATAAACACACAACCCTCCGGGGGAGTCGGTATTTCTAGCATCTGCACGGACCTCGCTTGAGATGACTTGGGTCGGATTGGCCACTGAGAAACGTGGCCGCGACCCGGGAAACATGCATTTCATGAATCCGTATTTCATATCGTGACTGACCCCGCCACCCTCCCTGTCGGGCACTTGCTGCGGGGGTCCTCCAGTCATATCTCGCGCATTTCCGTGGACTTGTCAGCCAGGGCTTGGCAAGCCACGTGAATAAACAAGTAGCCGGTCCACGGCCGTGGCTGGTCCCCCGCGCTTATATTGCTTCTTCAACTGTGGCCGTGAACACAGAGCAAGTGAGTATACAGAGGTGAAACTACCGCTTTTACCGCAATACAGCACATCATTATAAACAATAGCATTATCTTGTATATTGATGTCGTCCGACACACAAAGACATAAATATTACAGATACACACAAGAACAAATAAACTAAAGAAACAACACCCTACACAAACAACATTACACTGACACCATCACAACACAGACACAAACATCAAACACACGACGGACACCTCATGAAAATTACATCAACCGTCGGCCCCTCTGTCTCCGGAGAGGATGGCGGGGTGAGGGTTCAAGGGTCGAAGCAGAGGAATTTTAACTTTTGACATTTTAAAAATTAGAACGTAACTTTTTTTTAAAAAAGATTATAACAAAATATAATTTTAAGCCTCTGTAAATATAAAAATTTAACTTGTTTTTAATTTTATTAACGCGACAAATTTCGTGTTTCGACTGTTTCCAAAATTATTTTCGATTGTAGTAACTAAGTCCAGTTATGGCCTTCAGCTGATTACTGGTGCCATTTTAATATGTTCTGTTCTGCACCGCACACGCCAGCAAAGTGGCGTCAAGGCCGCAGCATGTCGCAGTGCTGTTCGCCAGTCAGCACCTGGTGACGTACTTGTCGGCCAGTCAGTTGGGAAACTTTAGCAGCGCGCAGTACACTGTAAATATTTGTTTGTACTTTTACAAGAAAGCTTCTTGGAAAATACTTCAAGAAAATCCTTTGCAGATTTATAAATATTTTTCTTGTAATCTATGCAAAACATATATTTGTAGTATTACAAATGATTGGCTTGTATTATATCATACATTATTGAGAAGTGGGCAAAAATTATTTCTAAATATAATTCACTAAAAACGGTTACCGTTTATTTGCGTTATCTCACATCCTTAACCACAATACCAACTCGATCTACGAACGATACAATTGTTTTTGTACCTAATATATCAGTAAATACTTACGAAATATTTTTTAAGTTATCCGGTTAAGAATACGTAGTTATTTCATATTACGAGTTCTGTGTGTATTTGAAACATTGACATTAAGAGTTCACAAGTAATAGCACAACGTGCTTTAAAATTGTAGTATTTTTTTTATGATTATTTGAGTTGTTTTAAGTGTTTGGCGTTATTCCAGCTTGCAATACATTTATTTTTGCATGCAACTGTACTTTACAACACCCCTAGTTTTTGCACAAATAGCTAAATGCGGTTTAACGGTGTTGAGTGTCATTTTGCTTGAGCTCGTGGCTACGGGTCAGTGTAGTACAGGCATTTCTTGAGGCCAATTACAAACACAACTCTTGATAGTGTTACAAACAAGTAATTTTGCAAGATAAGTTTTTATACAGTTACAAGCATTTGTAGAATTACAAAAAAATTCTCAGGTAAAGTTACAATTTTTTATTGCTGTTATAAAGACATCAGGTCCTTACAGAGCCTTGTGCAGCAGCCAGTCAGCGAACGAGTATAGCCACATCACGCCATCACGTCATTTTACTCTGTATACTTACTTATTCTGTGTCCATGATGCGCCGTGCCAACTCAACTGTTCTTCGTAGAGTGGAGTGGAGAGTTTAGAGAGGCGCTTAACATTACGTTGTGAGGGGGGATCGGAGCATCAATTTCTGATGTAATGGTTTGAATGATACACCAACCTGAAATATTTACTCGGCCATCATTTTAAAAATAAGTGTCTGAGCCACTGAAATACATAAGTTTATATGGCCTACAATAACGTACCTTGTGTAAAAAAATTTATTGAAATAGGTTGATTGGTGTCCGAGATATGGCATAAAAACCTAATCTTCGTAAATAGGGATATCTTACAACACTGCGTAAAAAGAGACTTTGAACACGATGTTTGTAATAGATGTCAGCATAAAAAGTTTGATTAAAATTGTTAAATTCGTATTGCTAAACATGTGACAATATTTATATGGCCGCCATTTTTAAAATCATTGTCTGGCCCAATTTATATCATATAACTTTACTTGACCTTCTGTATGTTTGCACAATTTTGTGAAAATTTTTCGAATTATTCCTCAAATATGACAAAATGTTCAGTTTACTTACCTGACACTACTTCGCAAAAAATAGCCTGCAAAGAAGTATCTCTGTATGCATATCGGTTGATTGGTCCTCGAGATATGGCATAAAATCTCCATTGATCATGTGACGATTTTCATAAATGGAGGGCAAAAATTTTATATATTGGCACATTCGATTATTGTCATAAATACAATATACAAATTTTAATTTTTATCTGTTTCATAGTTTCGTAGATAAGCACACTAAGCTAAAATGTTTCTATATGCACCATTTAGAAAATAAGAGACTTACATACTTAAATCCATATAAATTACTATATAGCTAACCAATATACAACTTCTTCGCCAAATTCGAAAGAAATCGGTCGATTGTTTCCAGAGATACGGCATAAAAACTATATTATATGTGGGGATATCTTACATAATGGTCGAGAAATGAGGCTTTACTGGACAATTTTGATGGATGTAACTGATACTGCCACCATACAAAGTTAAGATGAAATTCTATTTGCAGTTTCGTAGATAAAAAATTCGGAGCTAAAATGTTTATATGGCCGCATTTTGAAAATGTGTGTATAACCCTCTCAAAATTTATCAGTTTACATAGCCTGCCTTGGTGCAAATTGTTATCCAGATATGGTAAAAAATTTTTTTTTTCAAATATCACATAATTTTTGTATGTCAAGTGATAATGTTTTACAAAATGGCGGATAAAGAGGTTTTGTGTGTACAAATTTGATTGTTGTAATATATACAGCCATCATAAAAAGTTTGTTTGGAATTAATGCATGGTTTCGACTATATAAGATACAAAACTAAAATAGCTATATTTCGACCATTTCGAAAGAAAGTGCCTGACATGCCTAAAACATATCGTTTACCATTACTTACCGCAGTACTACTTATTTGCCATATTTGGTAGGAATTGGCCAATTGTTTCCCGATGTATGATACAAAAACTATATTTATTCGTGTGGCACTATCTTAAAAAATGGAGATCAAAAGAGACTCTGAGTAGTCACATTTGATGTTTGTTATATATAATGCCAGCAAACAAATTACCGTAAGTTGGGATTGACTAAATGTTTTCGAAGATATAGCATTCTATGCTAAAGTAGCTAGATGACTACCATTTTGAAAATAAATTCGTAGTAAATTTTAATTGCAGGCTGTTTACGATGAAGTGAGCACTTTTGAAATCAGCCGTAGGAAAAAGACACTGCTCCTACCTGCGTATATTTAAACGGGTGCACTGAGTGACATGCACCCAGTAAAGTCGGCAACGATGGAGGGGAAAGTAGTTCCATATCATAACGTCGAATGAAAAGTTTTAGGTAACGATTTGTGATAACATAACTTATTTCCTTCGTGTTTTTTTTAATTTTATTTTTTTAATTTTTTTTAAATGCAGCGGAGAGTAAAAATGAGCAGGTCACTTTTCCCTAATAATTTCACAGTTTCACTTGACCAACGCATGAGTAGTGATGAGGCCAATGGCAATATTAATTTTACATAAGGCAGAAGAATACATAACGTGCATACAAGTAGATCTCAAGCAGGGCTTTCAAAAGTGCTCATTTTACCGTGAACAGCCTATAAAACAAAGTCCTGAAGAATACTACAAATTTTGTTTACTACTATTACCTTTCCCCTCCCTTAGTAAGCCGCCTCACATCTCAAACTCCGCTGTACATGCGTACAATTGGAGGACGAGTCAGGCGATACTCCACTCGTAGCCGCGGCGTGCGACAAAACCGAGACCGGTTTGTTCTCAGCTTTTACTCCGCGAATCAGACTAACCTGTTACTGTGAAACAGCCTAGGGCACTTCAAGTTCCCGCTTTTCCCCCTCTGATCCAATCCTGCGCTCAAGCATATCTGGCTTTCAACTCGTCTAATCTACAGTTTGAATTCCTCATCAGGACGGAGTCGTGTTTCTGTCGTGGACATGGTGCCCATAATTACAGCGTCCTACTATATGCTAATTTTTTAACGAACAGATTTTTTTAAAATATATATATATATGTACGTAGTTACGATTTACTTGACAATGAGGCGGTGAACTTGTGTTCTGACGTGCGTCATAGAACTCACTGTTTGCGCCAATGCGCAGATGGACTGTATTTTAACTAGTATTTAAACCAATCTGACAGCGTGGCCGTAGCACAACTTATCGATCCGCCATATTGTTGCTACTATTGGTTGATGACGCCACAATCGCTGGATGCGCAGACTATATACACATGTATACATACACACAAGCGCATACATACAGTACAACAGTCACTAGTACTAGTCTGCTTTTTATATAAAGGAATCTGTAGAGGGAAGAGAGAGGTTCCCAACTGGCAAACGCAGAGAATAGCGAACAGCTTGTTTTTAACGTGAACGAATATGTGATACTGTCCAGTGTCCTTCATGCCAAGTTTGCGGTGTCCACTCCAGTGTGTGAGATATGGTTGTGACCTCGGTCCAAATCCCATCAAAGCCGCGATACGCCCTCAACACACGACGTACGAAGTATGGTAGCCGCTACGAACAGACTTCCAGTCTTATTCTCGTCCATGACGTCACCAAGCACGAGCCCGCTCTCTCCGAATTACTAGTCAAGTGTAAAGAGGTCCTTCTCAGATAACGAGGTTGCCTATGTACCGGTCGCACGTGTAGACTTATAGTGGTCGCCGCAACTTATTTGTGTTCACGTTTTTCAGAGGAACTTGTTTTAATACGGCCAAACGAGTGAGTGAAGAGATTTGGGCGGCTCTTAACAGTGAGGTCTTGAGAGCGGATGAGGGTGATTGAAGTGAATATGCGCTGGAATGAAGGGGTGGGGGAAACGGGAGATCCCGAGAAAACCCGCCGACCAACGGCATCGTCCGGCTCGATTCCCACTTGCAAAAATCTGGTGACCCGGACAGGGATTGAACCCGGTTCGCCTTGGTGGGAGGCGAGCGTGCTAATCGCTCAGCCACGGTGGCCCCTTGGTCAAACAAATATGTAGGTTTGATTCAAGCAATTTCTTTTTTTGCGAACTCGTTTTGTAGATTCAACAGAGGTGTTTAGTCAACTCTGATGTACTATGTAAACATTTTTGTTAAGTTTTAATCGTTTTTAGCAGCATAGTATTTTTTTTTCTTTTGTCGTATACAAAAAAAATATTTGCATGAAACGAAACTTCCTTTCAGTGGATTTTATTTAAGTTAATTAATTCTAGTCATCCATACCTAAGCGTTGTAATTGTCAGCAAACTTTATTGGTTAACTATTTAAGGACGTTATGAACTAATTATTGTCATTATTCTTTATTACAGGCGCGTGCATATAACATTACGTTCACTAACTTCGAAGTGTGCAATTGAAACCTACACAGTGACTATTCTGACAAAAATTAACCCAAAGAGACAGTCGATGATTGAATACGAGGTTACGTACTTTCTAAAATAAGTTTTTTCGCCATTAACTTAGCATTTTTAAAACAAATCCTTACTTGTAACAGTTCATCATGTATACGTGTAACTAATACAGTGATATACCATGTTAACACTTGTGACGTAAAAATATGACGCATATTTTTGACGTGGTGGACATAGGTATATTTTAAGGTTAATTTGGTGTATGTATATACCACATCGTATAACTAATTTCGACCAAACTTTGTATTCTGAAAGTAGAAACTACAAGCATTAAATACAGTAATGCATAAATTCTTTTGTCCATCATTTTGTAAGATAGTGCCACATGAAAAAAATTTTTGTATAATATGTGAGGAAAATGTTAATCAATTCCTACCAAATTTGGCAAACAAGAAACACTACTGCGTTATAAGTGACCCAAACATTTGTTTTCAAAATGGCTGCTATAAGGATAAATTTAAATGCCACACTATATCCAGGAAATTATGTAGCCAAGTTTAACAAAACTTTGTTTGCTTGCAGTAGCTTATACTGCAACTATGAAATGTGTCTGCACAGATACTTTTTTTTCCCCCTTAATGTTGATGCCATTTCTCGGGAAACAATAGACCGATTACTATCAAATTTTGGCCGTGAAATTGATTTGTTTTAAGTGGGTCAGGAAGTTGTTTTCACAATTATGGTAAGTATAAAACATGCAGCAGGGCTGACTTCATCAGATTGACTCCCTTATTTATGTGGAGGAAAGTAGGCCCTTTAGTTATATTAGGAACTTATTGTTTTTTTGAGGAGTGTAAAGTGTTGAAAAAGTTGCGCATTGGGTACGTTCCTTGTAAAAATTCTAAACGAGTCAAGTTTCATGTCCGGCTACATTGCGACGGCAGGGCGATAGAAAATAACATAAACAAACCTCGCGTACAAAAGGGTTTTAGTACAGCAATGTGTAAAATTTAGAACGCAGTTTTGCTAAAACCAATAGCAAAGGGCCACATTTATGTTCCAATATTCAAATTTGTAAATTGTCAACAAAATATCGAATTTCATTTCTGCCCTGAAAAAAATTTCGTTTAAATATTTCATAGTTTTTTAAAAATTAGAATATAGACAACTGGTTGCAGTGGGACCCATGTGACAACTAGGGAGGCGATAAGGGCCCAGCTGTTATCTGCCCCGGGTACTTGGGGGCTGTCGACGGCCGTGGTCTTGTAAGTAAGAAGGGGGAGGGGGGAGGCACGTGACGGACAGGGGGCGGGCGCCGCTGGGCGCCGCCGCCGTATTGATTGCTAGTGCGCGACATTGCGGCGCTCACTCACGTTTACGAGATGCAACGTGACGTCACGTCTGTGCTCCAGCGCAGCGGCGGCGTCTAGACGTGGAGCTAGTAGTCGCCGCCACGTGCACGCCACGGTCGCGACGCGCAACTGGGTCAGGGGACGTCCTCCCCCTCTCCTGTAACTATCCCCCCCCCCCCCCTCTTTCTAACTGCTTGGCGCCACGTTCCCATCAACTGTACGCTCCCCGGGGCTATCCCTGCTGCTTGCGAGTTTCCTTTCGGACGCCGACGACAATTCAACTTTCAAACTGCGCTTGACTTCCACAAAGGTGGTTCGCGGTTAATGGAGCGCTTCTGAAACCAGTCTTTGAGAAATTTCACTACTACTACAGTCCCTTCCCGGATTGGAATAGACGTCTGAAAATCAACCTTTGAAAAATCACTCTAGGTATAACATGTCAACCTGTTTTTTCAATAACCTGTATTCCACAAATGTATAACACTGTCGTTAAGAGTACTGTATTATTGAAAAAATGAAACTTCACCTTAGTATCTTTTATAACTTGTAATATTTATTTCGTATTACAAATGAATTAACAGCGAGAGCAGCGACGTGTTGACAACTTACTTAGATAGCCCCGATGGCAACATATTTCATTTTTCCAGTTTAAAATAACAACGTAAAATATTGTGTAGGCCCTAGTGGCACGGTGTTTGTTTTATCGAGCGAGGAAGCAACTGTCGGCTGGGCGAGGCTTGTCGCTCTATCTCTTTCTTTGTCTCTCTCGCACTCGGGAAGGTTCGCATCGCTAGTAAGCCGTAATTATACATGTTTTCAATTGTAGCATATTTCATACTTATTACAGCAAAAAAATGATATTTTAATTTTTAATTTAAAACTGAAAGGCTTATTGCTTTTTGCCAAACGAAGCGGAAATTATTCTTACTCCGAAAAATACTTGAAATTACCACATCATGTTTGTAGACGTTGTGTTTTTTAAATCTACCTAGGCAATACGATGTTGTGATAAATCTGTGTTTCCACGGCAGTAATAAATATACTGTTACGTGTGTTTCGTCAACCGCTGTGTGTGAAATGGCGTGGCGTTCCTGTGTGTATGTTGTTTGGCTGGCCATGTGTGTGTGTGATTTCAAATATTTGATGTGCACTATGAACACGTTTTAACTGTGAACTTCATTTATGACGAAGTTAATTATTTACATCCACGTCTGTTTATTTATCACAACATTTTACCTTTGCCCTAGGCGTTTGAAACACAATCATGTAACGTGATTTGCCACACTCCCAAAAATACTAAGTCCAGCCCAATAACCTTCAATAAACCTAATAAACAGTAAGTAGCAATACATATAAATATGAGCGGAATAAACGTTAGCGTAGGCTTATTTGTGTGCATGTTCTCACCGCTATCTTTTAAGTTTGTATGACAAAAAATAAGCAACACGAGTTAAATGCTTGAATTGAATGTGCCTTTTTCGTTTGACTGGTTGTTCCTTCGTTTAAAAGTGTTAATCACAGTCGCGGCAAAATATTAACGTGCATTACATGTAATATGCCATGTCGTGGAAAAATATGTTAATGTAAAATAACCGTAAGAACTATCGTCAATTCAGGCATTTTTAAAGCGTCATAAAGCTGACCTAAATAATGTTAAGAGTCCTAGACTGCGAATATTCGTACGGAATGGTTTTTGGAATATCACAGAATTCTATGAAAAGCTGTAAACAGTAAACAACACATTTGGCCGGTATAAAAGTAGAAGTCACATTTCAATGTTTATGTTTAGGTGTAGCGAAAGTATACGAACACATGTACACTCTCAATGGAATGTAAACATTGATTTTGATAGATGCTACATGGCAGTCACATGGCAATGTTTGTTAACATTTGGCAGAAGGATACGAACCGGGCTTGTAAGTAGACATTTAGCAGGGCTCCGAGAAAGTTTCTTCCAATGGGGAATGGACTATAGCTGCGTGTGTTTTAACTCACTGGCATACGTCCAGTTAAGTTGTTACGATAGAGGGAAAGTATAGGCTATTCACGGTAAATTGAGAACTTTTGAAAGTCCTCTCATTTTGAATAATTGTCAATAAATATATTTTATTGTGGCCTTACACGTTAACTTCTTAGTTTGGTGGAATATACAAACTGTATTTATTACTTACATGCTAATATTTATTTTACAAATGGTCGTTACAGGATGAACAATGGCTGAAAGGAAAAAGTATCTAGGGCCTCAAAAGTGCTCACCTTATGTGAACAGCCTATAGTTCCGTGTCTCAACGCTGAACCACAAGTGGTAGGTAAAAATTGTGAATAATGAAATGATTTCTTTTGCGTTGTGTTTTCTAGTGCATGTTAGTGTAAGAATGAAAAAAAAACGGTATAGTAATAATTTAAAAAAAATACTTTCACAGTTTCATTTCACAATTGTATTAATCAAAAGGTCAGGCCCATTGCAATGGTAATTTTACAAATGGGGGAAGAATACACAATGTAAATCTGCAGCAGGGCTTTCAAAAGTACTCATTTTACCGTGAACAGACTGTGACTGTTAATTAATCACCCAGCGTTTCCGGTCATAGGGGGCAAATGCTGTAGGTTCGATCCCGACCTCTTGCTCCTGCACTGGAAGATGTTTGCAAAGTGGCATAAATCTCGTATCCAGACAAATGTGTCAAGCATCTTATGTGGCGTTCCAGGTATTCACACATTGCGTGTATGTCCTTATTAAAACTGCGCGAATAAAAATAATTATTAATACGGCATTATTATTATTGATAATTAATGCGTTACGCAAAAGTAAGGATTGGTTATAAAATCATTTCGTATACGATATGCACGCATAATCTTGGATTTATGAACATAGACCTTAAAAGTTTATAGATGACAGCAGTGTGTTTTCTAGGATCTAGCGTGATGTACGGAAATTTCTCCAACAGGGGAAGGGAAGAATATTATGGGCATGAAGATTTTTTCTAACGTATATGAATTCATTTGTTTAGAACTGCACTCGCGCCGTCAAATCTTCCTAAAATATATAGAGCGATGCTTCAGAAATATGAAACAATAGTGTACTAAATTTCTGGATATAACTACCAATGGGCTGGTCATTTCCACATTGTTCAGGTATTTTTATCTTGTGAATGATCAGGGCTCCTGGCGACTTACGGGCCACGAGAAAAGCTCAGGAAGGCGTTACGAATATGTGCGTGGAACCTACACATCACAAAATGTTGTACGTACTTCTAAACGATGTTCACGATAAAGTGAGCACTTTAGAAATGAACCCCAGAAAAAAATCACTGCCCCTGAATGCACGTATTTTAATGGGTGCACTGAGTGACATTCGCCCAGTAAAGTTGGTAACGATGGAGGGAAAAGTAGTTCCATATCTTAACACCGAATAAAAAGTGTTAGGTAACCACTTGTGATAACTTAAAATTATTTCTTTCGCTTTTTTTTAATGCATCGAAGTGTAAAAATGGTCAAATTTGTAAAGCATTTACTTTCTAAATAATTTCACAGTTTCATTTTACCGATGCATGAGTAAAGCGATGAGGCCTATGGTAATGCTAATCTTACATGAGACGGAAGAATTCACAACATGTACACAAGTAGATCTTAAGCAGGGCTTTTAGATGTGCTAATTCTACCGTGAACAGGCTATAGAAGTTTGTTTATGTATAAAACATGTAATATTTACAGGGAGCTGAACAACTATAGCGGATATGGTTGTGGAGGGATCAGCGATGGATTGCAAAGACGTGGAGGTGGGAGAACTCCGAGAAAACCAACTGCTGCACCACGTTTAACACACGAGAAATTAGGTCGGTGTATAAGTGGGGAAAATGTCGCTGTCTCTGGAACGTGCACGCACTTCTGTCGACGTGAGACCGGCCAGTACAGTCATTCGCTCTGGAGATGGCGGACAAAGCAATTTCATTAGCACCGCAAATAATTCATACTGGAGAACTATACATTCATTTTATCCCGTAACATAATTTTATTTGAACAACGCCAAAAAAACCTTTACTGCATTTATTACTATTTCATGACAACAATATTAAAAAGTTAAATTAATAACATAAAACTATGTTCCCTTCATCTGTTAAAATATGAAGTCTAAAGGGGCTTCATATTACAAAAAAAAAGATTTCGTATGTCACACTGTCAAATTTTTCCGACAAACTGCTTCCAATAAGTTTGGTCAAATAAAGTGGGGCACTTGTGACGTCATAGAAACGTCATACACTGTCATATTTTTCTGAGAAAGTTGGATGGTTTCAGTTTCCATCAAACATTTTAAAATTGGACCGGTTCTAAAATTGATTTCAAGTTTGACGGTCTAAGGCAATCAGAATCGTGGACGAGAAATATGGACTTCAAGATACTTTAAAATAACGAACAATTGCTGGAAACGAAGTAGGGTATGAAGATAGTTAATTTATGTAGAAGCTGTCTGGGCCTGAATGCTATTTTAGAGGACTATTGCAGATTATATTACGAACTCGGAGGCATTAAATTTCATTGTGCAGGAAACCTCTCTGATAAATAAAATTTTAATTTAGTAAAGAAGCGAAAATAAATACAACGTTGCATACATTTCTTCCTGTAATAGACTGCATGGAAAACAAAAGCAATATCTCACTACAAAAATAATTTTTAAATAATAATTCTAATTAGATTCTCCCAGTAAAAAAAAAAAAAAAAAAAAAAACTGACAGTGTGACACATTTTCACGCCCATTCAAGATTATTGGATAAAATTAGTTGGAGGGAAAAATTTGCTGTCCGTTTTTTGTCTTAAAATTGTATTGTTAAATATATTTGAAGGCTAAAATTTGACAGTGTGACAGGGGTTTGAGAACACGGAAAAAACACGTGGATGCTTACAACAAAACATTTTAATACAAGTACTACAGTATAAAAAATGTAATCCAAATAAAAATTGAAAAAAACTGTTTACATGATTTATGTATCTACATAGTGTTTATATGATACACCGAGGGAATTTTTAAAACAATGGCGTAACAAATTATGGTACACAAAAAGTAATATCAAAATAATTAATCTACAAATATTATATTTTATCAGGGCAAAAAGTCGGGCATTTTCAACCACAAAAAATCCCAGTCGTACGAAAATAATTAATCGTTGTGCCGGACGTGTGGTAACCCTAGTTGTGTCCGCGTGTGCAGGTCTGGCACGCCTGCCGGCTTGTGCCTCACTACTGATACTCTGGTATTGAGCCGACCGTGCTGCGACCTTCACCTTGTCTTTCACCTCGTCTAGTGAAGCGGTTTTCACAATACTGCGATGCTCTGTAACCAATCAGAATAAAGCAGTCTTTTGACGCCGACCGTCGGCGTCGACAGTGCTGCATGAAGTTCGTGCATCTGCGTTGCCGGCGGCGGACACGACAGATAAGAAGAAGAAGTTTTGTTGTTTACTTTGGCCACTGACGACTAAAAAAAGTGGTGTTGTGTTTTGTAAACAAATACGCATTTGGCGCAAAGCAAACATCGTGTGTATTATTTCGTAGTATTGCCTTATTTTTTTATACATCTTTCTTTATTTTTCTGTATTCTTATTCAAGATGTGCGCCGATCGGTGCTTAGAAGAATAGCCTTAAAATAATTCTTCTCCGCTTGATACATTTCTCATACTCATAATACTCTCTCTCATATTCTTTGTCATCCATAGTTACTAATCGTCACTTTATGTTCTGTTTGTTTACTATCTTTTTGTTTTCGTTCCAACAGACCAATTTTTCGTATGTCTTTTGTTCGACATTCTTGCCAAAAACTACATTACTTTCATGAGAACGGTCGGCAACATATCACCCATTGCCGACAAACTGTCGCATTATTGTGAAACCACAAATGGAATCGATGGGCGATCATCGGGGCGTCAAACGCATCGCGTCCCATCGCAAACACAACGCATCTCAGTATTGTGAAAACCGCTTTAGGAGGCGGGAACTAGCGATTACACTGGACTCCTCTCATCAATTCCATGCTTCATTTCTATGATCCTCTGCGAATCATAACCGAGTTGGCTCCATAACACTTACGCTTTATAAATCAAAACTATAGAGTCTACGGGTCTAATAATCTTCTGAGTAAGAGCGAGAAGGGATCCATAATTTCACTTAGCTAACAGCCGTCTTGTTTTACCCATATGCCACCTTATCACCACACATCCAAGTCTAACCCACCTGAAAACTTTCCCCCTTTCATACCATTCACAACCTTCGGAGTGGATAAAAAATTATTTCACTGTCAAAATATTAATGAAGTAATTACTTAAAATTTGTGAAAATTAAACGAAGGAAACTTCAGATACGGTATGAAAATAGTCAATACATTTAAATTATCATATTAGTATAACATTATAAGTAAATGTTTAAAATAATAAAAACAAGGTGTTACAGTACTGTCACTGCAATATCTGGGAACTTAATAACTCCATCCGTGGATTTCACAGTCTATTTGAATATAAATTCACCCTTTGTCCTTCTGCCTCCACTCTCTCCGAAGCTATAGTAGAACAAACGTTTCAACCCTTAGGGAAGAAATGCAGCGGACATGTTTGCGGTTCAGGTTAAATGTGGTACCAGGACCTTGATGTTGAGCTAGTTAAAAATATTCTACCACAGGCAGCAATACTGTAGGCTCTATACATACAGATAACAATTAATTTATTTTCCTTGCTTAAGACTGTTCATAAACCAACAATTTTTTTTTAATGTTTTGATGATATTTATACAGTTTCGTGGCATAACATGGGTGATTACTCAACTAAATTACCAAATCATATTTTTAAAAATGTATAATGTTTTTCAGATTAAATGTAACAATTTTAACTTAAAATCTTGATTCATATAAATTTCAAAATTTTATTCGAACACAAAGTTTGCTTTCAGTTTAGTGGATTCTCGGGAATGGCGTATAGATATTTATTTGAATTCCAATACTTGGTTCACCTTGGCCAATATTTTAACTTTTAACTATATTATATTTTAATTCGAATTCAAATGTAGCTAAAATTGAAATACAGGTGAACCGCACAACAAATTTCTAAGAAATATTTTAAATGCATTTTAATAACATGAACAGTTAGTGTTACATAGTAAGTTTGTTCCATTTTGAGATTTGATCGATAACATATGTAGATTTAAAATCCATATAATTTGTTTCATTCTCCTTTAAAAAGTCATTTTATTTAATTGTGCTTCTTTCAAACTATTATATAATTTCACAAATATAAGTCTCACATGTTAAATATGTAAAAACATAATTTTAACATCTTCACTACTGAAAATCATAAAACGGCAGATTTCATATTTAAGTAATGTAAACTCACGTCTATAAACAGCACACACATCAATGTTTACCCTGAACTCGAACCTGGCACGACGGGCTTTATTGACGAGTATGTGAATATTGAACTTACCACACCTACATCGTAATAGTACCAATCCATTGATACGGCACTGGAAAAATTTGGATGGGAGATGTCGCACAACTCATGACGGTTGAGTGAAAATGTGTATTTGGGAAAATGTCTGTGTGGCAACAATGACATAGGGTGGGCAAACGTGACAATTTTTTTTAATCACCTTAGTGTGTATATGGGGTAGTGTGCGCATGCCAACTGCGAAATAATCAGCCTCAGTGTTTCAGTATTAGAATACTATTTTTCTCATTAGCACTATCAGAACAGTAGGAATTGGATTCGAGGTTAAAACACTTTTTGTGAAAAAATATGTTTTTGTAACATAAGTAAACTTCCTTTAACTGAATTATTATGCATACAACATGTTTAAGTTATAGTAATTTATTTGTATGATAACACGTATCAGTTAAAAAAAACGCAAATAAACGAACGAGTTGCCGTTTGACCATGTAGTATCGTCAGTTTTTATAGCAATATGCAAATCATTGTTAGGAACATTTCGCAGAAGATAAAATTATATTTTCAAGTTGATGGGAAACACAGATGTGACGTCACTTCAGCATCAGGTACTTGAAGGAGGCAAAGCTTCGGCAGTTGGAGCTGCGATTGTGACAGACTACTTCCCTACAAGTGCAGTTGTGGCAGACTGCTTCTCTACAAGTGCAAATGTGGAAGACTGTTTCTTTACCATTGCGATAGTAGCAGACTGCTTCTCTATGTGTGAGACTGTGGCACACTGCTTCTTTATGAATGTAACTGGCTCACTGCTTCTCAGAATGCGATTGTATCATGCTTTATCTCTATGAATGCGTTTGTGGAAGACTGCTTCCCTACCGGTGCGATAGTGTCAGACTGCTTCTCTACCAGTGCTATTGTGGCAGACTGCTTCTCTAAGAATGCGATTGTGGCAGACTGCTTCTCTACCAATGCGATTGTGGCAGACTGCTTCTCTACCAATGCGATTGTGGCAGACTACTTCTCTACCATTGCGATTGTGGCAGACTGCTTCTCTGTGAATGCGAGTATGGCAGACTGCTTCTCTACAAGCGCGATTGTGGCAGTCTACATCTCTAAAAGTGCGATTGTGGAAGACAGCATCTCTACAAGTGCAAATGTGTAACACTGCTTCCCTACAAGTGCAAAATAATGTGGAAGACTGCCTCTCTACCAATGCGATTGTGGCAGACTGCTTCTATACCAGTGTGATTGTGGCAGACTGCTTCTCTATGAACGTGATTGTGGCAGGCTGGTTCTCTGCGAATGCTACTGTGACAGACTGCTTCTCTACAAGTGTAACTGTGGGAGACTGCTTCGCCAAGGGGAAACACGTACACTTATCGGGTATTGTGCACGAAAACAGTATATTATATAATTTTTGTCACAACTTGTTTTTCAGAGTATGTGTCGAAATTTTTGGCTCAACAAGGCGTAAATAACAATTTTGAACACTTTTTACTTTGTTACAAATTCACTGCGTTAGTTATTCTCGGAGCACTGATTGAAGACAAGAAAATAATTCTTTTTTCTTTCTTTCTTTTCTTTCATCAATGCTCAAAGAATAATGAAAGCATTGAATTTCTAAAAATGTAAAAAGGTGAAAATCATTATTTACGCCTTGTCGAGTCAACATTTTTTTATAAAACCTTCGGAAAACATGCATCGAAAATCGGGTAAATATACTGCTTTCATGCATCATTCTGCTTAAGGCCCCGCCTTCCTGTCTCTTGAATTGCATTGAAGTGTATTTGAAATCCGCGTTTTTTATTAAATTATTTAACGTGTTCCCATTATACCTATATACGAAAAGAAAACACTCTATAAAGACATCACGTACATTAGAGCCTTCCAGCATAGCTTAAAATGGCATTTTCACATTGCTGTATTTCAAGATATATATAGGCCGGACACATGAAAAACAGTTACAGAGACCTACACTGAACTTTGATGCAGATATCACACCATTGAAATGATAGGGTCACCGCTTAAAGTCCCATAGGTAGACTTAGCACGTGGAGAACTCTGCACGTCAGTCAAATCCAGAGACATAGGAGCGACGGGAAACTATGTGCGTGTGTCAGTGTCGCCTTATCGCTCCCTTGCTGCGGCGCCTCAAACGCGCTAAACAGCCACAGGTGGATATACAGCATCACTTCCGAGATGACTGTCATTTGATCACCTCGGGGTTGCTCCCGCAAGTGTAGGCGACACTTTGATTTGTCCGAGTTGACTGAGGTGATTGTCGTTTAACAGAACCTTACTTACTCGGTCTCGCCTTCTAACAAAACATCTACGAAACGTGACCTTGGGCGGGCGTCTACCTTAAAACATGGATATTTACTGTTACTGATGTTAAATATTAAAATTATATTTCTGTTTTCAACTATCGTAATTTTTATTTATCGTCACGCAGACTTCTTATTAACGCCTATAATCCACTAATATCAGATGTCTCATAACGTTGTACCTAGTTATAAAAAAAAATCAGTCACGTTTTATTACGAAATTGCTTGCAATGAAAGATTCAGGTGTGGCATAGTCGTAGGAATTGCGAAAATTGTGTACATATATTCAATCATGCATTTTTATAGCAAAAATGACACCGTGAAATAAGTTCCTTAATTTTACGCAGAGTGCTGGTAAATAGTTCTACAGAATCCTCCGTTAACTCTCCGCAAAATTACGAACACGTTGCTTTTTGGAAACTTTTTCCGCAAATTTCACATAATTTCCCGCAAATTCCCTCAATCTCTCCGTAAATTTGATAGTTTTATGTACTTCCATTTGTAAAAAAAAAGAGGTAACGAAATAAATATCTACTGTATAAAAAATAAATTTTAAAAAGTTACAACATTTTATATTTGAACCCTTGTTCACAAGTTAGGAGGCCGTCATTCTAATCACTCTCTTATTACGTTCCTGTGACAAATTGGGACGTAACGTTGGTAATTCAAAATATTCACCTAGGCAACTTTTTCAGTTCATATTAAAGTTCGTGTATTTGAAGTGTTGTTAAATGTCACAGATGCCTGATGCTACGTTTCGGTGTTTGAAGGAACTGCTACAGGAACGGCAATTTTCCTGTTTCAGTTGTAAAGAAAGCTTCGTGCAGACGCGGCATTGTTCGTTCCCTAAGCCCGAAGGTACAGAAAATGCGTAAACAATCCGTATCTTGTATTTATGGGGCTCAGACCCATTTTTCGACATTACCTATTGTGTTTCCGTATATTTACTGTGCTCTTCAGTTAAACTATCCGTAAATATACGGGGATCTTTTTAATAGTGTTGTAACGCCTCGGTTTATGACTTATTTATGCACAAAACACGTCACGTCGTTTTGTTATGCAAATTAGTAGGAATATTTAATATTTGTTTATTTCTGCATAAAATTATTTTTGTGGCAGATATATAAATAAATAAATATATATATATATTATTTTGTACAGCTCTTATTTAAATTATTTTTACAAGATATTTTATTATTTTAACTTTTCTCCATTTCATTGTATTTATAATTGGAGAGATTTTGGCGGCTGTTAACGAGGTCTTGAGAGCCGATGAGGGTGATTTAGATGAGTACGGAGCAGCGCCGGAATGAAAGGGCGAAGAAAGCGGGAGATCCCCGAGAAAACCAGCCGACCAACGGTATCGTTTGTCACGATTCCTATATGCGAAAATCCGGAGTGACCCGGCCGGGTATTGAACCTGGATCGCCTTGGTGGGAGGCGAGCAAGCTAACCGCTCAGCCACCATAGCCCCGTATTTATTATAAGTGTTTCAGATTTTCTATCTAAGAGATAATGTTTACGTAGCTTCGATGTGTAGAGCATCTTGTTGTTGGTTTCTATGGTAACATATGACGTTTGTACGTCATTTTTTTTTATTTAGCCGTCTCGTGATTGGCGCTAAGTTTTACAGCGTAATTTAAGAATGAAGTTAAGGCTTTCTAGCCATCTTGGGTTTTCCGTCAGGAAGGCCCAGTGGTCGAGGGCCTGATAGGATTTTTAAGTTTGAATAGGTAATTTTTCCGAGTTCTGTATTTATACTGACCGCCTTGTAGGCGAAGACGGGCCGCGACGCATCAAGACATTTTCTGGATCTACTCGCGCTACCTACGCGTGGTTAGTTAAATCAAAATTTGGCACTACTGCGATGACGCGTGGTACCACAGACTGTGCGTGTGTACCAAAGGTTCGTAAGCCTGACTAGGGAAGATTAAGGACCCGAACTAGCTACGTCTGCGGCAGAGAACTTCCAGATCTTCAGCTTCGGTCTTCAATTGTGAGTCACGATTAATTAATTTATGCTACCTATAGATGCTACAAGAGATGGACGTTAGATTAGTCCACACTAATGTGCCAATCTACTTCGCCATTTTGGAAGCAGTATAATTTGGCGGTGGCTTCCAATACGCTCACGGATACCCCGACATAAAAAATACTTTTGCTCCCAACTGAGTTGGTGTGAGTTTAATTAATGATAAAGACTATTAAAGTAATTAACTATTCTAATACTGGGTGTAATTTCATAGAAGCCTACATTAATAGTTACAGCCACTTTATAATACCTAATACTCACGAAATAATTAAAGAGCTGTATATTTCTTTTAACAGTGAGCACAAATAGCTAGATAACAATTAGTGTTTTTTTTTAAATCTAGAAAGTTGCAAATACATTTCTTATATGATAATCACTTATATGTGAGTATTATTCCAAAGAGTAGATGGGTTATCTTTATTTGTCCGGTGTCCATGTATGTCGTTGCTGTTACCAGGCTGTTAGCAGGTACCAGGGATGTGGTATGATCCGCACTATTGGTAAGTCTGATTAAATGTGTGAATTTGGGTGACGTTGTTTCTGGATGCTATGGCTACAGCACACGCAGTTAAGGTGTGGGCCGACCATCATCTATGTTTAAATACCCTTACGTGAAGTGTGTCCTAAATTACCTTACCCAGTCAAGCTAATATTCTACACATCACATTACACTCTACTCATTGTACCGTTTTATCCTTATTGGTGCCTAACAATAAAGTTCAGTTATAGTAAAGGCTGTTCACGATAAAGTGATCACTTTTG
Organism: Dryococelus australis; assembly: GCA_029891345.1. Classification (NCBI taxonomy): domain Eukaryota; kingdom Metazoa; phylum Arthropoda; class Insecta; order Phasmatodea; family Phasmatidae; genus Dryococelus; species Dryococelus australis. Next base: position 222,758,079 of record CM056994.1, read on the forward strand.
AAGTCAACCTTAAAAAAAAATCACTGCTCTTACCTACATATATTTCAATGGGCGCACTGAGTGTCATGCACTCAGTAAAGTTGGTAACACTGAAGGAAAAGTAGTTCCATATGATAACGTCGAATAAAAAATGTTAGGAAAACATTTGTGATAACTTAATTTATTTCATTCGCTTTCTGTTTTTTTTTTTTTTTTTTTTCACGGACCGAGGTGTAAAAGTGAACAGATTTGTAAGATATTAATTTTTTTAATAATTTCACATTTCCACTTGCGACGCATGAATAAAGTGACGAGGCTCATTGCAATGTTAACTTTACATAAGGCGGAGAAATACACAGCGTGCATACAAGTAGATCTTAAGCAGGGCTTTAAAAGTGCTCAGTATCGTGAACATCCTATAAAAGATTTAAGGTGCAGTGCAGTGGTATTCTATAACATTAAAACTAACTAAATACCACACCACCTTAAATCCATGTAAGATTACTTGAAAATATGCAAATTAGTTTGTTCCATTATCCTGTCGTTGGTAAAGCAATATTGTCTCGAGAGTGAATAACAAATGGCAATAAATATCGAATTGTAACTACGTTATTGCACTTCCGCATTGCTGTTATCGGTCCGATGCCACTCGAGGTTGCGCGTATTGCGTAACGTTATTTAAATCTATCTTCTTCCACTCTTGTGATCGAAACCGATGATCGTTTCTGATTGATGCTTGCAATATTTGATTGGCATTAACTGGGGAGGCTTCGCCGTCCTTGATCTGAACCGAGGCCTGACAATTGTTCCTGGTTCAAACATAGCAGCGAATTATCTGACCTATTATTCTTCACGAGACATTGAAATTAAGAAGTGTTCCATTGAATGCTGGATAGGCTTTCCGCCGTTGCTTACGTCATCTCGTTCTGGAAATGTTTCTTCTACCTCATTTGTTATATGGTACTACCTCCCAAACGTTGTAAGATAACATATTTGCCGCTTTCCAAAGACACGCTGAGAAAAAAATTTTTTGTTGAATCAAACTAAGTTTGTTTGGCGCAGACAAATTATTTGTTTGTATAGCGGCAATGAGATTTTTGTTACTCTTATTTTCTTGCTCTAGACGAATATTTGTTTGGCTCCACGTACATTTAACATTTGGGGTTTATATAAAAACTTCGGAAGAACGACCGAGATTCGAACCTGGCTCGCACGCTAACATGACAACTGGTGAAGTTGGAATGTCTTTAAGCAGATAAACTGCAAGTACTGGACAACGTGCGCAAAACGAATATTCCAAGTTTTACATATTTACTTTTTAGTTCCCTGTTAAACTTGTTTCATTAGTTGGTTTATACGTTTATTAAGCTTCAATAGATCCACTAACAAACAATGTCACTATCCTAATTGTCACAAAAAAGTACAAACAAACTCTCGAGCTCTATTTCTAAACGAAGGCTATCAAATGGGTGGCCAAACAAATATATACAGTTGAGTCAACAAAATATTTTGTTGACAGTGTAATTTTTTTTGCCCCAACACAGAGATTGTGTTTATTTAAAAGTTTATTTTGTTAGTTGAACAAAAGTAATTTTGTTTACACAAAAAAATTAGGGCAGCTAAATAAACTAACTGTTACGAAAGAAGGATACGTGTGATTGAAATGAACTGTATACCACAGATTAGGTACATGACAATACATATTTGATTAGGATCACAGAACTGTACATAATCTCTGGCCTTGAGAAATAAGGATACATGTGATTGAAATTAACTTAGTACCATAGATTAGGTACATGAAATTACACAATTGATTGGTTTCACAAAACTGTACATAATCTCTGTCCTTGAGAAAGAAGGATACATGTGATCGAAATGAACTTTATACCACAGAGTTGGTAAATGGCAATACACAATTGATTAGGTTTACAAAACCGTACATAATCTCTGTCCTTGAAAATTCAGTATGGCGTGAAGCCCCCACGTGCTGCAATCAGAGCAACTTAACGTCATAGCATAGAATAAAAGAGGACCTGGATATGTTCCTGCGGAATATCCCTCTAAGCGGTTTATATGCGAGTCCACAAAGCATCAGTGGTTGCTGGAGGACCGTGACGAACAAGTCGCCGAACAACCATATCCCAGACATGTTCAATGGGCAACATGTCAGGCGAACGTGTAGGCCCGGGAAGCAGTGGTACCCGTCGTTCATTGAAGAAGGCTTGCACATTCCTCGCCACATGTGGCCGGGTATTGTCCTGCTGAAATATGACACGTGGAGTTACCTGAAGGAGGTGCAGTACATCGGCCTCCAAAACCTCCCTGATGCAGCGGTTGCTGTTCATACTGCCCTCAATACATAGGAGTCGAGATTTCATGTTGTATCCGATGGCGCCCCAAACCATCACACTTAGCGTTTGTCCGCCATGCAGCTCCACAATGCAGGCTGCCAGATTGCGGTCACCAAGGTAGCGTCTAACATGTATGCTGCTATCACTGTAGGACAGGTTGAAGCGGGACTCGTACGAAAACATATTTTGCCACTCAGCACTCCAGCGACGGCGTTCACATGCTCATTGCGTTATGAGGCGTTTGTGGTTTCTAGACAATGGAAGCCGACGCAATGGTATGCGTGCCACCAGTCCAGCCCGCAACAGACGATGTCGAACCGTCGACGCAGGCAGGTTCACACCCGTTGCAGTGTTCCAGTGTCACACACACTGTAGACGAGGCTATACGATTCATTACGGACAAGATGGCGGTCATCCCGTGCTGTGGTCTCGTTGCATGGTCCAGTACTCGCTCGTTGTTGCGTACGACCATCTTCTATCTACTGGTGTCACACACGAATCACGCTTGTAGCAGCATGCTCTGTACGAGCCGAACTGTCACGGTATGACAGACACGTTTCCCGGAGACTGATCATTCTGCCCCATTCGAACTCACTTACATGCTGATATGGCGCCCTTTAACGTCGACGAGGCATACTGGCACTTGCTTTCACTTCGTTTGACGGCTCTTCGCTGACTGAGCTTGGCGTAACACGGATCTTTCCGGTCACACAAGAGGCCGCTGTTGGGTCTGTGTAAGCTATCTCTCCATTCAGGCCATTCTTTCTGGGTGTTGAAATTTTCACAAAAAGTAGTTTTGTCCATATACAAACAAATAATTTGTTTGATTTTCTATCTGTGCAGGCTTTGTGCTAAACAAAACTAATTAATCCTTAAGTTTTGAAAATATATTTGTATCTTCTAGTAAGTTGCACATAATTTCTATTTTTTGTAGGTGAGTAGGATCTAATTTGTGGTATGGCATACAGTGAATTTCGATAAAATCAATTACGTCATGCGACGTGTATAAATATTTCTAGCTGGGATGGTCGAACGATCGCTCGAAGAGCATTCAAACAGTGGTTTACGCTGTTAAGCCAACCGCGTGCGTTTTTTGTACGGGTTATGTTAGTTAAATATTGTCTTTTCCAGGAAAGTGTCTGCTCTAATCTATGTTGATGTATTATTGCTTCATGCTGTTGAATGTTATCGTTTGCGCAGAATTTGTGAGATATTAACACTCAACTAGCACCTTTGCGAATTACCTACGTACATCGTCGCGCATGTTTTAAGTGTGGCGATTATACCAGACCACGTAATGTCTACTGTGATTGCCGTGCATCAGTACAGGTATCGGCTGTTCACGGTAAAATGAGCACCTTTGAGTGTCCTGCTTAAGACCTACGTATATACACATTGTGTATACCTCGGCCTTATGTAAAATTAACATTGCCATGGGCCTCATCACTTTATTCATGCGTCGGTCAAGTGAAATTGTTAAGAAAGTAGATACTTTACAAATCTGCTCATTTTCACACTTCAATGCATTATAAAAGCGGAAAGCGAAATAAATGATTTTAAGTTATCAAAAATGGGTATCCAACACTTTATCCAACGTTATCGAACTCCTTTCCATCCATCGTTACCAACTTTACTGGGCGAATGTCAGTCAGTGCGCCCATTAAAATATATGAATGCAGGGGCAGTGAAATTTTTGTAAGGTTCATTTCTAATGTGCTCACTTTATCGCGAACAGCCTTCATCATCACCAATGCGTGTTTCTGTTATATTCCTACAAAGATTGCTATGCGTGCCGCCGAAACACAGTTGGCAAAAAATAGAAAAGGACGAGGGCGGGTGTCCATTGTTCGTTGTTCGGCATGAGTTACGTCACTCCTGGCGTCATAACTGGCGTGTCTGCCAGACAGCCCAGACAGTGAGCCGAAGAGAGACCTCGTGTGTTGTTTGACGGACGTGTCCGGAGTGATGCCTTGAGGCCTGCGCACACGTCCTCGGAGATTACAGAGGCCACCCGGCTGACTGTTCATTGCAGGAAGAAATGTACATCGATAAGAGCTGTTGCCTTGGTGGGCATGCGTCGTTAACTTACCATACGTTTCGCATGGTAATATACATCCCCCCCTCCCTTTTCTATTAATTCCTTTAGATAGAGGACGAGCAAGTGACCTGTTTTTAGCGAGTTCAATTTAAAATTTAATTAATATCTGCATGAAATTTATACATTGTGCTACGTTGACGACATAGCAAGCGAGGCCAGACAAGGCTGGTATGCGGCCAACGGTTGTTATTTAAACAATAATCGTAGTCGACGGGGACAATGTCGCAACGGCGGAAAAAGCAGCGATCTACACAAGTTAGCAGAATAATTGGGTCTGGCTGACAGAGTGAGGTTGCGGCAATACCATCAGCAATTACGTCAGTAACTCCGCCCAGACCGCCAGGGAGAGCCAATGGGAATTCAGAATTTCGGTGAAGTTGGGCGTGAACATGAAGTGTGGTGGACATGACAGCTAAGGGACGGCGTGTCAGTCGGCGGTGGTCTTCTCTGGTCAGCGGTCACCGAGCAGAGATTTATGAGCCGGGTGGAGGGGGGGGGGGTAAGTCTCGTCTATCTCATAGACTAAATATGAGGTAGACTGATCTCGCTGGCTGCTCACAACCAATCTCCATGTCCCAACATTGAACTGTTTTTTTGCGTACATGTCGAGCAAAAATGGCGTGGATTGGGTTTGTTGCTTGAGCTTAGAACACTGTTTAGTAAACAAGAGCTTTTGAGATGTTTTTATACTTCCTGCAACCAATTTACAATGCTTTTTGATTAAATTAAACCTGGTAAATATATTTTGTTCACATAAATGTGCCTGTCATTAAAACATTAGGATACAAACAAACACGTTCATCACTGTTGACCATGTGACGTTGACAGTTGTGTTCCTTTGGGGTAGGCCAATGTTTGGTACATGCGCAGAAGACGAATAAGCGGTCTACCTCATCTTTAGTCTATGGTCTAGCTAGGGCGAGAGATCTAGTCCGAACCCTCCAACGTTATCCCCCTTCGCTGTTATCCATAACCCTTCATCGGCCCAAACCCTTTCTAGCCACATCACGTTTGTATTATACTGTTACTTAGCCTCAGTAAAGATCATCTACATTTTTTCATTCGAAATTATTTAATAACCCCCTTGACTCCACATCCTGATCAGTGTAGTTTGTGCTTATAAGATTATGTACCACATAGGGGGTATATATCACTTGGAACTTACCTTTAAATAGCTGTCATATATATATATATCATTGTAAATCATATTAAAATCATTGTATAAAAATATTTCCAAAAATTACACACGAAATATAAAGTAAATATTTTTTTCTTGCATGATATTTTGTGAATTTAATCATACAATACTTTATATCATATGTACATAGTATATAACCACAAATTTTGAGTAGTGAGCCACTGGATATATATATATATATATATATATCATGCAAGAAAAAAATATTTACTTTATATTTCGTGTGTAATTTTTGGAAATATTTTTATACAATGATTTTAAGCTGACAATGTGTCAATGTGCACACGCAATATGGAAAATACTTCCACACAAATTAAGGGGAACATGTCCCCGACGTATTGGATCTATCAATTTTTTTTTACCGCTAGTTTTAAGAATCTTTAACAAAATTTTTCGTACTCCACAGCATAAATTATAGCTTCTCAAGCTGTAACAAATTATTACAGCTGCACTGATGTTATTAAATTTTGAGTAGTACTGTCGACAAGAAAGAAGTAATTAGGTCTATTTTTTGCCGTGGTCTACAGAAATGATAACAACAGTAGTCAAGTAATACAAGTTTTAAAACGTGTGCAAAGAAATGCCTTGTGCCTTGTCCAGGCCTGAAATAAAATACAAAATCTGTTAAGCAAGTTGTGTGGAAAATTTCGTAAAATCCAATATGGCGGTGTCTGACAGCTTACTCAAGTAAACAATCCGAGCCTCTGTTTCTACTATGAGAAAAATACTTAATTCTCCTGCTTCCTTCTCTTTCTCCTCCTCCTGTTTGGTAGTTAGTAAAACAATGCAAGCAGTTTGACATCGGCAGAGATGTCATTGGGATACGTGTCGCCCGATTGGACAAGGCAACATGCCTGCCTGCACACTGTAAGGCTATTATATATATATATATATATATATATATATATATATATATATATATATATATATATATATATATGTGTGTGTATCTCTCTCTCTAGCAAAATCACGCACAGTGGGAATAATACCAGCTGTGCGTCGTCCGGAGGATGAAACAACGCGACCGCTACACAGGTATCAGGTCTGAGAGCTCTAAAGCATATCACGTCACCATGTCCGTACAAACCCGCACCAGTGTTAAAGGCGGCTCCAGTTCGTAAAGGGACGAGGGATAAAGAGCAGCGAGGCTCACGCATTATTCTGCGGGATATTTCTACATGAGTACATATGTAGACTGCGACGCACCAGTAACGGTGACTAGCTTGGGTGACACACAAGCTGCGTGTTTATTGAGAGCCCAAGACCTGTTTTGGTTTGATATTGCTCTTGTTAGTAATATACTTTCTTATTATACTTATATTTGCCGACCTCCCGTGGCGCAGTCGGTTGATGAGCCACCGATCTGGGGTGCGGGAGGGCTCTGGGCTCAAATCCCGGATTAGGCATGGGTGTTAATTTAAGTTAGGTTATGTTTATCTGTAAGCTGTCCCCTGCTAAGCTTTCAAGGGGACGTTAAAAAGCCCTTTACGATACGATACTGTTATTTTATTACTATGGTATGATTCTAGGTTTGGGAATATTATCTCTTAGAAAGTATTTTGCCTATGACCTCATAGATTATATTATAAATGGCAATACATAATGGCAATAATATGATGGTAGCGCCCACCCAGTGAATGATAAAACTCAAAAGAGCAATGCGAAACTCAAAAGAGCAGTGCGCTGCCGCATTTCTCAGGGACACTAAACAAATGTTTTGCTCTCGACGTCAAATCAATAATAATTGATTGCAGATGTGAATATCCCATATTCTTCGGAACAAAATACCAGCCCCAGGTGTCAGTTAGGATTTAACTACTGGAACTTCATCAAACAAATGGTGGTTGTAATTAAATCGGTTTTTTTGAAGTAAAAGGAGATGAGAAATTTCCATAATTTGTTTAAGGAGTTTTATTGGATGTGGCAATCAAGTTTAAAGTGGCATTCGCATGCTGTTATGTAAATTGCGGAAAATGGGTTACGTCTGCGGAATATTTTAAGAGACCGCGAAGTGTAATTGATTTTAGAAGCGTCCATCGACAAAAATATCCGCGTGTAAGTGACGAATAAAAAGGAAGTAATATAAAAATACATCACGCGTCTCCTTTGGGGATGAAGTGTATTGGAAAACTGATAGAAAATTAGAAAGTCTCGGCACAAGAATGACCATCTTCTCGTAATGTTGAAGTCTGTTCCAATAAAGATTCTCAAAGTCGCCAAGAGAACACTTATTATTTCTTTGTCGCTTCAGCGCAGTTAGTAAATTTAGAAGCTAGCACATCATAATCCGTTGACGTAGGCGAAAGTCGGCGTTTTTAATGTAGGTTTCGCTCATAAAATTCCAGCGCGTACAATTAATTAACTTTAAAATTTGCTTAATTTACTTGAGATTTTAAAATTCTACATTAATGGCGGAGAGGTTTGGCCGGCTGTTAACGAGTTCTTAAAGGGCCGATGAGGGCGAGATCGTCCGGTAGCATTCCCACGTGCGACAATCCGAGGGCGACCTCTTCGGGAATCGAACCTGTTAGCATTGGTTGGAGGTGAGTAGTCTGACTCATGCACTACCGCGGCCCCTAATCGACAATGAGGATCTTGAGTTTTTTTTTTTACGGTACTGCCTCAACCTAACACATAGATCGACGTTCTTTCGCATCATGGCTTTTCAGCTGGGAGCTTGAGCATCGTCACAAGGAAAGGTCCGGCAAAGACGGTTCTCGGAAACCATTAAACAGTGGAGGGTTTAGGGAGGGAGGACATGGGGGAGGAGTGCAACAGAGGGGATTAGAGCCCGCCACATTCTGTAACGAATAACAGAAAATGTTTTCCTTTACGACCACTTTTCGCTCATAACATGTAAGAATTTCAAAATCTCCCACCCCACTACCCTTAACGAAGGTGCTTCACTGTCATCTCTGCTTTTACTGTTGACACTACATACATTTACTATACCATTTAAATGAAAGAAGAATATTCATATTGGGCGTAATAATCTTTTTTAGAGTTTGTTCACATGCTCGGACAGTAGCTTTTCCAGCGCTATGTGGCCAGTTACTCGGTATTCTCTACGGAATAGTGAATTTACCTAGGTTTGTGTTGCGTTAAGAGTTAGTAACCCGGGCATATTGTCTGTGCATTCGTTGTTTGGACGTTCACACGTACTATATCAGCAAAGAAATATCCCTGCAATACGAATTTTAGCCAGAAAATATAAACATTAATTAACTAATCCCATACGATTTTGTTTTTGTTGTATTATTATGCGCTGACGAGAGCTCCATGAGCTTTCCGGCTCTGTGGGGGGTGACCCACCTCAAGCCTCCCCTCCCTCCAGGTAGACCGCTGTTTGCCGCGTCGCTCACACGAGGCGGGGGAATGATTGACAGCGGCGGCGACCTGGCTGGCGTCACAGCTCCTCCTCCCCCTGCAGGAGAAAGCGATGAGTTTAGAGGAAGCGCAAGAATATTTTGGTAATTAGGACCCTCAGCGCAACACGGCATTTAGAGAAACTTCTGGGCGATGGCCCGAGACTCTATAAATATTGTAGCTGCCCCAGGGTCGGCAGTCATGGTAGAAGTCTTCTTGCTGAGCTCAGTAACCGGACGAAGTCGACGAGGGACATCGGTGAAGAGGACGGACGACGACGGGAGATTACGAGACGACGGCGGACGATGTGTTGTTTGTGGTGTGAACGGACGAGAGGGCGTGAAACCCAACGAGTGAAGGCTACTACGCATGAGGACGCTCGGAGAACTGTAGAACATTGCGGACTGATGGGGCCTGGACTAAACTGAGGTGGGACTGAATTGAACATGTGATACGGATTTTATTGTAAATATTGGAACTGACAATTATGGAGATTATTTAGTAAATTATTGAATAGGTTTTGATACACTGTCTATTCGGACTAATTTATAATTACATTAATTTCTTGGCAGTAATTGTAAATTGTTGTGATCGAATTAATTAATTGCAAACAGCAAGTAAAATCTATTTATTGTGAGGATTTTGGTCGAGAGAATTTTGTTTCTAGTTATTGTAAATAAAATTAGGATATTATAATTAACTCTTTTATTTAATTATAACCTCTATCCATTAAGGAACGAGGTTTAACCCACTGAGTTTTGAGAAAATTGTAACACTGGTGTCAGAAGTGGGATGCGGACATTTCATTTAAAAAAATGTAATTAAGATCACAGTAGAATATTAACTACGGTATCTGGACCAAATAAGACCGTGCTAAGGTTTGACCTCTTGCCAATTTTCCTTAAGTTTGTTAGTAAAGATGTAATCAATCACAAGTATTTTTGGCGCATCTATTAACATAAATACATAACTATTATATAAAGCTATCAAAATTATGGAGTAAATAAGATTTATGTTCCAAATAAGGCCAGCTATTTAAAATGTGGTTATAAATAGTTGATTGGGATATATTTTTATATAACCTAAAAAACACACAAACCTTTTTTGTTCTATACGAAGTCACAAATATAACAACCTTTTTCTTCGCAGCACATTGCAGTTGTCAGCCAAACATGTTCCCAAACATAAAAATAAACATCTTAACAAAAGTTAACTATCCTTGGATAAATCGCCTTAATATATAGGACAAGAGCCAAATACTTACATAACTAATTGGAAAATTAACTGAACAAAGTTTCAACCCCATAACCGAAGCATTTCAAAAAAAGTTAATACAGCACACTTAATCTTATTTGAAACACTCGAATCATTCCCACATACCTATCTAGTCTCGCTTTGTAATGACAACACATTTTTCAATGGAAATTCTTCAGACATGTGTTACACAAGATCATATCGGCTGCATCATCAATTTAACAGACGGAAGGAACTATGCCAACTGTTGTTCGTTACGTTCATTCCACTTGTGCTAGGAATACCGAACTCGTCAGCGATTCTCGTTTCTTTCGAACCGTGTGGTTTAATACTAGTCTAGACATCTTGCGTGTCCTTGGTGCTGTATCCTTATGTTATCTTGTCCTTGCCATTGATTTTTCCTTTGTCCTTATTGGATGTTTTTGGGTGTTTCATTGTATTTGAATAATAGCCCCGGTAATTTATGGAAATGTCTTCGGTTCGTGGTTGCCGTCGTGAGTTGCAGTATTGACAAAAGTTCAACAAATACCATGTTGAATTGTTCACCGGAAAAGTCATCTGTATCACTTTCAGTAGATTCACTTACTCTCGTTTGTTGATTAATGCGACGTTTCCTTTCCCTCGTTGTGATTGGAGTCATTTACATTTTCAGCATTTGCAACATCTTCCTGCATTTCAGTGACCGCAGAAGGAGCAAACGCTTCGTCCGGGAGTTTGTGTGGATCGAAGGGATAAATTCCCATCGACCAGAATCCAATGACTATGTTGGGTGCAGTTACAAACCTGGCCCAGACTTTGCTAGGAATAGGGTCTAATGTGGTCCTGAGTAGCCTAAAAGTCGTTTTTTCTTTCCTGTGGCAAAAGTAGCTCCCAGGAACATTCAAACGACTTGAAGACGGATTTTATTTTACTGTTGAAGTTCGTGGGTCGTGACTCGATAGGCAGTAAAGTATTATCCCGCACTGGTCTGCTGCACGCACAATGTTCGCTTCAAGGGGGCTTGAGGCCCCATCAAAGATCAAAAGCACTTTTCGATCCACTTTGTACCGAGCAAAGTGTCCGAGCCAATGAATAAACAGAGCAGTCTTATAGAGTGCTTACTGCGTGTACAAATCACGGTTCCAACAGGCATGCCTTTGTACTATTTCGGTTTTTGTCGCTGTCCTTTGAAAAGAATCATGGGAGCTATGGTGGTTCCGATAACATTGGCACATGTCACTACTGTTACAGTTTCTGCATTCTCCGGAGCCACAAATTCAACACTTTTCGCCCCTCTGCTAGCCAAAACATTCTTCTGATGGTGAACCATTAGTCTTACGCCGCTTTAGTCGATTATGTAGATTAGCCCCGGTATGTACATTCAAACATTTTGTAGTAAAATCTCTCGGAAGATTTTGAAAATGATCATGAACTATGAATATGTTCAGCTTCGATGATCGACCGGGGTTCATACTTTGCGCCTTTCTGTATGCAATGTCAAGATGTCATTTGAGGAAAATATGTAACCATTTCCTATCGGCCAGGCCTTTACTGGAAAAGTCGTTCACGAAATTTATTATCTTCAGCTACCAATAAGTAAGTTTGCCTACCAAGTTTTCTGACAGTTGAATCAGTGTTCAAATGGTTCCGCAATGTCCTTCTTGGAATATGGAAGACAGAAGGGGGGTTATTCACACTCAATGTCCCACTGTTGACACTTTCCATGGTTTCTTACAATTGCTTTGCCCTCCACTCAGCCCGCTTCGGCTTCACCTGCTGCTCTTCAGTCGCCGTAGTTTTCTGTGATACCATATTCACCTGAAAAGTAGAAAGCCACATTGTCGTAAATACTTCACCATAGAGTTGTTTGAAGGTGTAGACCAATAAGGCCAACTGACCTTGTTGGTCTGCATCCGTCCATTAACACCTTGGCTTAATAGGAACACTTGCACTATGGTGCATTTTCGTTTCTATTTCCTAATGTCTCTAAAAGTTGTTAAATACTAATAATGTATGCAAAAGAAGAAAGATAGCGCTATAAGAATATCTGTAGGCCCTTCTTGTTAGTTTTTAATAATATTTACATAGGTTGAAGCGAAATTCACTCACCAAGAAATAACAACAGCCTCATTGTGTCGTACCATGAACACTACAGGCGCTCACCTAGTGGCTACCAAAGGAAATAGCGGCCTCTGTTTTGTGGTTTCACCACAAGATGGCAGTTGCCTACAAGGGCATGCCACTAGATTCCACTCAGCGCTGCAGTATTTCTGAAACAACCATATGGCCTTATTGGTGTACATGGCCTTATTTGGTCCAGGTACCTTAGTATAATAATTTTGTAAATATAATCTTAGTTGTAGTGATAAGCACAGAAATTATTTAAAAAGTTGTGGATGCTAACTGGGAATATGTCAGAAGACATGGAAACACTCCGCTCGTTAGTCGAAGGGCTAAGTGGCCAAATAAGTAATGTAAATAGTCAGATTAGTGTTAGTAAATCAGTAACTGGTGTAAATGAAAATGTAAATAGTAAAATAGATAGTGTTAGTGAATCTGTGAACAGATAAATAAGAAAAAAAACAGTGTAAACGAGAATGTAGACCAGAAGATAAATGGTGTAAGCGAGTTAGTGAACAATAAAATAGACTGTGTGGAAAAGAAAATTGACAGTGTGAGCGAGAGAACGAACAGTGTGAATGAGAGGATGGGCAGCATGAAGTAAGGATGGACAGTGTTGAGCAAGAAATTAAACAGGAATGGAGTGCCCTCAAGAAGGGATGACAGGAATTCCTGCAGCAGTAGGGAAGAAAACAGGCAGCGTTGAGGAGCTGGGATCGACCCGTCACCTACCTGACGCCCGCTCCATACGATAGACAGACACCTTGGTGCGAATACCGGCACGAGTTCAAGATTGTGGCTGGTTTGAAGAGCTGTGGGTGTACTACCTGACGGCTGTACTGAGGGGACCTGCACCGAGCATATTGCAATTCCTGACAGAACGACTCTACTGGAATACTCCACACTGGTATCGGCTTTAGAGCTGCGGTTCGGCGACCGATACCTGTGACACGCCCACCATGCCCAACTGCGGGAGTCGGGGCAGGACATCGTGAGGCTGACACACCTCACACTAGAGGTATGCTCTGAGAAGGCACGAGACATCGCAGTCGACTTTTTCGTGGATGCTATTACTGATACATAATGTGCGCTGAGCTCTACGCCTAGTATCGCTATACAGGATGCCTTGGCCCGAGCATTGGCGGTAGAATCAGAGAATCAGGAGCCGATGTTATGGCATGCAGTACAGGCAGCTACCCCGTGCAATCATGACGATGGAGATAGCACGCTGGATGTCTTGAGGAAGTTGAAGGACACAATGAAAAATATTGCTGCCAGAGTATATGTTAGGAAACCCAATTTTTATCCACCTCAGCAAACGGAATGTTGTGAGTGTGGCCGGACAGAACACTTGAGAATCCAGTGCTTGCAGAGGAACTGCAGGACCCGTCAGCCAGACATGAGTACGACCGAGAGCTTGTTGAAGAAACTGGAGGCGGCGGTAGGGGAACTTCTGAACTCTTTAGAATCCGCGACACCTATCCCTCGTTAAGGGAAGCACCGAGAATGTTGGAACTGTGGAAAGGAGGGACACTAACGAGTCTGGGATCCAGGGATGCCACCGACAACACTAGTCATTGGGGAATGCGCCAAAGAACAGCTACAATAACAATTGTAATTGACAGCCAAAGTAATACCTATCCAAACCACAGGTCCATCAGAACTACTGGCAACATTCTATGTGAGGGAACGAAGGTCACTATATAATGATAAGAAGAACAAGGATACTGGAGTCGGACCGCCTAAGAAATCACCCCGCAATTAACGCAGGCGAGACGAGAGAAGTTCAGTTGACAGACGAAGCTGCATGTACGTACTTCGGGACAAGGAAGACAGCCAGGGGGGTAGGAGACGAACATATCCCAGCGTCTACTGGCATCAAGATTGGCACTTTACGTGATCCGAGAGTTACAGGTGGTGCATTCAGGAAAGGGCAGCTAGTGTGGCTGTATGAAAGGAAACACCCATTACACACGTGCTGTGACATCAAATGCACTAATACGTTAAAAAGGCCGATGTGTAAACTAGCAAACGATTAGGTGTAGCACAGAGCAAAACACAGCTGACCTTGCAACAGTTCAGCACACACCTGTGGTTGAGACTCCTCGCTGGTCGCCTCAGGATGTGCTTCAGACTTGATTCTTCAGTCTTGACCGTCTGCTGCCAGACAAACGCATGTAAAAACTGTCTGTTCACGCACGGCGTCCAGCAGTTGACCAGAATATCAATCGCGGCCAGGGAGGACATAACTCCGCGCCAGTGCTTGCTGTCTTCACACCGTCTTCTGGTGGCGCGTGTCTTCTTCCTTTAATCTGAGCGAAGGTTTACTTTACTCAGGTTGGGATCAAAACGAGATTCTTTATGGAGCAGTTGGGCATAGGGAACATTTCCGCTGCTAAAGGCTGTTCACGATAAAGTGAGCACTTTTAAAATCAACCTTAGAAAAATGTCACTGCCCCTGCCTGCAAATATTTCAACTGGTGCGCTGAGTGATTTGCGCCCAGTAGAGTTGGTAACGATGGATAGAAAGTAGTTCCGTATGTTAACGTCTAATAAAAAGTGTTAGGTAACCATTTGTGATAATTTAAATAGTATATTTCGCTTAGTGTTTTTATTTTTAACGCCTGAGTGTAAAAATTAGCAGATTTATAAAATGTTTACTTTTCTAATAATTTCATAGTTTCACTTGACCGACGCATGAGTAAAGTGATGAGGAGCATGGCAATGTTAGTTTTACATAAGGGGGAAGAATACACAAAGTGTATACAAGTAGATCTTAAGCAGGGCTTTCAAAAGTGCTCATTTTACCGTGAACAGCCTATAGGTGCGCTGCTGTTTCAAAGAGGTTGCTTTCAAGCTGCCGGTGCAATTTATACACTTGTCCCAGCCAATATATTAAGTATTAACTTCAATTTTTAACAATTATTCACGTTCTCAAATGCTGTTAACGCGAATAAACTGTAGAAAATATAGTTGAGTTTGGCATTGGACTTCCGTAAACATGCTTATTGTATTCAAAAATATTTACAAATTTAAGAGCGAAACAAATACAGCTGTCATCAAAAGGATTTTTTTTTAAATTTTGTTGTTGTATTTAATTAAAGCGATTGTGTTATACAACGTTTTGCTAACTTCAGTTTCACGGCCGAGTATTATACAACACGGGGACACATTTCGTTGGTTTGTTCGTTTCTTATTCTAGTTTGAACGCAATATATATGAGAAGATGTAAAAAGAAGTGTGTTTGTTTAATGAATATTGCGATTATCCCATTTGTTTACTTGCCAAACGAAGAAAATCCTTTATACATGCAACAAAAGTGCTCTTACTTGGCGGCGAAAATTTCTAGTTGGCAACTGAACGCCTCGGAAAACATATCAGCACCATCTATGTATCCAGCATACCACATCACAGATGATGTGCGTTCGCGATCGGGTCCTCGGCGTGCTTAGATTTCGATTTATTCCGAACGAAATTATTCTGCTTGGCCATTCACTAGCAAAGTCTGACCTGACACGCAAACTGCGATATCTGTCAGTTTTACGCTCTTGCACATCGTTATGATACAACATTTCCTGGATAGCTGTAGTGTTCAGCTATTGAGGACTTGTCGCTGTTCGGAGGTCCTCGAAACACCTGATAAATGAATCAAATTAATATACATTAGTTAAACTTATAATGTGCGTCTCGTCATCGTGCCACAAATTGTTAGTTCGTTGCAGAACTTTGTAGCCTTAGCCGTTGAAATATTGGTGTCCGTAGATAAACGTGCCAAACAGAGAAGACATGTGACCATTGCAAGAAAGGAACATGTGACACCAAATATCACACTTTAAATGAAACGTGGAACTAAAAACCCGTTAAACATTGATCTCATTTAAAGTATATGCTGTGGAGTGAATCGCTGGTAGTATTATTCTGTATATAATTTAATTTTGGTTGTTTGCTCAGTTTCCGCCGTGAGACGTATCACAGTGTCTTAATTATCTGAAGGGAAAGTTTCCTAAGGCCTCGCATTGTACTTTAACGAAGTTAACATGATCTTCTTGAAGCTTTGTTTGCAGTGGGTTTAAGTGACGTGCGCGTTACGTGAGACAGCAAAACACCCGTTAAAACGTAATCTCAAAGCAACACATTTACAGACACTCGCTCAGTAGTATTGCCATAGTTCGTTCGTTTGCGGTTAACTGAACTCTTTAGAAATCAACCTTCAAAAGATTTTCTCTGCCTGTAAACCTGTACGCGTCAACACTTGCTGCGATATCCACGGAGTGTGCAGCAAGTTATGAGAACTGGTTACTGAAAGCTATTCACGGTAAAGTGAGCACTTTTGAAAGTCCTCTCATTTGAAATAATAATCAATAAATATATTTTATTTTAGACGTAGACTTTAACTTCCGAATGCGGTGGAATATACAGACTGCGTGTATTACTAACATTTATTCAAAATGTGTTCAAAGGATAAAATATGACTGAAAGGAAAAAGTAACTAGGGCCTCAAAAGTGCTCACTTTACCTTGAACAGCCCGTATACAAGGTGCAATATTCGAAATCAATAACAAATGAATAATTTGTTTTGCAGGAAGTTGAGTAAGAATTGTCGCGGTAGTACTACAGTTACATTTCGTAAGTTTCGCAATCGCTTGATCGACGCTCGAACACGTGTCAGTAGGTCCACGGCAGTGTAAGTTATGACAAGAGGCGGAAGGATATAGAGCGATCTGAAAGTGGAACGCAAGCAGGACTGACATACGTGCTCGGTAAACGTGGCGCAGCCATACCGCCCCTGCACCATCGTGCAGCCTCGCCGGTCCATGCTACCTGACAACAACGCACTCCATAAAGCCGGCCCTACACGATCCCCATTTCCGTAGCAGTTTTCATACCTATTTTCTGCTAGCGTTTCTGCTCCCGTGCAGGTTACAGTCCAGCCTCCTCCTGAGGAATCTGACTCCGGGTGTAACAGTTTTCGTACACATGGATATGAACGTAATAAATACAACTTTGAAAATACGTGATAACTATGGAGTTTTACGCTGTATATAACCGTTTACACAGCTAACTAGGAAGTTGTGTCCGTAGCTCACATTATTGCTGTTTATAATTTAAGTTATTGCCAGAAAACGCTTATTTCTGCAATATCTTCATCTAAAAGCAATAATGCAAACCAAAGTTAAATAAAAAAAAACCACAGGCAGCCGATTGCACTGCGCAATTACTTGTGTATTATTGCTGTTATCCAAAGAAATTCTGGAAATAAACGTTTTCTGACAATATCATAAATTATAAACGACAATAATGTATCACATAAAATAACTAAAAATTTCGTTACATGATGGAGATTTGAACTCTAAAACCAAAAACTTTTCTATACAAACTCGCTCACTAACCCACTGTGCTATACACACAACTTGAAAACGAACTCAGTAAATACTTATTCTAATACGTGTAGCAAAAGTGATGTTAACCCTCACACACAAAAGCTTTATTATTAGTTTTGTGATATTTTCCCCTTCTTTTAGTCTCCTAACGCATAAACTTGTTTAGTTACGGAAAGCACAATATTATTTTTTTTTAAATAAATATTTAAATAATATAATAATGGTTTATTTACTTGCGTAAACGTCCGTTGTACATAAATGTGATAACAGTACCTTGTTTTTTTTAAATACATGAGCAGTGCCGTTACTATAATTATTTTTCATACATTAATAGCCTGGTACTTGTACTCAGAAAACTTAACTAAATGCAGTCTTCAGGGAGAAAAAACTCGTTTTCGTACTACATATGATATTTGATTGCATTTGTAGCCCTGCCAACTGCGGAATGTCTGCCATTTGCGAGTTGTTTTTGCCTGCCATTTACATTTGTCTCTTAGTACTGTAGGTAACGTGTGGGTATGTACCTGATGCAGTCTTTCTTCTCTTCTGCTATAGAAACTTTTATACCTATTGTTGTGCACATAGGTCTAACAGCAGGTAGCAGAAATGGGTATCTCGTAGGGACGGCTTAATGGCGCTAATGACTGTTCCCCCCACAGCAGTAAGTGCTCTCGCCGATCTTCTGGAACTTGCTTGGTGTTCCACGCTGTCTTCAGCTGTCCCACATCTGCGGGGAGCGACCGACAGATAATAACGAACTCTCCGTTACCATAACAGCGCGACGCTGTGGTCGTAGACGAACTCGGGTATTTTGCCGACGGTAATTGCAGGCAGTATATTTCTGCTCTTGACAACCCACGTGAACTTCACTAACTGCGGTTATACCTCCGAGATAATGCAATCTTTTGTCTCGCTCATTATCCAGGGCAAACAAAAGCCGCGCCACACAGATCTGTGTTTACAAATATGACATTAATTTATCTGGTGTCAACCCATGCACAACAGATATATACTTTCAACTCGGATTCTTTGTTACAAGCATATATGTATGTCGTTCACTGCTGACTCACTACTTTTCTCATCAGTTAAAAAAATGTGTGTGTGTGTGTATGTGTCAACACAATGAACTGCTTGGGATATTCGTTGTTGTCTGGCTTTTTGTAGTTATTATATGTGATTTTCAATGGTTTGTGGTATTTCGTTTATTATGTTGACCGATCCAGTCTATTTAGATTCCCATGATAATCTCATTACTATTGTCATTTAACTGTAAGGATAAAATAAGTTGAGATCTGCGAAAAGTAATACGGCTGGCGTAATTTTAAAATTTCAATGATGGGAGGTCGTAAGCATAATTTCATGCCAAACGCAGATATTTGCAGTTGGAATTTGCACTCTGTGAATATTCTCTCATAATTTGGAACAGCTGGGAAAGTGCTCTAAATTAATTAAATTTTGTTTTACTGGCAATCTACTGTGAACTTCCCCGCTGGAAACGCTGTGATCCGTTTAATTATTTCGGTGACTGCGTCTACGTTTGAATTTTCAATAAGCGTGGTTTTAAAGAATGCACTGTTCTGGGTAATGATTGTCATTCATTACCGCCTACTGACTGAAGATCAAATATTCTCAAGTTCTCTTAACGTGAATGTGTTAATACTGGCTGCACTTCTATAGATAGCTCTTTAATACTGGCTGCACTTCTATAGATAGCTCTTCCGTGCATAACGGTAACGTCTCCTTGCCACTTTTTTTTCCCAACCTCTATATTTTGCTTGCAGCTTACTGCTTCTGCAAGTTCGGCTTAAATTAATTCTGTGTTAATAACGCGTTTTTTTTAAGTGTCCCGCTTTGCTACGCAATGCTTGCTTATACTTAGTACTTCACTTACTGTAGCATTAAATATCCATCTTTCAATACATAAAGGAGATGTTGGTCTATGATACAGCATTCATAATGTGTATAACTTTCTAAAATATCCACTTTGAATCCATACAGATACGATCGAATTTTAATAAGTTTAATATTTGGAACGTGAGCTTTAACACAGTCAGCAGTAGTTTGTATTTTGAGTTGTAATCCCAGATGGTTAAGTTTTTATTTGTAATGTAGAGATATTAATTGATTTCCTTGTTAAGTAACGTGAACAGTGTTTATTTATTTCTGCTACTTAATAACGATTATTTCAGAATTATGAATCCTAGACTTCAATTAATCGTGCTTAAAGAAAATAGTTACATATCTTTCAAACACTAAAAGCATTCAATTCTACAAGCTTTAAGCAAATACAATATCTAAACTATTAAACACTGATGTAAGTGAATGTCAGAAATAATCAGTTTATCGATAACATATTGTTTCGTTTGAACGGAAAAACACTTTTGGCTATACTACATTAGGCGTAAATATATGTCAACGACTCAGTCATTTTAAGATGTATGCTTTGCATGGCACGGTTTTGCTGAGAAGTGAGCCTTACTATTATCGTGATCTCCGAGCCACTTTGTTACCGACCTAGTGGTCATTACTTATAAAGCGTTACAGCGGTGTTGTCGGTGATTTTCATCGCCACCGTCTCCTCCTTCACGACGTGACCGCGGAGCCTGGACGATCACGGTAAACGAGCAACTAACTCCTTCACCACGGGACGTGAATTGTGCTTAACCTTGTATGAGTCACGTGGTGTGGTTATTGCACTATGAGTAATGCCACAGCGTGAATACGCTGTATATTTACAGTGGCCTTTGTCAGGAAGAAAGCTTATATTTCATCTGGTTCCCACCCCGTTTCCCAGTCAGTAAGATGGTGCATGTACGTTATTTTATTCAAGGTCGAACTTCAACTTTGGTCGCAAGTCTCTAAACGTATTCAATTTCTCTTCGTGCATAGTAAGAAATACATTTCTCAAGGTGTAAAGATAAATTTTATATAAATAGAAATGAAGTACGCCTTTTTAAAGAGTTATTGGGTAAAGAATGTGGGACTTTTGGTACGCATAGGTGTCGAGTATGGGGGAGGGGAGGATTGTCGCTCCCCTGTGCTGATGACAGTGATTGGTAACTAATTTAGTATGTAATAAGTATTTGTAGACGCTGTAACCCATTATTTTCAAAAGCTACCATGTTTATAGGCCTCATAACCAAATGTTTCAAATCTTGGCCTTCATGAAATAAATATAACGGCGGATAAAGAGGGGGCGGATGGTAAGGTAATGGCCTAAAATTGAAGTTGAAAGGGTGTGTAAGTTCGATCCTGGGCACCTCCGAAGTTTTTTTCCTTTTTTAAATTGCGCAATATAAATAGCAAACTACGTAAATATGTTTATTTCGCGTGATTATTTGCCTACATTCAATAAAATAATATTTATTTAGCCACTGCAGTCGGTCGTCACTTATTCAATCAGTGAAATTGTTTCACGTCACTAATTCAATTAATGACATTTTTTCACTGAAACAATCAGTTGTTTACCACAGATTCGAATTTAGAGTGCAATCAGTGGTCTTCTGGACTCGCATTCGGAAGGACCTGGGTTCAAATTCTGGTCCAGTCATCTTGATTTAGGTTTTCCAAACTTTCCCTAAGTCGCTATAGGCGAATGTTGGGATGCTTCGTTACTACAGGCCGCAGGCGATTCCTTCTCCGTTCCTGCTTCTATGAGCAACTCACCCCATCTCTAATGACATCACTCTCCCACCTACAGGCTGTTCACGGTAAACTGAGCACTTCTTAAGGCCTTGCTTGAATGTTCATTTTAGCTTATTTGTATCCTTTCGCCAATTATTAACACAAAAATTGTCATGTTACTACTGAACAAAGTGTATACATTTCATAGCTCTCCAAAATTAATGTTTCAGGCCTATGCCTACGTTACAGCCTCAGAAACGATCATTTTCCGATTACAGATGCAAGGAACGCTTCGTGTATATTCACCATTGTTCGTACTCGACGTCTGAATCTGCGGCAGGTGCAGAGGTTCTTTATTTTATAAGCACAACGATTAGTTTGTTTTTCCTAATTATACGCTGGTTTGTGTTAGTTAATTATCTACCACCATAAAAATAATTTGCTTTAACATTATAACTGTTTTGAGATTAGTACAAGAGTATCATTTGACTGTTGATAGGATACACAATAATCCAAATTAAGTAACGGATATTAAATTTGATGTGGTTTTGTGGCTTTCAAAGTTCCTCTAAGTGAACACTAAGTCACTTCGTAACGAAAAAAAGTCTATGACTTCATTTTCTTATACTATCTCCTCGATTATTTTATATTCTTCTCAATAGAGGAAATTATACATTAAATATAGAAAACATTAAAAATATATATATGTTTTTCTTGCTTTCTGCTAAAAAGTTTTGGGTAACTTTATTTCTGACGAAATAGAATAATTAACGTTGATGGCGTGCCGTTTTTATACTCATTTTTGCAAAAAAAAAAAAAATAATAATAATAGTCTAGGTGATAACATACAACCGTAGAGGTTTTGTGCAGTTCAAAACTCTGTTAAAATTTTCTTCAATGCTTTTTCTTGCTAACAAGCTAGGTTATACTATGGTTCTACAATACTTTCTTCCATGATTTTGTATCCTTTTATCGAAAACCTGTTAACATTTAACTAGGAATTTTTCGCCTTTTTCCGGAACTTGTGAACATGTATTTCTGATTTAACCATGAGTTTTTACTTTTTCGTTTATTCGTTTATAGTTTTTCGCTTTTGAGCCACGTAATGAAAGTGGTTCCGACGTTTATATTGCCACTTTGTTATCTTTCTGGTTTACACACCACGGCAAAACAACAAATGACCCTTCCTGATGTTTTATACGACAGCAAATGCTTGCTTACTTTTCACTCCCCAAAACACTGTGTGTCAATATAACTACCAGTTAAATTTATGCCGTCGGCCATGTCGCCCCGGTGCCATTAACACGTAGCAAACACTCTGACTATACCAGAAACAATGTAATTGCTGGAAATAACAGCACAATAACGTGATGCTCCACAGCACCATAGAACAACAACAATGAACTTCCACGGACATTGTACACAACATGCGTGTCAAAAATATTGGAAAAGTGGCGATAGAGCGTGCGTCGGCCAGAGGGCAAACAAACCTGACAGTGGCTTATACCAATACGGCTGCCAAGCGCACAATTGAAACTAAACATTCAGTGTAAACACCACGTCTGTCACTTAGTTCGACCAAGAGCGTCCCAGGAGAGTGAAAAATATTTACAATGGAAATAAAGAGTCGAATAAATATTATCTGGCAAGAAACAGTCACTGCTGTAAGGCCTTATCGTTTCATAATTTGAATTTTAAACTTTTTGTAAGTTAAGAGAAATATTTTCATAATTTTTTTTTTAGGGTGTTCAGATTCTCTTATTTCTTAAAAGGACGATTGTAATCTTTTCTGAATTGTAAGCAACGAGAAGAGCCGCGAAAATCAGTAAGAATGACTTATTTTAATGCTTTTTAAAAATATTACTACACATTTACTTCAAACTTTTTCTTATATTTGTAACCCACTAACGAGTTTCCTTTCTTTCGGAAAATATTCACACAAAGGTACGTTAAAAACCTTTAAAGTAGGTTTATAATATGTCGTGTGAAAACGACCCTCAAATAGTGTGAATATGGTGAGTTTATCGCAGAATTTCAGAATTCGGCGTTCGGAGTTGTGTACAATTCTGGAATTTTCCCGTTTTTTCCCTCAGAATTTCCCGTCTTCCCTCAGAATTTCCCGTTTTCCCCCTTGAAATCGGTCTTTTCGCTAAAAATTTCCCTTTTTCTTCAAAATTGTCGGCTTTTCCCTTAAGCGCCGAGTCCCCATTTGCAAGAACGAGTCCCCGAAAGACAGTTTTCGAGCCATTTGAAGCATTTGGGGCTCACTTATTTTACCCGCAGGCCTCCCTCCATCCCTCTCACCACACCCCTAGCTAAGTCACCTCACCTCCTTCCTACCACCCAATCATAACATTAAGAAAAATCACAAAAGTCTAAAAAAAAAATTCTAAAGAAAATTGAACATTATTTACCTCACATTCATCCCACCAGCCTCACCTCTCCCTCCCCCCTACTCTACCCCTCTGACAGTTATTATAAAAAGTCACAAAAATATTCTAAAAATCAAGGAACCTACAACATTAGACCCCTTTCCCTTGCCTCCCCCCCAAAAAAAATTAGGACTCCTAACTGTTACTAAAAGCACCGACCGCCCCCTTCCCGCTGCTGTAAAACCTCATCCCCCACTTCTCTTGCGGGTCAGGTCTAGCTCAACCTTCACCCTCCTCGCTCCAAGCCTGTTGCGTCCAACATGATGAAAATGTATTACAATATTATTCCACTCAAGTGTCTAACCAGAACCCTTAGCTATATACTCCTCTTCTTCACGACTAAGTTTTTCTTATTCCTCCGCACCAATCCGCAACAAATCATCCGCACCAGTGCGCACCAATCCTCGAAAACCCTGCACACCAATACGCACCAATCCTCAACTATCCTACAACTCCGTACCAATCATCACCAATCCTCCGCACCAATCCTCAACAATCCTGCGTAATCCTCCGCATCATTCCCCACCAATCCTTCGCAATCCTCACCAATTTTCACCAATCCTTCGGTCAATCCCAATCCCTCGTTCGTTCCTTCGATCAGTCCTTCTGTTTTTACCTCCCCCACACCCCATACATATATACATTACATTCAATCACCATCTCCAAAGTTTGTACATGTTGACTGAATTAATGTTTTGTATATAGTCCACTATCTATGCATTGTTGTACTTAAAGTCTTCATTAATATTCTGTATGTGGATCATTACCTTAATATTTGAGGCGATAATGTAGGTCGCGGCTCCATGATAGTTGAGGTCAAGGGCAGACCTTCGTATTCGCAATTCATCTTCACTGTATAGAGAGAGAATGCTCCATAACTTCCCAATGTTTGAACAACTACTAAGGTATCAGCATGCATCGCAGCTCTGTATATACTTTCTCCTATTACTCGCAAAACGCCGTCCGATGTTTTCTAATACAGAGAGAAAATTCATCTTTTTTAAATAGTTTCGGGCTTCGAACTCGGTTCCCTACGCCATATCTGACAGTTATCAGATTGCTTAAAAATTTGTACTTGTTGCGCATGAATACTTAACAGTGCACGAACTGCGCTAATAAGCTTAAAAAACTTGCACTATTAATATAATTTCAAAACACATACTTCATCCCGACTCCCGGATAATTCTTCTATACCATATATTTCACCTTATATTTTCTTCCATCATTAGGCAAAATCACCCAATTTTTATAAGTCGGAAAGAAATTATTATTTAATAGTTTCAGGTCTCGAACTCAGGCCCCTGCACTTTGTCTAACCGGCCGATATTGCTTAAACATGTATATCGGGTGCACGTAATCAGCCAGAAGATCGCGCACGAACCTCACTGATAAGCATCAAACACTTGCGTCATTAATCGAGTAGCGAACCACTTATTTCATTCCAACCCCTTAATTTCTTTCCTAAAACTTTCATTTCGCCTTCATTATTCCTGAAATATTCTCCCATCACTGGGTAAAAACAGCAAATGGTTTCTAAGTCCGATAGAAAATTTATATTTTTATGGTTTCGAGTCTCAAACTAGAGGCCCTATGACATGCCTAAACGATGCATATTGCTTAGATATTTATAATGAGCGTGTATGAGAGCATAATTAGTCAGAAAATAGCGTACAAAATTCAATAAAATATTATCCAATGCACAGGTCGGTATTCGAACTGTGGTTCATATAACACCATATATCATCTTTATCCTTTGTACAAAATTTGTCTAACAGCCTAATTTTTAATTTTAATACACCGTACATTAATACCGTCTTTGGCGATCATTTTGTTACGTCATGGCGGGCATCTTTGTTATCCTTGTCCCAAAACTAACATAAGCCCACTACTGGCTTTTCATTATTTGCACAGTCACTCTGTTTATTGCCCGTCATTCTAAATGTGTCACACACGTATCCAGTTCAACAGTTTCGTCCAGCAGACTCACTCTCCACTGTAACGGTTTTTTTCCTCCTAACCTACCCTATTTCTAAGTGTTAAGTGTAAGCCCGAGGTAGGAATGGGAGCTAATCGCGTCTCAGGGCGAACGCCTTGCGCCTACAAGGGAAGGAAGTCATGAAAGGAGACATGCATCGCGGCAGAGAGGGATTGGGCAGCCATGGCTACCTCCCTGAGTGTACCTATAGTTAACCTATAACTAAGAATAGAAAAGCAAAAACCGGTATAGGAACAGTAAAAACCCTTCCGACAGAAAATAATTTGAAATAAATGCATGTAATTAAAAAAATGCTACAGGAAACGAGTGTGTGGAAACATGCTGTTTATTAGTGGGGAAGAAAGACTAATAGAGATGGGGCATTGCTTCTTAGAATGTTATTAACTGGCGCTGGCTTAACCAGCGTGATGCTTGCACATCACTCTGATGAGGGAAGCGGCGCTATTGGGCCTCTTCCCCCTGAATCCCCAGTAGATCCTGAAAAACTAAAATAAAAATAAATGAGCTGCCAGTAAGTGGTAGCAGTGCTAATATACCTACTGGCTTTTACAGATACCGAAAGAGATGGTAAGCCTGTAGGAACGGAAAATTAATAACTAACCTAAATAACTTATAACTAACGTATGTCCTCGGGGGCATATTATGTGTTATGCTGTGCTACCTAGCCATGGTCTGTAACAGAGTATTTTTTCAACCATGATGCTACGAGTGCACGGAGCTTCGCTGGGAGGCTTTCGCCAGCTGTTGCAGAGAACACACTATCTCCACAAGCCTGTGCAGTCATTTGCAGATTAACTGGCCAGAGGCTGCCTTGGAATCAGCAGTACATACATACCTACAGCTGGTTGGAGTGATCTCCGCTGTAACGACACTCGCAGTCCGCAGACTTTACTGTCGCTGTCCCTCGTCGCTTTACTGGCTCGCAGTTTCACTGTCTTCGCACATCCACCGCTTAACGTCGCGCATTCCTCCGAAATCTAAACTCTTGGCTCGGAGGCCCTTCATAGCTTAAATAATCTCGCTGGTTCGATCTGAAGGGTTCCCCGCGCCTCGAGTCTCACAGAGAGAGGCTAGGAAACTGACCAGAACATTCTTGTAACGATAACCCCATCGATGCAACCCTTTCAACGACCGGAGTGCACGATCCCAGATAAACTTATCGCGGCGGTGTAAATCTCCGCGCGCTCCTTGGGTTACCGCTCGCCTCTGACACACTGATTCGCTCACTCGAGCAGGATGGATGCAGATCAGCAAGCAGGTTATAATATATTAGTACCTGAATACGTGTTTATTCAGTTTTAGCCAACGCAAACAAACTGCTTTGCGATCTCAAAAGGAGCACAAAAGACAATATATTATTCTCTGGTGATTTTGGAGATAGTGTAAGAGAATAACATTACCGCTGAAACAAAAGCCATGGAACAAAAAATACAAAACGATGAGACTGAAAATCCTCGGCAGACTTATCTTTTGTCTTTAGCACGTGTTCTCAACACTGGCTCGCATATTGCTACAACAATGATCGAATTCGTATGTTCAAACAGAACGCGCCGATGTTTACGTTTGGTGTATAACAAAGCCACATAAAAAAAAAAAAAAAAAGAATATCATGCGTAATTTGGTTATGTCGAAATTATATATTACAATGTTGTCGTCAGACGAAATGTATAGACACTTAAAAGCACTTAATTATGTAAATATTTACTTTACCAGTGTCGACTTTTGACATTCTTAATGGAAAACAAAAACAGCACTTCAGCGTTATAGCACAGAAATGGTTACTGCGCAACTGGCATGCGCGAAAAAAAAAAGTAAAACTGGATATAAAGACGCCGTAAAAATTATACAGAACCACATAATGTGAATTTGGGGGGGAAAAATCATAATTGTGATGGTTTTTGCCTATTAGTGCAGCATATTTAAGTGTTAAAGGCGCATTAAACAACTTCATTTATAGCGTATGGAGGATTTTCTAAACAACGTCCAATATCGAGAGATAGACAGCGATAGACAGAGAGAGACAGAGAGACAGACAGAGAAACAGACACACAGAGAGACAGAAAGACAGACAGAGGAACAGAGACAGACAGAGGCACAGAGAGACATAGACCAAGACAGATAGACAGACAGAGACACCGAGATACAGGCAGAGACACAGAGAGACAGAGAGAGAGAGAGAGAGAGAGAGAGAGAGAGAGAGAGAGAGAGAAAGAGAAAGACGTAAATAACTAAACTTTGGACAGTTTTTGCAATTTTTGCAGTTATAATCTAAGAAATGTGCACATGAAATATTTCGTTTTGACAAATTTTTTTCAGCACGTTAAGAGATTGTGCTCTGGAACACGTGAGATGAAAAGCTGTTGCCTGAACTGACTCAGTTCGCTAAACAACTGTGTGCCGTGTGTATAAAGCGACTGTTTTTTTAAGCATTGAAGGTACTTTGCTGCATCGTAAATGTCGGTTGTATCCATAAATATATTACTAACAAATCAGCAAAATGAAAATAATATAAATGCTGGTGAATGCGAGAACATTTATTTTTTGCTAAACTGAGTGTCCCTTCATGGTTTGGTTACAAGCCCGTTCTGGCGTCACTCCATCGTTCCTAAATGTCTCGCTTCTATAAATAATCCCGAACAGCCGTAGTTTTGTTCGACGTAGTCACGCACAGTTACCCTCCTAAGTAATTTAGTCTAATTACGTTATCATCAACTCACCACCTAATTTATACTTAATTATTTAAAAAGGTGATTCTAGTTTTCTGATTTGTAACTGCCTGGCAATAGAAATATCTCTTACTTTAACTACTACAATTTAGGTGTTAAAATTTTTACACAGGTCACCTTGCTCATTTTCTAAATTATTCAACCACCATTTTCCTTAAATGAGCGTTTTGTATATTTTCTAGAAATATAATATAACGACACTCGTAAATATAAAATATAACTTACAAGGAAAACAAAACAAAAATATTGTGGGACAACGGAAGACCTCGTCATCACACAATTGTCATATTTTTCCATCAGGAACTTCCTCAGCCCTCAAGAAGTAATAAGATCTGTGAATTGAACACGAAGTGTGAACAAAATGTTGGACTTTTCGGGTTGTTTAGTTGTATTCTAATAATTTCAAGTCAAATCATTTCCATAAACGTGGCAGTACATTCCGTATCGATTGACTTTCATTCTACAAAGCTTCCTTTTGTATTATGGTCACAGTTCTGTAGCAGCCCGGTGGTCCATTCCCCCTTCTCCTTCAACGTATTGTCAACTTACAGCAGTTTGCCTGACTCATCCGACGGCAATCAGGTTGGTTCATCGTAGAATGACGTTCTGTGTGGGGGTGGAGGGGAAGTGAAGTGAAGAGATTTGGGCGGCTGTCAACAAGATCTTGAGCCGATGAAGGTGATCGAGGTGAGTATGGAGCAGCGTCGGAATGAAAGGGTGAGTGAAAAGGGACATCCCCGAGAAAACCCGCCGCCAAGCGGCATCGTCCGGCACAATTCCCACTTGCGAAAATCCGGGAGTGACCCGGCCGGGGATTGAACGCGGTTCGCCTCGGTGGGAGGCGAGTATATTAACCGCTCAGCCATCTTGGTGCCGAGAAGTTGGTGATATAACCGCTTAAAAGGATATGATTGATTATAAAACCTTTTACTTAATTGACATTTAACTGGGGCAAACTCAACTCAGCGCTCTACTGACTGATGATTGGTCAGCTATGAACGTTGTACTGTACAGCAACTGTAATAGTAGGACTGTGATGAGTGATAATAGAGACCAACAGAAGCTTTGTTCCTACAATAAGCGACTCACTTCTAACTTGTCTTGACTGCCTGTAACTTTGTGCAGTCCTTACAGTGTTAAGACGTGGAGGGAGCTCCTTGTCTTGCATTGCTGCCAACTTTAGATACAGGCAGATAAGTTTGTGGAGGTTAATTTCTGAACTGCCCAGCTAACCGTGAAATTAGCTGTACCGAAGCGATGGCCTCGGAAACTGGTACATTAAAAGTTGGCCGTCGACATTGTGAATAATAAAATGAGGTTTCGCTTGTAAGGCACAGGCAACGGAATGAAAGGATAGGAGGGAGCGGGAGTGAGCCATGAAACCTCCATCAGCCACCAGTGACGCGATCACAACGTCCGCCATGTTACCGCGGGGGTGAGGGGTCGGGGCGACGCAGCCGCCAGTCCCTGACAACTTGGCGATACGCGAGAGCAACATTGCTGGTCGGTGTCGTGTGAAAGCAGCAGAATCGGTGCTAAAAGTTGTTCGCGATAAAGTGAGCATTTTTAAAAGCAACCTTGGAAAAAATCACAGCCCCTGCTCTGCATATATTTTTTAACGGGCTCCCTAAGTGGCATGCGCCCAGTAAAGTTGGTAACGATGTATGTGAAGTATTAGTTCCGTATCTTAACGTCGAATAAAAAGTGTCAGGCAACCATTTCTGATAATTAAATTATTTCTTTCGCTTTCTGTATTTTTTTGTTTGTTTTTAATGCGTCGAAGTGTGAAAATGAATAGATTTGTGCAATATTTACTTTTCTAATAATTTCACAGTTTCGCTTGACCGACGCATGGATAAAGTGATGGGGCCCTCGACAATGTTAATCTACATAGAGCTGGAGAATACAGAACGTGCATACAAGCAGATCTTAATCTGGGCTTTCAAAAGTAGGCCTACTCATTTTATCGTGAATAGCATATAGAGACATTTCACAGCCTGTTACAATATGTACAGCCCATTTTTAAAATGAAAAATAACGGCTGTCTTCACCAAGGATTGATGCAAGAAGTAGTGTGTGTGGGGGTTACATAGAACATGACCTTCCTGCCTGAAACTCGTACTTTGACATGAAAGTGTCGAGTGAATGTTTTTAAAAGTAAACTGAAACTGTATCATAATTGTTTGAAACGCGAATTCAATGTGATGAATTCAACACTATTTCCTAAAATTATGATATGACAGTTGCTCTTCTCCCATACCATAGCTCGAAAGTATACACATGCACCTGCACAACAGGGATGTGAAAAATCTCCCCCCCCCCCCCCCCCTCATAACCCTTCACAAGCAACTGAATGTCTAGATCTGTTACTGGTCACTATGATCTTGTGTTATTTCAAGGAGTCTGTTCAATTATTTGTTACGGGCGATGGCATCAGCAGTGAGCCAATTCTCAAGTTTTTATTTCTTATTCATGGAAACCGTGTTATTGACGATTGTGATATGGCAAGTCTGCAACCTTGATGCTGTTTAATTATGCAACAAAAAATTTAAGCTAATTATTTTGTGTTTATCAAGTCGTGCTTATGTGTATATCAAGCAGTGCATATTGTAGTCATCATTATAGCCTTTAAGCAGATCTTAATGGGCAGTGGTATTATCGTAGTGCTTTATGGCAAAATTAAATTAATTAAACAATTGCTTATTCTTTATTTTATTTTTTCATTAATATAGCTACTTGGAAATTTAGCTTATGCGTATAATATCAAATAATGCCCATGTCGTTCCTACCAAATTTTATATTCAAGTAAGGCTGCTGACTACATATTAAATTTACATGCATTAGGCACAATGGAAGAAGTGATAATCGGAATGCCAATTTGAATTAAACCTGATATTTATGTCAGCAATAGAACCACCGAAATATTTTATTTATAACTGTAGTTTTCATTTCCAGTTTTGCGAAGTAGGCTACTGTATTATGATAACGGACCCAGAAAAATATTAGCATATAGAAAATTATACGGAAGTTACTACACATTCATTTATAGATTTCTCATATATATATATATATATATATATATATATATATAAGCTACATTTACTTTCAAAATATAGGCATTTATTATCTTTGATAAGCTCTGGAACCTTAAAACAGTTGTAAATCAAACTTGGTACTCGTCAGTACCTTTCATTGAAACATATTCTTCATGGCATAGTGGAACAGTATTTGCAGTTTGGTTATTTATTAGTTACTTGATTTGAGGTTTTCCATTTTAAGTGTTTTGTAATAATAACCTATGGGAATTTATAAATGCATCATATATTTACAAATTATTAAATCAGCGTAATAATATTGTGCAATAAAGAAGTGACGTCGATTATATGATAACACGGAAGTTTAAAACACTTGTACACCCATTTACCTGGACAAAAAAAATGAAGAGCGCAATACCGATTTCTTTGTCAGCAGTTAGGCGCTTCTTAGGCTGCTGTCACACAGTCAAATATTTCTGTCTAATTGCTTCATAAAGGCTGTTCACGATAAAGTGAGCACTTTTGAAATCAACCTTAGAAACAGTCACTACCCCGACCTGCATATATGTTAAGGGCGCACAGAGTGACATGCTCCCAGTAAAGTTGGTTACGATGAATTGAAAGTAGTTCCATATCTTAACGTCAAATAAAAAGTGTTATGTAACCATTTAAAATTGATTTAAATAATTTCTTTCACTTTCTGTTTTTTAAATTCATCGACGTGTAAAAATGAGCAGGTCTGCAAAATATTTACTTTCCTAATAACTCTACAGCTTCAATTGACCGACGCATGAATAAAGTGATGAGGCACATGGCAATGATGATTTTACATAAGGCGGAACACACATACACGTAGATCTTAAGCAGGGTTTTCAAAAGTGCTCATTTTACCGTGAATGGTCTATAATAAGTTGGAACGTTGTGACGCAGCCGAAACTTCAAGTACGCCATCATGTTTGAAGGCTCGAGTTTCCATCAGACATTTTGTGTATCCGTTAGGTCCGAAAATTTCATTGATATTTGAAGAGTTCTGCCTATGAGAGCCCTGCAAATAACAAACGGTTATTTCTGACGCCACTTAACTATAAAATTGCTACCAATGACTAGAAACGAAATAAGGTTATAGAGATAAGGTTATTGAGATAATTCATTTACATTAAGGCACAAATGCTGTTGGAAGTATACACTAAGCAATAATAGTACAAAATCGAAGGTAATATACTTCTCCGCGCAGAAAATATCTACGGTAAATAAATTCACTGTTCAATTTAGATGTGAAAATAAATCACGAGATTCTCAATATAACATTCTGCAATGGGCTGCATGGTTACACGATAGTAGTGTCCCGCTTTGAAAATGATGTTTAAATAAAACTTTGAGTAGATACTTCAAATGACTAGCAGTGACAGATATTTAAACATATTAAAAACCATTTTACTAAATAATTTTGAGGGGGAAAAGTTTACGGCTGCATTGTCGAATGTACCCTAATGAAAAAACATAATTCGGTTTTTAATAAAAAAGTTTTTTTACGTCTTCCAAAAACAAAAAAATTAACTGATCGACTACTAACATTTCGTTATCTCCAGAAAAGCTTAAAAATAATGTATAAAAAACCATATCTCTGTTATGAGATTCCAAACAGCGAGAAACTCGTACCGTTTATCCACTTCTTATTTCGAATGCTAACTTATCTTCATATCTACTGTAGGTTAATGCCATATTTCATTAAATTATTAATTAATAACAATTTTGTTTCAAACAGCATAAAATTGCCTTTGAAAACAAAGTTTATTATTTGTTCTTGTCTCGTGTAAAATAGCAGTTTTTGCAGTTTTCTCATGAGGGTAACTGCATATTTGAAGGAGAAAATTGTACAGTATGACAGTGACTGTGCACAGGGATATTTTTATTGCTACATGCGAAAATAGGTTTTCGTGCCCCCCCCCCCCACCCTTAAGAACTACTATTCATTACAATTTGTCCTCTTTCTAACTCTTATCTCTCACATTTACAACGATTTTTGCAGTAGCAATATTGAAAGCATGTAATGCATTATTCAATTATTTCTAATACTCATGAGAAAATTACATTCGATGATGTACTAATATAGAAGAAACTACAATTCTCTTATATTAACTTTTTTTAAATTTACTTCAGATACATACATTGTATATGTTCAGACAACAAACTTTGCCATACGAATACGCCAAACATTAAAATCTGTCATAAATTTCATTAAGATATTGGTATAAAATATAATAAAGAAGTTTTATACGAGCTTTCTCGGAGGGATAAAAGCCATAGGAGGATCAAAGTCAAAGGAGCTTATGTAATTGTGAGATTTATTTATTTATTCCAGGGGAAAAATACTTTTATTAAACTACTTCTCTTTAGATAGTGCAAGATAAAGGTGCCACTACTTTGGCGCCGCGGCCACTGTTTGGCCACAGGGTATAGATATGTATGTACACAGAGACGAGATTGCATGATATCAGAGAGGTGTGCGAACACCTCTCTGGTTAATTCAGCGTCTTTCCCACTTGCCAAGGCAAAGGATGATTAAAGAAGTTCCTGTCCCATCTCTACTAGCTTTTTCATCTCTACTAACACAAGCATGTTCCACTGTCTCCTGTAGCATTTCTATTTAATGCATGAATAATTTTGAACTATATTCTGTCAACTGGGATTTTACGGTGTCTATGTCGGTTTTTCCCAGTCTCTTCTAGTGATAGCTTAGTTATAAGTACACTTAGGGAGGTAGTCATGGCCGCAGTTGCAGGCCATGGCTGCCCAATCCGTCCCTGCCATGATGCATGTTTCCTTGCATGATTTCCTATCCTTGTAGGCGTAAGGGGTTAGCCCTAAGATGCAATAAAATCCCGTCCTACCCACCGGGCTTTCACTTAACACTTAGTTATAGGGTAGTTAGAAATAAATAAGAGGTTGCATAGTGGGTCCTTCGACGTGGGGGTGCCCATTCTCCTATTGTCTGTACAAGGTTCTGGGAACGACCTCGTGTCTGACTGGCTACTGCGTCCTGAGAAAGGTTCTCTACCTGCTGATCTGCCGGCTGGACCAGGCGCTGATTGGTGTACGCTGTTCTGACGTGTTGCTATGTGTGAGTGTAGTTCGCGGCTGTCGCAACGACGTGGGTAGGTTGCGAGGTTATAACACTGTTCATGTAGACAAGTGCTTTGAGATGTTTGCACACTTACTCGTAAGCAGTTTGCAGTTCAATTATATTTAATTCAAACTAGTCGAATTATTTTATTCACATAAAAGCACTTTTCTTTTGGAAATGAATATATAAACAAACACGTTCATAGGCTATTTACGGTAAAGTGAGCACTTTTGAAAGCTGTCTCATCTGGAATAATATCAATAAATGTATTTTATTTCAGCCTTAGATGCTAACTTCCGAGTGTGGTGGAATATACACACTGTGTTCACTACTTATATGGCGATATCCAGTTAAAAGGGCGGTTAAAGGATAAAATGAATGGCTGAAAGGAGAAAGTAACTAGGGCCTTAAAAGTGCTCACTTTACCGTAAACAGCCTATGTCACTGTTGACCATGAGACTTTGATAGTAGTGTTGACTTGGGGTAGGTCACGTTCGGTACATGCACAGAAGACGAACAATCGGTCTACCTCATATTTAGTCTTTAGCCGCTTTATCCTTAAGTAGTCTTGAGGTTCAGCGCTCCATGCGGTCGCATGTTTCGCATGGGCCTTAATCTTCCCTCTGCTTCACAGAAGTGTGGGTAGTGTTACCCGCCGTTGGGGTTGTGGCGAGCTCTCCGCTCTGTTCCTCCTCGAATTTGCTCTTCGCCGCCGCAACTTCTTGTTCTTTCGGCTCAAGCCGACGGCAAACAGCAAACTAATTTTGCGAGTCCATTACTTTGTGAGCTCGGTACATCTCACTTCTGCAGGGGAAACTTTTTTTTTCTTCGCCCCCCCCCCCCCCCCCCCCCCCCCCCCCGCCGTGGCGCAGTCCGTAGACGAAGTCTGCACTAGGGCGAAAAGGCTGGAGCCGGTATCCGTGTGCGGTCGATTGCCTTGCCCCTGGAACATTTCTTGCTGAGCTCTGCTAAACGGTCGTTCCGCGGCAGAAAAAGTGCGGACGCTCGTCTTCTGAATGTGCGGCTCATCTGTCACTACTCAGAACACCTCCCGCCAGAAACCGTTCCGTTGGCATCACTGGGGGAAAAAAAAGTCCCTGCGACAGTTTTCATGCAGTCGCATATAAAGAAAGTATAGGCTGTTCACATTAAACTGAACACTTTTGAAAGCCTTGCTTAAGGTTGAAGTAAAGCAACTGCCTATGGAGCATTGCACCCAACTATACAAAGTGAAGAACTCATAAAACAACTAGTACAGATACCAAGAAAATTGTCAGAAAAGTGCGATTTATGTTGTATACGAAAGAAAAATGTACATATTTTGCAAGATTATAAAATTTATTTGCTAAAATATACTTTTAAAATGTAAAGAATTAATCTATCTATAGAGTCCGCATTTTTAACAAAATTTAACCGCACTTCCATTCTGGATACTTCAGAAAGCAGAATTTACGATAAACTTTTTCAAGATAGATTGTCATAATATTTACTGTCAGTGCATGTAAGAAAATTGTAATAATGGATCATATCAATTTTATCATTAAATTTATTTACGATAGTTTCAACCATAAATGTTTGCGACAAATGGACGCATATATAATCATTTACAGAAATGATTTTACAATTTTCTTACATGCAATCATTGTAAATATTATGATAATCTTGAGATTTTACTGTAAGTTCTGCTTTCTGAAGTATCCAGAATAGAAAAGCGCTAAATTTGGTTAAAAAAGCAGACTATCGATCGATTAATTTTTTAAAATTTAAAAGTATATTTTAGTAAAACATTGGATAGTGTCGTAAAAATATATACATTCTCCCTTTCATATAAAGCAAAAGTCGCACTTTTCTGACAATTTTTATGGTGTCTGTACTACTTTTTAAAATGAGTTCTTCACTTTGTATAGTCGGGTGCTGTGATCAATAGGCAGTTGCTTTACTTCAACCTTAAGATCTACTTGTATGCCATTGTGTACTTTTGCCATATATCAAATTAATATTGCCATGGGCCTCGTCGCATTACTTATGCGTCGGTCACGCAAAAATGTGAAATTGTTTAAAACTTTTATATTTTACAAAGTTGATCATTCTTATATGCATTTAAAAGATGGAAAGCAAAATAAATAATTTTAGTATATACGAATGTTCACCCTAACACGTTTAATTCAAATTTAAAACAAGGAACAACTACTTTATTTCCGTCGTTACCAACTTAACTGGGCGCATGCCGGTCAGTTGTGCCTGTTAAAATGTGTGCATGTAAGGGCAGTGGCACTTTTCAAAGGTTGATACCAGAAGTGCTCACATAACTATAAACAGACCACAAAAATATATA
Organism: Dryococelus australis; assembly: GCA_029891345.1. Lineage (NCBI taxonomy): Eukaryota > Metazoa > Arthropoda > Insecta > Phasmatodea > Phasmatidae > Dryococelus > Dryococelus australis. The sequence goes on from CM056994.1 coordinate 222,795,078, forward strand.
TATATACACACACACTCACAACTGAAGCTCTGCGATGTTTGAGAGCATAGCAGATGCCGTTACGCCTCTGAGTTGTAACACGAACACGTCGAAAACTCAGTTATGAGCTGTTTATAGTTATGTGAGCACTTCTGGAATCAACCTTTGAAAAGTGTCACTGCCCTTACATGATATACAATTTAACAGGCACAATTGACCCGGCATGCGCCCAGTCAAGTTGGTAACGACGGAAATAAAGTAGTTGTTCCTTGTTTTAAATTTGAATTAAACGTGTTAGGGTGAACATTCGTATATACTAAAATTATTTATTTTGCTTTCTATCTTTTAAACGCATATAAGAATTATCAACTTTGTTATATATATATATATATATATATATAACAATCGTACAATTAATAAAAAATAAATTACATTCACAAATGAGGCAATGCACGCTGCAAGAAGATGCCAACAAATACAAGACATCTATAATATCGTACAAGAAAATGTTTGTGCAATTAAAAAAAGTATTGCTGTAAATAAGATAATCCTGTCATATTTTTCATTTACGGCTGCCCATGAACTTTTGTAGAGTAACTTTCACTAAGCATAAGCCTACCTTAACACTAATTAAGACAAGACCTGTTAGCGGCCCTTGTTAAATTTTTTGCAAACAGTTTGGTTAATTTTATGTGTACATTACATAAAGAAACAGTAACATTTTGACTTTGGCATGTTGTTTTGCAAAAACCATGCGATCCAAAAAAAAGTATCTGAAGAAAACTTACACTAAAGTGAGTGAAAAAAGCAACGCCAAGGGGGATTCATGTGATTGAAATGAACTTTATACCACAGATTAGGTACACCACAGTACACAATTGAGTATGATTACAGAACTTTACATGATCACTGTACTTGAGAAATCAGTATTGTGTGAAGCCGCCACGTGCTGCAGCCAGAGCCCCTGACGTCGTGACATGGAATCAGAGGACCTGGATATGTTCCTGGGGGATTTCCCTCCACACGATTTGTACGCGAGTCCACAAAGTACCAACAGTACAGTGGTTGCTAGATGACCTTGACTAATAAGTCGCGGGCCAACCGTATCCAAGAGATGTTCGATGGGCGACATGTCAGACGAACGTGTAGGCCGAGGAAGCAGTGGTACCCGTCGTTCGTTAAAGAAGGCTTTCACATTCCTCGCCACATGTGGCCGGGACAGTACCTCGGGCTATGAAACCTCCCTGATGGAGCGCAGTTGTTGTTCAGGTTTCCCTCAAAACTTATGAGTCAAGATCGCATGCTGTATCCAATGGTGCCCTAAACCATGACAGCTGGCGTTTGTCCGCTATGCCGCTCCACAACACAGGCTGCCAGATTGCGGTCACCACGATAGCGTCTAACACGTATGCGACCATCACTCTAGGACGGGTTGAAGCGGGACTCGTACGAAAACATTACATTTTGCCACTCAGCACGCCAGCGACGGCGTTCACGTGCCCATTGCGTTATGAGGCGTTTGTGGTTTCTGGACATTGGAAGCTGACGCAATGGCATGCGTGCCACCAGTCCAACCCGCAGTAGATGTCGTCGAACTGTCGACGCAGACAAATTCACACCCGTTGCAGTGTTCCAGTGTCGAGCCAACATTGTGGACGAAGCTATACGGTTCATTACGGCCATGCGGACAAGATGGCGGTCATCCCGTGCTGTGTCCACATTGCATGGTCCAGTACTTGCTCGTTGTTGCGTACGACCCTCTTCTATCTACTGGTGTCACACACCCATCATTGTCTTATCAGAATGCCCTGTAGGAGCCGAAATGTCACGGTATGAAAAACATGTTTCCTGGAGACCGATCACTCTGCTCCTTTCGAACTCACATGCTGATACAGCGCCCTTTGACGTCGACGAGGCATTCTGGCACTTGCTTTTACTTCGTTTGACGGCTCTTCGCTGACTGAGCTTGGCGTACCACAGACCTTCCCGGTCACACAAAGGAGTGTGCTGCTGGGCCTACGTGTAAGCTATCGCTGTGCGATCGTAATCACTTATTGCTGGTACACTGTTCTACACATCCTCCTAGTTTGGATTCTTTCTGGGTGTTGCAGTTTTCACAAACAATAGTGTAGTTACAGATACCGTCTACAAGTTGCACAGTGAATGTTACAAATATGAAATAAGGTGTTTTTTTTTTTTTTTGTGGCCAACACCGTTAAGAAAACTGTTCAACATTTTTGAGCGGTGTCCGCTTACGAATAGCATTTGAAAAATTTCGGTACATCGGAATACAAGTTCACGTTTTACCCTAGCGACGTAACGCGTTCGGGAGGATCCGGGTTTAATTCCCGGAATTCGGCCATCCTGATTTTGCTTTGCTATGGTTTCCCGAGTTCTGTCTAGATATATGCTATGATGGGTCCTTATTACCATAGACTAAAGATGATGTAGACAGCTTATTCGTCTTCTGCGCATGTACCCAACATTGACCTACCCCAAAGGAACACAACTGTCAAAGTCACATGGACAAAAGTGATGAAAGTGTTTGTTTATTCTTAAAAATTTAAATGGCAAGCACTATTATATGAATAAAATACTTATACCAAATTTAATTTAATCTAACTGCATTAAACATTAGTTTTGAGGAAGTATAAATACATCTCAAAGCATTTGTTTACAAATCAGTTTTCTATCCTAAGTCCAAATCCTACCATTTTCGCTAAACGTGTTGGCAGAAAAAGCAGTTCAATGTTGGGACACTGAGATTGGTCGTGCGCAGCCAGCGAGATCGGTTCACCTCATCTTAGTCTATGATCTGAGCAACTTGCTCCGTGTTCTGTTCCCTTCTCTACCTGTATATATGTTAAAGGTAAAAAGGGCAATACTAATATTTCGCTATTGTTTCACGCACTTTTGGGAATGAAACTTTCGACGTAGGCATGTAAACCTAGCATAGCGATATGCGTCACACCATTGTCTTTATCATAAAACTGTAAATAGATAGGGTGACCACCGAAAGTCGTATGCAGGCGAATTGGCGAGAGGTTGCACACCAGTTCGTTGCCTTGCTCTTGAAGGCGGCCAGACATTCATTGTTCATTGCTCGGGTCTAGGTGGCCCTTAGCGCTCCCGAGCTTTCAGGCTGTATCAAACACTACGGAAAGCAGGGAAATTCGAGGTTACACAACCTGTATCTTTCTCACTATTTCGCTCTGACGTAACGTCAAGTAAATATACACGTGACTAGCAGAGGTTACAATTGAAAACAGCCTTGTGTATGCGCACTGTAATGTTTTTTTTTGTAAGCAATGTTTTATTTACTTGTGTAAACTAGCCCGTTCTCAGTAGTTTGTTACTATAACTGTGGCAACCAAATTACGAAAATGCCTAACATTTGTTTCCTCGTGAGTTAAAGTTCTAGCGAAAAGCTGCAGTGTTGTAATACGTGTGACGTGACGTTTAAAGAATAACAGAAGCCCCTTGCGGTCACGTTTACGGTAAGAAACATCCAAACGACGACGGACACGCAGCACTCTATAGGTACAAACGTGAACCCCGTATCGCCATTGCAAGCACATACTTCATACGACAGGACAATAAGTTAAAATACATTTTATGCCGAACTTACCCTGTGGCCTATATCGCAACTTTGTGGGGAACTGAAGTTCACGCGACAGTTGCAGGCATGTTTTTAACTTGTTGCGTGTTAACACTCACTCTGTATGCGTGTAAGCTAATTTAGGAACAGCTTATACAATGAATTAATGAGCTTACATATAGAAAGGTATATGAATAAATGGCTTACCCGGCAGTCAAACACAGATTATCTTGGTCCAAAGATCGTGTGTTAGAACCTCGGCCACCATAAAACACGCTAAAAAAAAGTACAGTTTTGTATTCCGATGTGCAGGGTGTTTACAAATAACGCCGGCAAACGTTACCAAATGATTCCTCGCAAAATATATAAGCGAAATGTGTATACAATAGCCTGCTTCCTAAGGATGCTAAAGTCCCTTAAAAGTGGAGGTGGATGGCTGGTCTGTTATGAATAACACATGGAATAATTAACTTTGAACTCTGAGTGTATGGTTGTAACGCCATTAAACAAAGCCATACGTTTACAGCAAAATCTGTTGTTGTCATAAAAGAAGGCATGGAAATTATAGGTTTTGCCACTCTGGTGTTGCCACCCTGGTGCTGCTGGAAATTTCGCCATGCGAAAGACCATTCGAATAGTCATGACGGATTTTAAATGAACTTATTAAAAATTAACGAATGTCTTATGTTACTATGCGATACTACGCCGTTTTTGACAAAGGATAAATATAATACAATAATTTCTCAAAATCAATTTATTATAACGTAATAACACAAGTTATGCTATTTGTTCATTTTTAACGCGCTTATTTCATACCTGTCATGAATATATTCTATCCTTATCTCGCATAGAAAAACTTCAGGCAGAAATATGGCTGCAACTCCCATTATTTCTATGATGTCTTTTTACGACAATGACAGTATTTACTGCAGAAGTTTATCTTAGTTCAAAGGGATATTATCCATATATTCAGTTGCTCGTAAATTTTTTCCCGTGTTGTTCGTGATAAACCAGATTACCGTCGCTACTTTAAAGAGCGCGTAGTATCCTTAGGAAAGCTTTATGCTTACATTTCGCCTGCATTTCTGCGCGGAATCACTTGCCGTAAGTTGCCATTGTTTTTGTAAACAACCTGTATAGTAGCTGCATAATAAGAGATTCAGCCATCGACACTTGGCGTCTGCTAAATCAGCCTCATATTGCTTTGCGTTCTTACCGTCACGTACAAGCATAAATGTACATTATAAATAATACACAGAAATGTAAAAAAAAAAAAAAAAAAAAAAAAAAAAAAAAAGGAACTTGCTGGGATCTTAAATCACGAGTGCTGACGTGCTCTTTTTTGATAAGTTAGTATTTTAAGAATTCCAAAACATACTATAACGGTCGCATGGTTACTACACTGACGTGAACATGCAGAGTGTAGGTTACCGCAATGAACGCGGCCATCTTTGATCAGTTTGATAATTGCAGGGGATGCAGGTGCATCCCCCCCCCCCCCCACACCGCAGTCGTGTAGTGACGCGACACTCGCGACGACCGGCGTGCCCATGAATCAGTTATCTTCTCAACGCGGTCGCCATTTGTAGTGTTCGTATTTGTGTTGTGGCTTGCTATACTTTTTTTTAATGTATTCAGTACGTGATAAAACGTATTTTCAAAACTTGGTACTACGTAATGAAGAGGACTGCATAGAAATATAAAATGCTTTATTAATTAATATAATCTACATGTGGCGGTAGCTTGCCGACCCAGACAGGGTCTCTGCCTCTACTTCCTTCAGTTGGATACCTTTTCCAACAAAATACTCTCTCCTTCGTCAGTGGTCGTGTAATATAATACAAATTTTAAAGTGCAAAATACCTAAAGTTATATAAAAAAATCACACGAAATAAAAATCCTCGATTATACAGCCAAACTCTAAACTATTACAAAAGGTTTACTTGAAAACTCCCTTCAGTTATACTGCGAAAAACTACTGCTTAACAAACGTTGATTATTCAATCTACTTTATACGACGACAAAAATAAAAAAAAATGACTTTAATAATCCCGTAGGGCGATTACATATATTCTAATAAATCTTTAGGGCAGCCGTTCCCTCCATAAGGAACAGAGTTCTGTCCTAATCCAGTCTCTATATGTCTCTCCTCGGTTCTCCTCCAAATGTTGGGAAACGACGGCTATTATCTCTTCTGCGCCCCTGTTCTGGATGGAAGGTTCTGTTCTGGATGGAAGGTTTCCCGTTGATCACGTAGTGTAGGCAGGGCCCCCAGGGTGACGTCACATGCGGCACGCGCGTTTCCGAGTGTCTTGTAGACACTAGGGCTGTTCGATATCATAAAAATTTAATATCGATATTTTTCCAAACAGTTACTCAGTATTTTCAATATATATCTATAATGTCCAAATTATCGATAATCCAAAAATTGTAGATGATACCGAAATTACCGAAAGTATTAGATAGTACTGAAATAATTGATAATACCGAAAACTTCCATAATATTGAACACTTCTGTAATACATAAAACTTTGATAATATCGAACCATCTATATACCGATATTTTTCAGAGTGACATATCAATTGATAAGTTATTTTTCATACTGATAATTATCAATATATCGACATATCGAACAGCCCTAGTAGACACCCGGGGAAGGAGGATAGCGATACAGCATGGACACAGAGCCAGTCGATCACCGCTCAGTACGACTTTAGCCTGCCCGTCGACAGTAGCGGCGGGGCAAGCCAGTCGCCCCAGGTAAGATCGACGTAGATCTCGTAGAATCCAACGGCTTATGGCACGTATTTTCTTGTAGCAGGTGCGCGATCATAGATGTGTATGAGTTTGTTAGGCATTGCGAGTTTACGTAAACACGTAATCTTGTATCTAAATTTTTAAAATAAACTATCTTCTCTAGTTTTTTTGGTTAGCTACACTTTAAAATGTTCAAAACGTAACATCTACATAAGAATAAACCATCCAGTGAGCGCAAGTAGCATGGGAATTCATAAACAAACGACACGTAGAATGCTGTAATAGCTGTTGCACTGGCAAGTGGACGGAGGAACGTGGAACCTCGAGTACTGGCCACATTTCTGAAGCAGTCAGCACCGCCACGGTCCACACATGTGTGTGCGCTAGACACAGTTGCTAATGAGCGAAACGTCCAGCCTATTAACAGCTCCCCCCTCTCTCCACTTGTGCAGCGCTCTCGTGCTCTTCCGGCAGCCGACCTCTGGGCGGGCCATCGCCCTCTGCATCACCAGTGTCTGCCGGCTGCGCAGTAAGTCGCCAGTTTACACTACAATTTGATCCCTTATTTACAGCAAATTTTTTTTTAGAGAGGTATTGGTCGGCGAGGTCTTCGGAGCCCCTGTGTGGGTGAAGCGAAGTGAAGTGAGGATGGAGCAGCGGTGTGAGGCCAGAGCTGAGGGAATTGGAGAACCCCGAGAAAACCCGCCAGTAAACGGCAACGTCCGCCACGTTTCCCAAATGTTAAAAAATCCGGTTGACTCCGCCGGAAATCAAACCCGGCTCGTTTTGATGGGAGACGAGGTGAGTAGTCTCGCGACCGCCTACACCACATTGCAACCCATTTTGCACATATAAATAGTATTTTCAGCCTATATAACATCTTTAATTGCTTTCATGTAGGCTTTATAATTGCGAGTATGTTAGCGCCAGAAATTTTTGTCAGAGTGGAGCTAAATTACTTCTACCACTGTAATCAAATTCGTTGACACTTTCAGATACAATTTCACTATCTTTTAACTAGTTCGTTAGTAGTTAGAAAAGGGGTATTCGCGCGCTCCAGGATGCAGGATGCGTACGTGGGGAGGAGCTAGCGGCCATCTTGGACTTTCCATTTTCCCTCAACACTTCCCTTTTTTCCTCAAAAACGTTCAAAATCGCCAGAATTTCCCTCAAAAATTCCTGAATTTCCCTCAATCAACAAAATTTCCCGCAGAAATTTTCCTTACCGAAATTTTTATTATCACTCAGTTCGAAAATATGATGACTCCACAATGTGAATAGATGACTCAATTTTAGAGATGAGAGGTTGAAGGGTCACCCTGACATTCACGCTCTGTCATTCCATTACAGCACCATCCATCTTGTCTGAAAAATGTTCGAGTTAATTGCCGAGTCATGCTACTTCATGCACTACCTAGTTACAAGCATACATTCTACGATCTATATCATGTACGCATATGCTAAGAGCAGTAATATCAATCACGCACACATATATGTTAACTGTACGTACATTAATCGCACTTATGCTAATCGTGCACACGTCAATCACCACGCTATCTTGCCTTCGTCCCCGTCATCTTGGATTCCCGCCCACGCCTGCTCTATCCCTTGGTTTCCTCATATTTTTTCTGGTCTCCTATTTTCTCTCTCGCCTTCTATCATTCCTTCTTGTCTCCCATCCATATCCTCTTTCACTCTTACTTTTTACGCCGTCCGTTTTTAATTCCCACGCTTGCCGCCAGTTGTCTGTTGTAGGTGGCCATATTTAATTTAACTGTCACGCCCGCCACTAGTGTGTACTAAGTTCTACCATTCGCAGCTAGGAGCGCTAGTATCGATGCAGCCAATTTGTGTGTTGATAATCACATCGCCTACAGGAGCGCGCTAGGATGGGGGACCTTAGTTCTATCAATGGTCGCTAGGAGCGCTGGAAATTTTTTTAGTTGGTTGTTGTTTCGGAACTCAAAGAACGCCGTAGCGTGCGGTATCGTTCCGGCACACTTTGTGTCAACAGTCAAGCGTTTTGACCATAAGACGATTGCGACATATAGGAAAGGAGGATGTTTAATGTCGAATACATATATAGGCCTAGTTATTACCATCCCGGCACTCGAAAGCGAACGTCTAAGACTAAAACATAGTATATAGGGTTGACTATTATTCCAAATAAGGGATTTCAAAAGTTCTCACTTTATCACGAATAGCCTATATGTAGAGAAACTCCAGTATTGAGTGGTAGCTGTCTCAACAGTTCAGAGCTGCTGTTTTTCTAAATTGCAGCCATGATTTAACGTGATCGCTTTGCTGCTAATCGGGACGTCGTATTTGTGGACGAATCTGTTTCTGCGGCTGAAACTAGTGGTTCACTTTTTGTGTATAATATGTCATTTTCGAGAAACAGTCTGCTCTCGTTGTAAGATACGTCACTTATAGATTTAGTTTTAAAAGAATAAGGCAATCAAAATTTTTGAAAATATTTGTTTCTACAGAAATAGTGTTAAAACAATAATCCATAATAAGTTGTTTGCAAAAGAAATAAAATTCATAGAGAACCGTTTTCCGGCGCCATGTCTCAGGATTATTTACGAGAGCATAATAGTTGCGTATACTGTGCAGAAACCTAATTCGACTTTCGTCCCTAAGTAGTGCCAGATAGTGGAGTATCCAATCTGGTGGTTTGAGTCCTGCATGACTGTTATTGTATTATCTTCGATTTTATTCCTCTGTTAACTGTCAGTATCTTCACACCATACCAGTGGGCTTACATACGTAATTAACTGATCTGAAACTAATCTAAAAAGGCATACGAACCTATAGCTTACGTGCATTCGTATCTGGAATTACGTGACAAGAAGATAACGCCTTAGATAGCTTAACCTCGGAGTTAGCCGCGAGCAGGTAGCAGGTGGTTCCGAGTTTACAGTGTTCTGGATATTCCGAGGTCTTCAGTTTTTCATCGCACAAACCATACGCCACAAAACAGGAACAGTTAATTTGTGTGTGTCGGGAAGTGACGGCGCTCCACTCCAGTACTGAGACCACGCCCATACCCGCAACTTCCGTAGCACAGAGTACATAAGTATAGGCTGTTCACGGCAAAATGAGCACTTTTGAAAGCTCTGTTTAAGATCTATTTGTATGCACGTTGTATATTTTCCCGCCTTATGTAAAATTAGCATTGATATTTGCCTCATTACTGTATTCATGCGTCGGTCAAGTGAAACTATGAAATTATTAAGAAAGCAAATACTTTACAAATCTGCACTACGATGCATAAAAAGAAAGAAAGTGAACGAATTAATTTTAAGTTATCACAAATGGTTACCTAGCACTTTTTATTCGACGTTAAGATATCGAACTACTTTCCATTCATCGTTACCAACTGTACTGGGCGAATGTCACTCAGTGCGCCCATTAAAATAAACGCATGCAGGGGCTGTGACCTTTTTTCTAAAGATCATTTCTAAAGTGCTCGCTGTATCGTATCAACAGACTTTTAGCAGAGGTGAAACAGCGTGGCAAGTCTTTTGATGTGGGCGTACCCACTCCCTGACTGCATGACTAGGCTCTGGTAACGGGATTTGCTTTTGATTGGCTACTGTGCGCAGCGAATGGTTCCTTACAGGTTGCGTTGCCGGCTAGCGAGTTGGTTGCCAGATGCTGATTGGCTTACGACGTTCCACCATGTTGCTGTCCAGTGACGCCATGTTGCTGGCGCATGTGCCTGGAGTTCGCGATGTAGGCGGCTGCGTCTGCGGCGGCGTCTGGATTAGGCCGCGCTCGCTGCACAAGTGTTCGCGGGCTTCCACGCACAGCTGATGTACCTCCCCCCCCCCCCCCCCCCTCCTGCAAACTTACAATGAGTATGGAGTATAGCGCGCACACCAACTGCGCAGGAACAATCCCCGTGTCTCAACATTAAAACTGCTTTTCTGCCTACATGTCTAGCAAAAATGGCGTGGATTGGGTTTGAGGTTACAACACCGTTTAGCAAACAAGTGCTTTCGAGATGTTCTTATACTTCCTCAAATCAATTCGTAATGCTTTTTGATTGCATTGAAATGGGTAAAACTACTTTATTATTGTAACAGTGCTTGGCATTTAAAAATTAAAATATAAACAAACACGTTAATCACTGTTGACCGTGTGACTTTGACAGTTGTGTTCCTTTGGGGTAGGTCAACGTTGGTTACATGCGCAGAAGACGAATAAGCGGTCTACCTCATCTTTAGTCTTAATGTCTGGACACGCGTCTATCTATCAATGTTGGAAAATTGACCCCCTTATTGACTGATTTAGTTCATGCAGTAGCCGCAGAGCGCTGCAAGCAAACTAGTGTTGACAGCGTTGCTGGTATATGGATAACACCATAGAGATACGGACGTTATTTTCCCACTTTAAGAAAAAATTATAATTCCCCTCCTTATGCCTGCCATGTCAAACAGCACTACTTTGGTAGCAGCGCTCTGCTGTTGGGTCCATGAACTAAACAGGTCAACAAGGGCGTCAACTTTTCAAGCTAGTGTCCAGACCTGTCTTCTACAGCCGTGATTCAAACTGCATGGCTTCGACTTACTTTAGTGACATTTTTGACATAGCTAGTAAAGACTGTTCACAGTAAAGTGAGCACTTTTGAAATCAACCTTTGAAAAATATCACTGCCCCTTCCTGCGTATATTTTAACGGACACAGTGACCGGTACGCGTCCAGTAAAGTTGGCAACGACGGAGAGAAAGTAGTTCCGTGTGTTATAATTAAATAAAAAAATATAAAGTAAACATTTGTGAATGCTAAATTATTTAATTTTTTTAAATTGCATATTAGTGTATGAAGAAAACATTTTATTTCTGAAAAAAATTTACAGTTGCCCTTGGCCGACGCACGAATGAAGTGATCAGTAGGGACATCTGATTTTCGCGAAAAGTTCCACGCAGGTTATGTTTCAATACTATATATTCACGTGCAGGTTTCTGTGGTTATTTGCAGCTTCTCTATGTAACGAGTTAGTATGGTGTTTGACTGCGCCAACCAGTGTGACGTTACTGCAGAAGTAAACAGCTGTGATTCGCGGGCAGGCGTATGAGACGCGTAGCACGTAAAACTATCCAATTGCGAAATTGGATGTGAGCTTGAGTGTTTTGAAATATATCGTGACAAGAACTCTTTTCGCGGAAATCGGGTATCGCTAGTGATCAGACCCGTGTTAGCGGTAATTGTACATATGGTGGAAGTAGGCATACACAACATGCGTACAGGCAGATTATAAGCAGGGCTTTCAAAAGTGCTCATTTAACCGTGAACAACCTATACACTATTTCTGACTAGGTCGCAACGCAAATACTATATAATTAAGTAACGCAAAATTTAATTTTTTTGTAGAAGCAGCTAGTTTGGATTAAAACCAAATGTAAACAAACGTCACGTCAATGTTGAAACACTGTTTTACAGCAATTCTTGAGCCAATATTGGAGACATGCCGACATGCGCAGAGTACGAAATTCAACCCTGCACCTCATATCCATTAATAGGCTGTTCACAGTAAAGTGAGATTTTTGAAAGCCTTCTCACTTGGAATAATAGTAAGTAAATATATTTTATTTTAACTTTGGACAACTTCCAAGTGCGGTGGAATATATACAGTATGTTTATTACTTACATGGCAATATGCGGTTAAGTATAAACATGGCTGTGAGGAAAAAGTAGCTATTGCCTCAAAAGCGCTCACTTTACTGTGAACAGCCTGTAGTGCATGATTCTCCCCCGCTCGCTGTAGTTCCAGCTAAACAGTAGCGACACATCTTGGGTGCAGAATGAGACTAACTTGCCGCTGTCGTTTTGCGTGTTATTAAAACATATTTCTTTGAACATTTTTTTTTTTTTTCGCGGTATTATGCAGAACTTCGGGGTGTACATCTTATGGTTTCATTTCCGCATCGTTTTACACGTAGCTATCTGAAAAATCATGCAAAATTTTTGGTGTTTGCGCCTTCTCAAAATATATATTCCATTCCACTTTATATATAAACATATTGTGCAGTCCAAAATAATAGTTTGCCCTTTTATGAGGGGAAAAGAAAATCTTTTTCCCCAAATGTCGTAGCACTGTCATTAAACCACTTAATTTTAATTTCGTATGGTGCAGATATTTAAGGCACGCAGCAAGGTGAAACTTTTTTGTGTCCTTGTGGTACGGGTGCACTAAGGGTGTAATTAATTAGCACGCGTTTTAAATAACCAACTCCCTCGAGCGCGAAGAGTTATGTTGGCGTAGACTTTCTTTGCTTTGGTGCGTATTTAGTCGGGGGACTAAATAGATCAGCTTCATTTGTGTAGGTGGTAAGAAGTCTGCAGCGAAGTTTCATTGTCTGCACTGCTAGTTGTGCATGTATGTTATCAGACACCGCAGTCTGAAAATGGTCTCCACTACATGTATGTAATATGTTGTACGTCTTAAAAGTTGTATCCCTGACTCTTGTGGGAACTCGCTGGGAATACACATAGTACTTGTGTTTTGAAGCCCCGTGTAATTGAAGCACGTTCCAACGTAGCTTGGTGCCAGCCACATAAAGGAATTTTAGGAGCAATTGTTAAGTAGATGAACGTTTGAAGTACAAAACTTTTGTTAATGAGTGCGCCTCAGGATTTTCGAACTTCAACTGCGAAGAAAAAAAAACCAATTTAAATAAATAATGAACTTTTCTTTCTAGCGGCACAAGACCAGAAGTCGTAAATCAGAAGGTTTTAGTTTTTGTTAGTACGGTTTAAATTCCATACGTGATTACCACTTGTTACTTCAGTTACATCCGTGGTCATTTATAAGTGAAAACACTAATTGCATTTGAAGTTTGTTTAACCTTCGGTCGCAATTATAAGTGAACCTACTGTATAATCAGGCGTTGGATGTACTGTTTGATTGCACCGATCTCGAACAGCCCTGGCCGTTCCTACACTTATCCGTTATTTTTGTCCAAGTGATTGTCGTTGCGCAAGTTTGAAACACACGTACAAAAATTGACCAGTTTATACTCACCCTTCAGTTTTATGAGCGTTTAGCCCGGTGTTTACTCGGCTTTATAATTCGGTAATGGCTCATCTTGATGATGAAGGGACGACATATTTTTTCAGTCCCGAATGCGGAGATGACGTTTTTCACCAGTAATTTGTTTCGTTTCCCTGTGAAAACTTACTCTCTTCCCACTGCGGAATACTTTATCCTATATACACACATGTTAACCGTGTACATTGGCTCAACATTGGTGCGTTTTTAGTTAATGTATTTTTGTCTTTTTTATGTAATTTTTGTTTGTTCTTTCCGAGATACAATAGATCTACTAAATGGTGTATGTAAAAAAAAAGTTAATTCGTGTACTCAGATTGCAGCAGTCATTCAAAGGCAGCACTTTTTCAACTTCTCAGATTTCCCCGAACTCTTTGAGAATCTGAAATGAAATAATAAGGACTAAAGGAAAATACTTCGTAGGACGCCGGAAAACAACAGAGAAAAAGTGTGTCGAATTGCAGATACTAATCGAGAGCTCTCCCGCTTGCACAAAGTTTTCCACTGAAAGGAAGTTGCTGAGTCCAGACAACGCAAAAGAATACATTTCGTCAGCCTTGCCAACGAAACTTACAAGTCGTAATTCGTCCCAACGAGGTAAGGTGGCGGCAGTGGTACACATTCGGATTCGCGTTCGGCAAGACCTGAATTTGTCTCCCTGTCCGGATATCCCGATGTCGATTTTCAGTTGCTTTACGAAATCAGTCAGGGCGAATGCTAGGACGATTCCTTAGTACAACCTATGTCCGATTCCTTGAACTCTGTTCTCTTGCTTCTCTGAGCGACTTGCCCCGTCTGTAATGGCCTCTCTATCGACGCTGCTACTGCTGCCACTACAACAGCAACAAGAGGGGAAACAAAAATTAACTGTTTATAGGCTACTTTTAAAATCAATCTTTGAAAAAAAACCGCCAATGCATTATCTTAGTTAAGCTGGCAGCGTATTAAGTAAAAATGTACATTAACTCATGTTGGTGTTTTTTTTTACACTTTTTTTCAATTGACTGATTTGTATAGCTTGTTCACGATAAAATGAGAACTTTAGAAAGCCCTGCTTGAGATCTACTCGCATGCACGTGTTGTGTATTCTTCCGTCTTATGTAAAATGTACATTGCCAAGGGCCTCATCACTTTATTCATGCGTCGGTCAAGTGAAATTGTGAAATTGTTAAGATAGGAAATATTTTACAGAATTTGCTCATTTTTGCATTTCGATGCATCAAAGAAACAGAAAGCGAAAGAAATGATTTAAATTATCACAAATGTTTACCTAACACTTTCTATTCGACGTTAAGATACGGAACTACATTCTCTTCATCGTTACTAACTTTACTGGTCGCATGTCACACAGCGCGCCCTTTAAAATATGTGCAGGTAGTAGTAGTGACTTTTTTCTAAGGTTGAGTTCAAAAGTGCTCACTTTATCGTGAACAGCTTTTAACAACACATTTAGCCGCCTAACAATTCGCATATTCACTTGACTGACGCGGCCGCGATGCCACTGGCCGGCGGGTCTTCTTTCGACCTTGCATTCCAACGCTGCTCCACACACACCTCGTTCCATCCTAATCGGCTCTTAAAACCGCGATGTTAAGAGCCGCCCGCCAAACCTCTCCAATACAATCAATCCAGTTGACTCTTTTTAACACGTGTTAAATGTCTGCACACGAATCACGTATAGGAGCCGTGCCGATGTTGCCGGATTCGGAGTGCCCCGGTCAAATATGAAAACGCCTTCTCAAGCAGACAGCAGCCGATGGCAATAGACAAACTACTGTTGGGTGCTTATAGTGCTGAAGGCCAGCGAGGTCTCTTATTATTTTGCGAAAAATCACTAGCTCTAAAAATTGCATCAAAGGGACGACACACCGCATTCGTGCGCACTCGGTGGAATCATATTTCACATGAGAACTATTTCTTACTAGGTATTACCAACAAACCTATATTTTCTCACTGTTTTCATTCGTATTAATAATGAATGAAATATTATAATTTACAGATAAAATATAAATAAAAGTTGAATTTAACCGCAAACAAGGTATTTATAGAACACACGTATAAAACGTTTGTGAAACACGGCATATTTAGGAAACAATGGGAAATGTTATACACGGGGTAGTTTTTCAAAGGTTTGATTGAAAAGGTGTGACGGAACCGCAAGTGGACTAACCACGTTTAAACTATAAATCGCAGCAAGTGCGCATCCGGCGTCGTACAGTACGCGGGGCCGGCAAGTCGTCGACGGCGGCTACGCCAGCTGGCCGCGCGACCCTCACGTGAAGCCACGGCGATCAAGGTCAACGAAGAGAAGGTGAAAGTTGTCTGGACGGACGACCACGTTGACTCGGCTTGGTACACGCCGCCAATGAAGCGACGTAGCTAACGACGGGCAGTTCCCTGGTTAGCGGGCCCCGCGCAATTGCTAGACTGCACCGCTGGACCGCTTTAAATTAAGGGGGCCCGCTCCCCTAGCAAATGCTTTTTGGGGTCGATAGGCTTAAGTCATTTATGACTTCTGCACTTACCTCGGTAGTTTTATGATCTTGGTGAGATGGATGGGCGCCCTTATGTGAGTACATGGATGGATGATATTAAAAATGTTTCGTTTGGACATAGGGGATTTTTCCTTATCTCTCCCCCCCTCCAACCCCGGGACAAAGCACTCGTCTAGATGCCAAGGCGGTGGGGTGAGAAGGGAGTTTTGCCATCTGGATGTAGTATCGTTTAGGAGAATGTGCCGCTCGCATTTCCGCTCCCTAGGCGAGCTCTGTCGCTGGTTTTTCCCCTTAATGGGGTTACGGATGTTGTGCCTACTGTTGGCCTAGGCGAGGAATAAGCCGTTTAGATGTTGAGGCGTAATACTATTAAGGACGTAATTGGCATTGTGACGTTACGTATGTGCTTTTGTGTGCGTGTTTCTTCACAGTTAATCCGCTTTGTGGGGGCAATGGTGAGGAGAGGCTCACAATTACTCTCATCCATCACCCAAATAAAATTAAAAATTTATATTTTCTAGTGTGTGTGTAGGTGTATATATATATACATATATAGTGTTTATATATATATATATATACACACACACACACACACACATACTTCGCAATATTTTCCCATGTTTTATACATTGTAGCTAAATATAAGTTACAAAATGCTTGCTGGGTATCACTTATTACTGATATGTTTTTTTTTATACTAGCCACTTCAATTTAATTCTTACCTCCGTGCAGAAACATATATTACATTTGCTGAGGACGTCACTGAATTATTACTTTATTATTTCCTCTACCCGGTATTACATAAGGTTGGCATCCATGACTGCCAAATTTCCGCTATTTTTTGTTACTTTTTTTATGCCGCCATATGGTGTAATACAATCATGCTTATTTTAAGCACTATTAAAAATATGTTAGAACTGAAAATCTAAACCACAAAATTACAAGTGTTTAATTAAAACACTATACGATTTTATTTGTAAGTTTGTTATTTGCACAAATTCAGATACGGAACATTTGATTAATATGAATCTGCTTATTATATTCTCACTCATTACACTTCGATTGAACGTAAATGTAGTAGTTTACGATTTAAAAGCAATTACGATATGACAAAACATCAAGTTTAAAATTCCCCTTAATAGAATTTTATTTTCTAAACTCACTTTTAAAAGTGAACTTATGTGTGGAAATTCTCAAGTTCAAATGACAAGATGTTTTTAGGGTTTTGAATGGACGCCAGTAACATAAGCCACATCCATTGTATTTGAATGGTTTCGGAATATGACTATTGAATAACGTTGGGTTCCTGTAAAAGAATTGGACTATGATACAATTTTGCTACGACGGTAGCTCGTGTAATGAGTTAAATATCTGAATTATTTTCTTTATTATAGTTTCTAAATATATTCTATGGGTTTTGTTTGAATAACCGTTATATTATCAAAATTTATTCACATAGAAAATAAGTTAAATATAAAGGTTTCCCGAATGATTAGAAACTAGAAATGTCGTGTGGTATATTGTGTACAGCTGTGACAACTAATAGAGAATGGTTAGGTTTTGCAATAAAAATTTGTCGAGACTTAATGCATTTTCAGGAATAACCGATCACATTTCGGACTTTAGTTACGAGAACATGGCCACAACGACTTTAACTGAAAAATTCGTGCTTTTATTTTTTCCACACCATTCCGTATAATGAGTTAATACGATTTTTTTTCTCTTTTTCAAACCTCGCATACTACAGCATTAAGCAGGGAATTTCAATAGTCTGTAATCTTTGATACAGTATTGTTATTGACAATTCCTTGCTTCCACTATTGGATCACAGCTCTAACAAGAAATGAACACACTATGTTGTACAGGAAGAATTATGACATTGATTCCCACCGAATTCTTCAAAAAAGTAATGTGATTAAAAAAATCGAGCACTTTTGGTTTTTTCACTACGTCTCACGATACTGCCCAAAATTACAGACGTAAATTGTAAATTGTTCTTAAATCGTTGACCTAACGCGTATAACTCTTTCTATGCGAGTAGTAAGTTTACGTTGATGTTGCATGAAGTTTTCAGTTTACTTTATTAAAAAAAAAAATTAGTTCTGTGATATTACCTGTGCGTGAGGTTCTCCCGTTTTTTTATTTGAACGTGTGAACTTGGCCTTCGCTAAACTGATTAGTCTAATACTTCGTACTAAAGAGAGAAAAAATCTGTAAGTTATATATACATATATATGTATATATATGCCTGTATAGCTTCTCCGATGAGGGCCCCATTTCATCACTACGTATGGTAATTTCGATTTCGGCGATCAGTCTTGACGGTTAGAGGTCACATAGGAACTAACTGACATCATTCGCAATAACGCAAAACATAAGTACCAAGGCACTGCTTCAAAAAGGACAGGTCATATGCCAGTGTCAAATGTACGAAACGTTGTACTGGAGTGGCAGAGGTGGTCTAGTGGTCAGACTACCAGCCTTCCACTTAGGCGAACCGGGTTCGATTCCCGACTTGGTTGCTCCCGGATTTC
This sequence comes from Dryococelus australis, assembly GCA_029891345.1. Taxonomy (NCBI): domain Eukaryota; kingdom Metazoa; phylum Arthropoda; class Insecta; order Phasmatodea; family Phasmatidae; genus Dryococelus; species Dryococelus australis. The sequence continues at coordinate 222,813,499 of CM056994.1, forward strand.
CGCACGTGAGAATCGTGCCGGACTATGGCGCTGAGGGCGACTCCTAGGTTAGACCCGTGATATATCAGCAGAACACTTTTGTCGACAAATTTTGTAGCGAACATATCCGACATCAGAACGTCAGTGTTTAGCTATTTCTTGAAACTAGCATACTTATTGACTATGTGAGTGACAAGTCAGTGGACATCCAAGTACGCTCGTTGATATAAATAGCAATCCTGGAGCGAAATGTAAGTTGAACAAAAATATGAATACTTACAACCACGACACGACAGGTAACAGGAAAAATAAAACAACCATAATAAGAAGAAAAGATATTTTCTTCGAAAAAAAAATACTAACAGCTGTAACGTCCCCAAACAAAAGCACTACAATAAGGGACTTACACAAAGTTCCTTTGTTTTGGGCATGTTACTTCAGGATATTCTTACAGTTGACGTGCTTAAAAAAAGTAAAGAAGCTGCCGAAGGCAAATATAACTTCGATACGGGAATTACATCAGCTTTATTATTTTGCGCCAATTAATACCCCAAGTTACGATCTCTGTCTGGCTAAGGCTCGCAGTCTGTTGTACAGAGGACATCTCATTAGCTGTTGTCAACACCGCGAGGTATTATGCTGCGACGTCTATTCTCATCAAGTGGTACGGAACAGTCGTAACATTTTCTGAACAAGGGGAAGTTTTGTTGAAATTTGGTCGACACCCTAGTACATCACTTGTCCAAAATGATTCGCTCGATAATAACCCGAAAAAATTAATTATATGCTAAATATGTCAAATAAGCACTTTTGAAAGCTTGGTTAAGATATACTTGTATGCATGTTGTGTATTCTTCTGCCTAATGTAAAATTAGCATTTTCACGGGCATCACTTTATTCATGCGTCGGTTAAGTGAAACTGTGAAATTATTAGAAAAGGTGTAGTGCCGCGGGCACTCCGCAAGCTTTCCAGTTCAGAGAGAGAACATTTTAGTGAAGTATTTTCGCAACTTATCAGGTTCTGAGGTGCCTGCAACAAGAAGCTGTATCCGCTCTAGTACTGCCTGCGGTGATTTTAGCACCGCATGACTACGATTGCTAACCACGTTTGACGGGAAATACGTCCTGTTATTAATGGTATTTTCGTCCCATGACTCCTGGAATCACGCGCTGTACCACGTGCTATTTTCCTGTCACATGATTTCGATACCACACTTTGGGGCCGTGTGCAAAGTTCCATTTCATTGGTTGACGCCCTAACCTTGGTCTCTCATTGGTTGGCTACTCTTCTCGCCATGACTTCTCATTGGTAAGAGACTGCTCATGCGCGACTTCTTGGTGGAGGGAGACTTCTCCCCATTACACCCATGTTGCTTTATTATGCCATGCACGGCCTGAGGAAGAGAGACTTCAGCAGAGGACACCAGAGACTGCACATAACCGTCTGGGACGACTCGCCTGAGCTGCGCTGAGACTCCACTCTCCTTCACCACTGCTATTATATCATGTTATTGCTTCTACTGCGGTTATTATTTTATTTTATATTAACAATTCCCATGTCGTCTTCCGCCACATCGCCAAGTAAGTAGATGTATAATTAAAAGCGTAACAGTTTCAGTGTTTGATTTAATTCAAAGTGTTAAATTGACAGCTTATTACTTATTGAGTGTTTGTGCTCAGCCCTAGATCGCTCGAGCACCACAAAGGTAATGTTTTTCAAATTTGCTAATCTTTACACTCTGATGCATTAAAGAAGTATAAAGCGAAATAAATTTAATAAGTTGGCACAAATGATTACCTAACACTTTATATTCGACGATAAGATATGGAACTACTTCCCATCCATCGTTAAACTGTATGCAGACAGGAACAGTAACTTTTTCCTGAGGTTATTTCAAAAGTGCTCACTCTATCGTGAACAGTCTTTATGTAGTGCACAACGCAGATTTAACTTTTGAGGATTTTAGTGCGGTTTGAGTTGTGCTACAAGACTTAGAAAAAATTTCATTCTGATTGAAAATCCAGATGGTGTTCCCGCATGAGGCAGGGGAAGGCTAAGTAGAAACGGATACCGCACCCGAGGGCCAGTCCGAAGAAAGGATCCGGTGAGATGAGATGCGGGCGGAGACGAAGTGGAGCTGATTGGAGAGTGGCTCTCAAGGCTGTTACCTGGTTTCAAAGCCGTGTTAACATTTAAATGAAAAATTACTGAAAACCGAATTGTTATATATGCCTCGATACAGAGCTTGGGGGTGTGTTTCAATATTATATCTTCAAAATTATCTTCAAGTAACCGAATTTCATTAACATGTAGCCATTTGCATATACCAAATTCTTACTGCTTTTAAACCAGGCAACTGCTTTAAAATCGTTCTCTTGAGAGCCGATGAGGGTGAAGTGAGGTGAGTATGGAGCACCACCGGAATGGAAGTGCGGGGGAAACAGGAGATCCCTGATAAACCCGCCGACCAACTGCATCGCATTCCCACATGCAAAAATCTGGTAGCGACTCCGCCGGGTATCGGACCCGGTTTCGCCTTGGTGCGATACGAGCAGTCTGACCACTACACCACCGTGGCCCCGAGATGAAGTGGAATGAGGATGGAGGAAACAGGAGAGCCCCGAGAAAACACCTACACCACGACAGTGTCAGCTACACTCCCTACATTACAACGCGTAGCCGAAAAACTCCTGCTCGACGTGGTCTGGGATCGAACTGGTTATCGAGAACTGGGAGACCTTTGTCCAGCCAACTGAGCTAAACACGGGTCCTCTCATTCTGATTATAGGCTATGCACAGTAAAATGAGCACTTTTTTGAAAGCCCTGCTTAAGATCTACTTGTTTGCACGTTGTGTATTCTTCCGTCTTATGTAATATTAACATTGCCATGGGCCTCATCACTTTATTCGCACGTAGGTCAAGTGAAACTGTGAAAGTATTAGATCAGGAAATACCTTACAAATCTGCTAATTTTTACACTTCTGCACATAAAAAAAAGAAATCGACAGAAATAATTTTAAGCTATCACGAATGGTTTTCTAATACTTTTTATTCTACATTAAGATATAGAACTACATTCCATCCATCATTACCAACTTTACTGGGCGAATGTCACTAAGAGCGGCCATTTATATATATGCATGCAAGGGAAGTGACTTTTTTCTAAGGTTCATTCATTTATTAAGTGTTTACTTTATCGTGAACAGCCTTTAACCATTTTAATATTTCTTACGTATAAATAGAGACATGATGAATTCGCAGATTCATTTTCAGGTAGGCTAGAATGCAAAACACGTGTGTTTATATAACTTTAGCCATTGGTCCAGACGGTGTTTGACACCTCCTGGAGAACGCTGGCCCAATCGTCGCCTTCCACCGTGACAGCAGACAACCAATGCACAGTTGATATCTGCTTATGTGTACATAAGACTGTAGAGTCTAGCCTGCAGGTCACACAATTCGCGAATTTTTCAGGCCTCTATGAATAAACAATGCTTTTCAGCCACCGAGAACCTCAGTTTAACTACTTGGAAATAAAATGCCGAAAAAAGTAAGTTAATTGTTTTAAAATGTCCTAATTTTCCGGAAATCGAACAACAATCCCATTATTGAAAACGCTTTCTGGATATCAAATACACAGTCAAATATCAGAATCACAGTCTCATGTGTGAAGGTAATGTTCTAAATACATTTCATTTTACTAATTACTAGAGACCTGCGAAATTCGCGTTACCTTTTGGCGACAGACTCCACTGCCTTATACTGAAGTGAGCACAGTTCGTGGTTTCATTGGTCGCTGCATTGTAATCAACGTCACATGTCTGCTTGATCTCCTCAAAAGAGATTGGCCATTTCACCGCTGAACTTACATTACTGCCCAAGAGTTCCTCGAGGCTTGCACAACATATTTTTGGCTAATGGCTGAATTTGGTCAAACGCACAGTAACTTGGAGTTCAGTCTGTCCTTACATAATAACGCGAATTTTGCAGGTCTCGACTAATTACGCATCACGTTTAAACAGTGTTACAACCATTTGCAACAGTTAATGTAATTCCAGACTTTGCGACGAGGTCCCGAGTGCTGGAAAAATTCTGTTGATGTGAGTGAGAGGGGGGGGGGGAGAGAGAGAGATAGAGTAGGGTGAGAGGGAGAGCAGTAAAAAACCCATGGTAAGAGGAAGCGATAAACACGGGGGGGGGGGGGGGGCTAGCGTGTACCCTGCAGGCTGGCGCATGAAACACGACCTTATCCTGACTGTGGTGTGCTGGGCTTTCCGCCCTGCGGTGGATGTCTTCGTTCGGTTTATCCCCGCGCTGCGCCTGGCTCTAGCTCACGTTGGCCGTGGAGCGGGGCTTTTATCCCCGCTCGGGCATACATAACGCACGCAGCGGCTTGGCCTAGCCGCAGATATACCGGCACGCATTATCAAGGAGGATATACGGACAAGGCTAGGGGTGGCTTAGCGGTCCCCGGGAAAGCTATGGGCGGGGCTTAACTGAGACCGAGTGGACGGCGAATATTAAAACAGTCCTTAAAAAAAAATGTAATCCCTTGGTCGTCTCAGCGGTTAGACATTAAGTCTTCCACCGTTTGTCAGCTGTCTGTCGGGTTAATTGATTCCCACAGACGAGCGCCAACATGAGTAAAACAGAATATATATATATATATATATATATATATATATATATATATATATATATATATATATATATATATATATAAGCTGTATGGTTGACAATATATTTAAACATGATGGCTGTTTGAATTAAATGAAGCAAGAAACGAAAATACTCACTGATTGCATCAAAAAAGGAATATTATTCGAACTTCTGATATTTTTTAATTATAATTATATGGTTGGCAACGTTTTCAAGCTGTGGTGACCTGCGACCTTTCAATCAATTGGAATCACGTAGTAGTGAGCCTCCACGTATAGCGAAGAGACCTAAGAAAACCAAGATTGCCACCTATGGACAGTAAATCTGGTCATCAAAGCATAGATTTAAACGCGTGTTCGCAGTTTTCATGTCATTAAAATTTAAAGGGGAAAATTTATGAAGCTCTCTGGCGGCAGCGAGGTGAGCAGGAACCGCTCACAGTCGTCGGTTGCCTCAGGAGGGGAAGTGGGGTACATTTATTATTGAACGTATTTCCGCCGCAGCGGCAGGCTCGAGCTGGGACGGGTAGTATGCCTTCTCCGCAAACTCTCTTCCGGCACCTCGGCAGTCAACGCTCTCTGGAACCACGCCGCATCTATGCAGTGTTGAAGGATAACACTGAAAAAATTGGTAGCGCTGTGGCAGGTGGTTAAGATCAAACATATCTCATTTTGAAATTTCTTGGCACGGAAATTTGTGATAGGTTTAAAAAAAATCGCGGGAAATAGCACTTATATTCATTAATAACGATTTTTCGAAGTCAAATATTTTCGTTACTAAACACTAAAAAAAAATCACTGTCCCAAACTTAATATATATTCAATATAATAACCGACTGGAATACTTGCAATTATATTAGCAGCAAATAAGGAAAACAAATGTCATGTTTCAACGTAATATTAGAATCAAATTTGTTTAATTGGCGAAAATATAAATATTAGGGGCGTGATGGTTCTATTTCACTTTTCATTAATCGGATTATTAATTTGATATCAAATTGATTGATCGGATTAAGGATTAATCCAATCTTAATCCGATCAAACAATTTAATACGATATAAATTCGATAAAATAATTTTTATTTATTGATCCAATTAATTCAATTGAATTAATTGATCAAAATTTTATTTCGAATTTTATGTGAATTGGTAAGTGTATAGTTTGGTGTAAGAGTGTGCTAAGGACATGATATTTTAAAACAAGAAGCAAGTATTGAATCGCAGGGGAAATACTTACTGTTTTACACGAATAAAATAATTCTAACACAAGCTCCGTCGAAAACGAATGGTAGTGAAAGTTTAAAAATTCTCACAGCGAACACATGTAGACTAGCTTTGGAAATTCACATTTACGAATGAAAAATCGCACGGATTACTAAAAAAAAATAATACACACACGCAAACATCCTAATGAAGGAAACAATTTGCACAATATTCATACACATTGTTAATTATACTTACAACGAAACGTTTCACATGAAAAATAATCACATGAATGCCATAACGAAAATGAAAACTTACCGCAGTAAAAGTTTACAGAATCCCGTAGTTAACACTCGTAGAGCAACTTCCGAAATGGAATTCACACGTTAATCGATGATTATTAAAGAAAAGTTATTTTACTAACACGCATAAAAATATTCTAACTCCTATCGCATTTTATGTTACGAAGAATATTAAAGTTCAACTATATTCCATCACCGTAACCCTGCCCTCTGCCCGTGTAGGACAGACAACGCAATCCCCTGTGTGATCAAGAGCAACTGACCGAAAGTAGCGTTAGGGAACACACTGCCAGGTAGCTTTCGTTCTATCTCACTTGTTCTCCTATCCTCTCTCTTCAACCCTGAAGCCGAAGGAGCAATAACCCCTGTCCTTTGTCATGTAGACAGTTTCAAAAACTTTGCAGCCTCGCCTGAAAAGACTTCTTTCTGACAAAAATATAACTGAAGAAATAAATCATCTTGGAAAACTATATATTTATCCCCATAAACAGGAATAATCACATTCTAATATTTTTTTTTTAAACTTCAGCAATTTTCCAAGAAATATGATATTATAAGGAAACAAATGTAACATAGTTTATCGTTGTGAATACATTTCCCTAATGTTAAAAATAATTCACTTTTTAACAAACAATAAAACTTGTGTTTAAGTTTAGCGAGAATCGTATCACATGGAAGGACATCTCTGTATAATAATGAGGTAACTTAAAAACGGGAATACCACATAATTACAATTTAATACGGAACGATTTAGCACTTCCAGTTAACACGGGCAAATAAAGATTTCTAAAATGAAGAGAAAGTCTCATTCTGAATTATATCTACGACGAAGCCAAAAAAAAAAAAAAAAAAAAAAAAAACAATTTCCCTACTAATTTAAGTTATGCCAAACGAAATATGAAGAACTCCCAAAAATTATTTCACTTAACGCAAAGTATGTTTCACATGAAATTTTAAAATTTATAAAAATAAATTAAACAAATAAATATCTACCACTTAAACAGCTCCACTTAACACGAAATGTTTCAAATGAAAAAATTTAACCAAGGACAAAGATGTATCGCATTCCAAGTATGGAATTACTAACTCACAAACAACGTATCTACAAACGCAGTTTTATCAGTTCGAATAATCTTAACAAAACTTCCATCGAATATCTATCTCAGTGCGTAGACATTCACACTTACTAATGAAGTGATACAAAGTAATTAAATTTAACCAAACACAAGAGCATACTTAAAATTAAATTTTATTGTAGGTTTCGGGATTAAAATTCATTTCTTGGAATTATTTTTTGATTATTAATAAAACTTCAGACCTAAATGAAACTGTTCATGAAATAATTTTTTCAGCAAGACTTAGAAAATTTTTTTCTTCGTTACCAGTACAAGATTTAAAACAAGCCAGTGTCTGGGTTGGAGACTACGGCAAAGGATCGTCAGTCCGAAGTCAGTGCTCTGGGAAAGTCCAACAAAATTCCCGGCCAGAGGGGAGGGATGTAGACAGGGCCCGAACTTGACAAACAAACGCTTCGTGGTAGGGCAGGAGGGTGGAAGGGAGCCGTGTAATGGGATCTTTCCAACCGCTGTCCAGAGTCGCCATTTTAGTTTCTCGTCAAACCTTGGTCTGCATACATGGTTACCTGCCTCTGCTCTAGGAAGTAGCACTTCACCGTCCATGTTCGGCAAGCTGTCAGCCTCTCTTCGATGTTGGAGGGTATTTGGACCTGACTGCTAGCCGCAATTCTCACTAAGCGCTTTCTTTAATTATCAGGTTGGGGTTCAAACCTTGCTCCGAATATTCGTAAAATACATTGCGTAATATTTAACCTTCGCTAATAATATCAGAAAATAAAATTATGTGTGAATTCGTCTATGAGTGTTAACTATGGGATTCGCTAAACTTTTATTCCGATAAGTTTTCGATGAGAGTTATGTTAAAATTATTCGGACCAATAAACTTTGTTTCTGTTAAGAGATTTACATGATTATTTTTGATGTGAAACGTTTTGTTGTTTGTATAATTCACAATGCGTATGAATATTGTGCAAATGGTTTCCTTCATTTGGATGTTTGCTTGTGTGTATTAGTTTTTTAAATAACCCGTGCGATTTTTCATTCGTAGATGTGGATTTCCGAAGCTAGCCTATGTGTGTTCGCTACGAGAATTTTTAAACTTTCACTGCCATACTTCATTGACAGAGCTTATGTTAAATTTATGTTATTATTGGTAAACAGTAATTTTTTTCTCTGCTATTCAATACTTACTTCCGTTTTTTAAATTTCGTGTGAAATTTTTTTTTTTTAGTTCTTCGTATTTCGTTAACAGGACATTTTTGTTGATTTGTAATGTAATGATTAGTTATTTTAATGTCGAGCAGTTTCCGACATAACATTAATCTACAATCAGACGATGCTCACAGCAGACATTGCCTGTGGATATTTTCAACACACAGCTTATAACTCGATGTAAGTGCTACGCTGGACTCATTCCTAGAACAGCCTCCAGACCGAATGGACATGTTTTAAAATCATTAACATTGGAAGGTACGTGTAGAACTCAGATGGAGACGTACATGTATATCTAGTACGATATTTTGTTTGGTTAAAATTTAATTATTTTATGACTCGTAAATTCGTAGGGAAATATGATATGTTTTTGACTTCGTTTCAGGTATAATTCTAAATGCGAATTTGGAAATCTTTATTTGTCCGTGTTAACTGGAAGTGCTAAATCGTTCCGTATGAAATCATAAGCCATAATAGGCTAGTATTGAGATTAGCTCCCAGAGGAAATATAAACTGGCGAATTCGTAAACAGGACATGTTTAGTTTCTGCCCAACCACACTCTTTTAAAAGCTTTCCGCAGCTTATAAATCGTCGCATGTTATACACTCGAGTCATTCCTTCAGCGATCTCCCTACCGAACGGACGTATATTAAAGTCATTTAACATCGTAACGTACACATTTTCAAATCGGTTGTTAATGTGTTTAGGGATAGTGCCGTTTAATTCAAGTTGTGTAATTTATTATGTCTTAAATATTATATTGATAGGGAAATTGTAGCTATAACTTGTTACTTGATTTATTTATGACACCAGGATAGCTGGGGTCTGTAATTCGTTTGAAATTTGTATTTGTGATTCGATGAGCCCTTCGTTTAAATTATATCGCTAGCATACAGGAAATCGTGTTCACCTCTCTTTTCATTTAATTCATTACGTATTTAGTAATAATTTCATTAAATACGCCATATTCTCTATCACCTGCCAGACGGTGGTCGAAGCAGACGTGTCTTACCCCTCAGTCGCCTGCCAGATGGGAAGGAACTCAATAACATAAAAAAAACTAATATTACACAATAGCTACATATACCCCTTCCCAAATACAGGCACACCTCAGTACAACAACAGATGTCCAAGAGTGAGGATCTACCATTATGCACCCATCCAAAAAAAAAAAAAATTAAGATCCTCTACACATATATAACCCTTCCCCAACACACCACACCTCAGTACAGCGCCAGCACTCCTAGGGTGAGGACGTACCATCGTGCTCTCCAAAAAAAAATAAAGTCCTTAGCACACTTTTACACCCAACTATACACTTATCAATTCACACACAATTGAAAATAAAAATATGTGTTTGATTAATTAATCCAATGAAATTAATTGAATCAATCATAATTATTTACAGGATTAATATCACATTAATTTTTTAATCGGATTACGGTTGGATTAATCCTTAATTTTATCAATCAATTGGATATCAAATTGATAATCCGATTAATGAAGTGAAGTAGAACCATGACGCCCCTACTACTAATATATTAAATGGGCTGAAATATAAAACAAGCCAAGGCTTTAAAAAGTGTTCAAAATAATTAATTGTGTCAATAACGTCTATTATGTTGATTAACTTGTCAATGTTCGAAGATACCTTTTATGAACAAGTCTACGATGTTACTTATCCCGCGAGACAATGTGTGCTATTTCAGGAGGATAATAGTTATCCGGATGTTATCAAGTCGGTCCTCATGTCTTCAACCATAGCATTCAGGTTTGCATTTCACGGGTTGAAATATGATGTAGCCTCGTTGGTGTTAAACTGCTTAACTTGTGTCACGATAAGGGATACAGCTCCTGGAGAATTTTCTCTATAAATTTTTACCATATTCGTTCACGAAGATTTTTTCGACGAGTTAATTTGCATCTTCCCTTTCTTCTATAATACCACCTTCCAAATTGTGTACTAATGCCCCCGTATTCCCAGTGGAAATACGCATACCGGCCTCATTATTCTCTCGCACATCCTAGTTTGTCGGTGTTATATTCGAGCACGCTGATTACAGGCGTGTTTGAAGTTCTTATCGACTACCTCACGCGAGAGACATATCTTCGTAAATATAAAGTTTATTGATTTACTTTTGCGATAAATGTTTGCCACCTGATGTCACTATTTATAGGCTAAGCAGAGAGGCCACGTCGCTTCCCTCTTAATTCTGATCCAGGAAGAGTACTCTGGAAGTATCTAGCATTTTAAAGATAAACTGTGGATCAGACCTTCTGATCTTCCGGAAAGTATTATTTTTGATAGCTGAACGCAACATAACTCAGAGATGCCAGCCACTCTCTATGGGGATGCCACGTTCCTGTCTGTGACGCTAGACGCAGGAATTAAGTTTTTAAAAGCTGAGTTGATAGGTAGTACTTGACTTCTGTTTGAAAGCATTATCATTAGAATTGAAACCAGAAACGTATGTAACATTAGTTAAACTATTACAGATAAACATGTGCCTTACCAGGGAACTGAACCCAGGAAACCTAGTACAATAAGCTAACATACAATGCACTGCATTATAGATGTCGGATTCGGAACATCAACCTCGGATTTAATCAGTCTAATGTTTCGAATTATAGTGTTTACTAACCTAAAATATTTAGAGGGCCATCATTTTGAAAGTCCGTGACTGAGCTGCCTAAAACATGGAGGTTTACATGGCCTACTTGTGTGATAAAATTGGTGGAAATAGATTGTTTGGTCACTGAGATATGCCATAAATATTTTCCTTTTCTTATTTGATTCTATCGTACGAAACTTAAAAAAAAGTCTCTATATACGATGCTTCTACTGTATAATGTCTATATAAAAATGTTTTAAATTTGGTCCAATTGTTTAATATAAGTGGCAAACTTACCTAAATTATTTATGACGCCACCATTTTGAACATCGTCGTCTGACCCACTTAAAACATGGAAGCTAACATGGACTTCTGTAGCATTTATGGCATGCACAATTTGATACAAATTAGTTGAAATGTTCCAGTGTAACATTTGGTGGGAAAGGTTTGATTGGACCTCGTGATATGCCATAAAAACTCCATAATTTTCATTTAGCGCTCTTTATAAACGATGAACAAAAATAATGTAGTAGCACATTCGATGTTTATATACTGCCAATATATACAAATTAAGTTAAAGTAGATTACATAACATCGTAGATATAGCACACGAAACTAAAATTATTTTATAGCCGCTATTCTGTAAATAAGTGAGTCAGACTTTAAAAAAAACCTAGGCCTCTATTAATATGGCCTACCACAGTACATCATCTTCGCCAAATTTTTTAAGAATGGGTTGATTGTTTCCCGAAACGTGAGATAAAAATTGTATTTTTATTGCTGGGGCTATCATAAATAATGGCAGAGAAATGAGGCTCTTCATAAACATATTTTATGGTTGTAATAGGCACTGCCAGAATACAAAGTTAAGTTGGAATTTGTTTCGTTGATAAAATATTCTGAGCTAAAATATTTATATAGCCACCATTTTGAAAATAAGTGCCGGACCTACTCAAAACATACCAGTTTACACCACCTGCTGCAGTACTATTTGTTTGACAAATTTAATAGGTATATGCCAATTGCTTCTTGAGATTTAAAAAAAAAAACTTTATTTGCTCGCATGATGCTATTTTACAAAATTGGTAACAAAAAATCCTGTATGTACATACAGTTGATATTTTTTGTATTATCTACTGCCAGCATACAGTTTAGTTGAAATTGACTACATGGTTTCGACGATATAGCACAACATTAAAAATGGCTGTATGTCCGTCATTTTGAAAATAAGTGTGGCATGCTTAAAACTTTCCACTTGACATCATCTGCTTTAGTACTACTTGTCTGCCAAATTTTATAGGAATTTGTCAGTTGTTCCCCGAGATATGACATAAAAACTTAATTTTTTTCGCATGGCGCTACAAATTAGAGGAGAAAATATGCTCCATGTAGATACAGTTGATAGATGAAATATGTACTGCTAAAATACAAAGTTATGTTGGGATTGGTTATATAGTTTCGGCGATATAGCATTCTAAGCTTAAATATCTATATTGCCACCATTTTGAAAATAAGTGTTTCGTATACTTAACACATTTAACTTAACGTCATTTACATCAGTACTACTTGCTTGCCAAATTTGGTAGGAATCTGTTATTGAAGGACCAAGTTATGACATAACTTTATGGGGCTATCTTCCAAAATAGCAGACAAAAGAGATTATTTTGTGGTATATATTATTTTTGTAATAGACACTCTCAGTATACAGAATTTGGTCAAAATTGGGTAAATGTCCTGGCCGCCATATTAAAAATAAGTAACTAATAAAAATCAATCACTTACGTTTACATGGCTTACCATAGTATTACGTACATGCCAAATTGGATGAGAATTGGTTGAATAGTTTTAAAGATTTAATATATAATCTTTATTAATTGAATTGATGCTATCTTACAAAATCGCAGACCAACAACACTACACATCTCAAAATTTAATGCTTACGCAACGGTCTGCCAGCATACAATATTTTGGTTTAAAACGGATTAATTGTTCCCGATATATGACATCATCCAAATTCTTTAAATCTCCGCCATATTGAAAGTAAGTGTCCGACATAGTCGAATACTATAAACGTCAGGTGTCCTTACTAAGTATTAAATGTGTAAAGGCTGTTCACGATAAAGTGAGCACTTTTGATATCAACCTTAGAAAAAAGTCATTATCCCTACATGCATATATTTTAACGGGCGAACTGAGTGACATGCGCCCAGTAAAGTTGGTAACAAAGAATGGAAAGTAGTTCTATATCTTAACGTCGAATAAAAAGTCTCAGGTAACCATTTGTGATAAATTAAATTATTTCTTTCACTTTCTGTTTTTCTTTTTAAATGCATCGAAATGTAAAATTGAGCAGATTTGCAAAATATTTTCTTTTGTAATAATTTCACAGTTTCACTTGACCAATGCATGAATAAAGTGATGAGCCCGTGGCAATGTTAATTTTACATAAGGAGGAAGAATATAGGATGTGCATACATGTTGATCTTAAGCAGGACTTTCAAAAGTCCTAATTTTACCGTGAACAGCCTATACCAATTTAATGAAATTCGGTCCAAGCGCTCAAAAATTGAAAGGTAGGACACACACACGCCTACACACATACATACACAGACACAGACAGGAAGGTGTTCTCATAAGCCTTTCTTTCCTTCGGAAAGTAGTATAAAAACAGTTTGAATAACTACAGGTAATTTAACTCATGACAATACTACAAACAGGGTATTAATGGAAAATTGAGTCACTGTAGAGATATTATTTGGGATCCAGGCTGGAAAAGAAAAGCGTGTACAAGTTTCTGGCGTAGAACGAGGAATATCAGTTTACTTGTAATTTTCATTGTTATCGATGTACCGATATGTTGTAAGAGACATCGTTTTGGCAGTGCCAGATAATGCTCACCTTAATGGAGTGTTTGCAGTTGGTATGGAAGGGAAACAGACCCGAGGGCAGGCAAAGTTCTCGTGGTTAGATTCCAGCAGTAACACAGTTGCACCACTTGCCAGTCCCATCTGGAGAAGCTGGAACTGGAAGTTTGAGAAAGGGGTAGAGTATGCGTCGCTAACTGCCTGACCTGAGTTAGGTTTTTTTTCGGGGCGGGGGAAGGGTGGGCCTGAGTTAGGTTTTTTTAGGAGGGGGGAGATGAGAAGAAAAGGTGTTTGTTACTGTGTTCGGACAGAGTTGGCCAACTCTTGGAATGAACTTCATATATACTAAAGTTTAAATTCAAAGCATTTTTCACCTGTCGTTTGACAAAATCTAAATGTTAGCTTTGTTTCCCAACTCGAAACTACTTGATTTTGTTCGTAATTTTTACTGAGAAACACATATTAATAATAATTTTTTCAGTCTAAAAATTTAAGTATGTTTTTGTTTTGTTTTCAGAAATGAGAACCATGTATATTTCAAAACCTTTAATGTTTGCAGATAAATGTAATAATGTATACCAGTCATACATTATTGAATTTTATATTTCGTATTTGGGGGATCCCGAGATGAAGTTTTTTTTAATAAACCCACCATATAATGTTAAAAATAAAGTATATATCTTTAACAGTTGGTCAATGTTTTATATTTATGTTTAAACGAAAAATCCGTATTACGAATGTAATATAATGCTAGCGAGGCGTTGTCTCGTAGCACGGCCGATTCATGAACTTGTAATGATGACATATATCAAACAAGTTCTCCCGTCTGTAGGGAGCGGGCTGGGGCAAGCCGGAAGTTAAAGTACTATGGTAACATCTCTGGTAACCTACGTAAACTGTTTCGTTTGTTTTGCAAACATGTTTACTTGTATAGTTTGAAACTAAAAGCAACTTGCATCTTGTTTCTCAAGTTATGCTAACGGGAATACACTGCAAAATACTGAGTGAAACTTTGTCTGGAAGGGGAGGAGCGGAAGGTGATTCCCTACCCTAATCCCCAGTTCCTACAAAAATGGCTCCCGCAGGAACAAACTGCTAGCGTAACTGTCCAGCTGTGTGGGGGCATCTGCTGGATTAAGGCGGGATACAATACAAACACTGAGGCCCGTGTTTCCTTAACTCACTACCTCACACATGCACACGTGTCAACATTTGCGGAAGGGGTCAGTAGCTCACACGATGTCCTGCAGCACGGAAATACGCCAGTCAAGAAAACAACAAAAGAGCGTGTTCAAGAGCATCGAGAACGAAACAAGTTTTTAGCGCCCCAGCTGAAACGTTATTTTTAAAGCAGCCGTCTTCCGGTGGCCGTTCCCCGTGTTCGAGGTACGAAAGATAGGGAGCGATAGGGGCGGCAGTGCCGTGAGAATCGAATACCTCACAGCCACTATCCGCAGAGCACTAAATCAGCGTGCAGATCGTCCTGAAAGTTCTTTTATACCTCGTCTGAAGTGTTTATTTCCACATGAATAAGTGCATTGGGAACATATCAGCCTTTTTTTTTTTTAACGCATTCAAAGACGCCATAACTCGGTTCACGTGAGGTTGGTTAACGCCATTTGGAAGTTATACCTTCACATTGTCGGCGAAATACGACGGATAAAATATTAATAAACAATTTTTTTATAACTGTTAACTACTGTCCTCCCTTTAGGCCGATATGCTCGGGATATATATATATATATATATATATATATATATATATATATATATATATATATATATATATATATTATTTATTTATTTATTACAAACTTGTAACGAGAGGCCCATATGGTCATGCCGACCCGGAACTCGAACCCAGGACCGTTGGCACCATAAGCTAGCCGTTCAACCAACGAAACCACGGACGTCCGCAGGAAGAAAGTGGTTACTATCAAAAAATTTAAAAAGTGCCTTTTTTTTAGAAACACCGAAACAAGTGTGGCATGGCACAGCACAATTTCCCTCGGGTCATGTCTGCATTTGGTTCTCATTCTGTTAATATCAGGTAGTCATTCTCTTGGGTGTTCACACGCTTTGTCATCCAAGCAGCGTATGGGATTTGTTTTGAACTTCCAGACAAGATAGACGGCAAACGTGTCCCGGTTTCCGTGGCGTTGATGGATGCACTCTGGAGAACGGGGCGAGGAATTATGGGATAGAGAGTCCCTGATTAATGTATCGTGTTAAGCAAAAGTTTGGATTAGTTTAGCAGACAAATTGTTCCCGGCACACTGTGCAGCAAATTGAGAAATATTATCACACGCCAGTATAATAGTTCAGAAAAGGTAGCGAGAAAAAAAAAAAAAAAAAAAAAAAAAAAACTAATTTTTTTCTGACCATTTTGACGTGAATACGTCTCCTATTTGCAACCATAGTGGGAGCAATGTAGAAATTCCGATGATAACCAAATCGGGGGATACAGTTTGGCATTGCTGCTCCGAATATATCGTCTACATTCAAATTCCATGACACCACTCGATTACCAAAGGATTAAAGAATATGTTACATTGAGTGAGGACTGCGAAGTGTCGTGTTCATTGTGAAGGGGGAGAGGAAGGGGGGCGGAAATTTTGAGTTCGTTTCACCGCGTCTCATAACTTCCGCGTAGTATGTCTTTTGACTAGGAAAAGCTACGAAGCGCGTTTGAATTTCAATCGGCAGCTCTCTTCAAGATCATTCAATTGCGTGTATAAAAACATTTGTGTGGCGTGGTTATGGTGGATTTGTATGCGTTTACGGTAAATAATTTAAAAACTTAACACAATGTCGGCCTATACTCGTCAAAAAGTCAAGTCACAATATAGAAATCTTATACGGTTGGAAAGAGCATCTCAAAAGCAATCCAGTGATACCCATAAAACCTCATATAATCAAGTGAAGCCTTGCCAAAAAAAAAAACACTTAAGGCGTCCGAGCGCGTGAACGTAGACGTATTGATGCAAAACAAACGGCGGTGTCCCCAACACAGCCTAACCCATTTTTTTAAGTTGCTCGTAGTATATAGAAATGCTCTAAAATAATATATTACCTTGGAAAACTATATCTCAAATAAAAAATCAATTTCTTTCGTGAAAGCTTAAGGCCGAGGAGACTACCAAGTAAACAAGTTGAAACCTACAGCACAAGCTTAGACTAAATGGCCGCCGCTCTGTCTTCCAACAGCACAGAAACGAACTCCGTAATTTACAGCCGCCAGCCACGAGAATAACTTCCAGTTCGCGAAAGTCGTGCTAGTATCAAGGTCCCACACCCGCCTCTTTCTACACGTCCACGCGCTTTAAGCGCGGCAAGCATGATGGATTTGGAGCGAAGTGCTCATTTCAGAGATATACAAGAAACTTGTATTGTATACATTACAAATTATGGTCTTTCAAAGTATATGTAACCAACGTGTTTCTGTTTGGGGTACCCCTTCTAACAATTTTCAGCTGCGAGCTGTCTTTTTCCTTTGATGTTGTTTTAACCAAGGTTTAATTACGAGAAATAAATCGTGTTGTTATTGCAAGACGATTAGTCATCTCTATTAATGATATATTTTTCTATTCTGATTAAAGACTTAATTGTGTGTTATGAAGGATTCTTCAAAAACTTTATGTTGAGTAACTGGTGGTTCAAATTGTAATTGTAATTGTGTTACCAGTTATTCGCTTTCCAATTAACCATTTGTCGAATAAATTCTGTTTGTTAATGCTTTATTTAGTTATTTATTTATATGTTTCAATTCCCCACGAACAACTCTGTTCATAAAGGGAAATGGTACACAATAACATTATGGCAGTTTGCTGTGCATACATAAATAACATACAATACATACACGATAACATGCAGTTTTAAAAAAGACACATTAAAGAATTAAATTAGGCATTTCAGATATAGAGTACAATTAAATTTTTCTTAATAGAAAGAAAAACATTGACTACTGTTGCAAAATAAAAAACAAAATTATTTGATAACAGGTGAGAAATTATTTAACACATTTTGAGAACATGGTGCTGCTATTAATTACAATAAGAACATAGCAAGTGAGATGGAACACAATAACATTTTTGTAGTTTGTAATGCATAAGTAAATATGTAAGATACATATACATAGAATAACATACAGCATTAAACAAGTTAAAAAGAAGGAATCAATAAAGGCATTTCAGAAATACAGTACAAATACGTTTTCCATAATAGATAGAGAAAGATTGAATACAGTTGCAAAAATACAAAATTATTTTATTTCAGGTGAGCAATTATTTAAAACATTTTTAAGTGTGCTGCTGCTATAAATTGCAATACCCCACTAGCAAGTGAAATGATACACAATAAGATTTTGGGAGTTTTTAATGCATACATAAATAACATGCAATACATACTATAACATACAGTATTAAACAAGATAAAAGAAGGAAATTAAAATAGGCCTTTCAAAAATACAGTACAGTTACATCTTTCATAACAGAAAGAGAAAGATTGACTACAGTTGCCAAAACACAACATTATTTGATACCAGATGAGGGATTATTAAAAATATTTTGAGTCATAATGCTGATATAAATTGCAATAAGAACACAGCAAGTGATTATAATGCAACTACAGAAGGGAAAAATTTAATTTTCATAAATATTCACTCGTCATTTTTTACCTATCCCATTATAATTATTTTAGTTTTGTTTTGAATTTTAATTTGCTGGTACAAGACGTTACAGTTTTTAAACAAGTAAAATAAAAATAGGAAACAAAATATTTAGTAAAGAACTACCACAAGTCACGTCTTGTTGTTAATGTTAAATATTTTCCTTCGGGGCCTATATGTTATTAATAATGCAGGAAAGTATTGTGTATATAATATTTGGTTCTCTGTTTCGTGCCATGTACGATCACCCAGCATGATTTCCTATTTTAATTATGTGGCTTCCTCGCTATTCGTTCCAGGGTCTTTTAGTAAATAAGTTTAGTTATTTTTGTGCAACTTGCTTTGTGTTTTTGTGGCATTTGTTGTTTGTACCAAAGACTCGAGTGTAGCAAATGTTTATGGTGTCACATTTGCGTACTGATTGAACAAATCAGGATCGTCACAAAGCTGCTCATACAGATGGTGGAATGCACCGAAATTAAATCGATCTCTATAAAATTCACGTATTCATTCAATGCCTTCGACATTTTCATTTTGCCGTTTGAGTTTTGCAATAGTATAATAATCACAAAGACCACATTAGGCAAGTGATAATCGACTCCTCAGTTAGACAACCGATTACCTTGCGCTGTCGCGGTGCCGCGGTGGTGTAATAGTTAGACTACTCGCCTCCCATCTGAGCGAACAGGGTTCGAGATTCAATTCTCGGCTGGGTCGCTCCCAGATTTTTGCATGTGGGAATCCTGCCGGACGATGCCGCTGGTCGGCGGGTTTTCTCGTGGATCTCCCGTTTCCTCCGCCCTTGCATTCCGGTGCTGCTCCAAATCCACCTTACTTCACCCTCACCGGCTCTCAAGACCTCGATGTTAAGGCAGATTCCCATCCGCCATCTTGGATTTATTGACTTCTTGCCATACTCTGGAAATACAATTTTATATCATGTATTTTTAGAACGACGGAGCACAGAGCATTGCCTAGTGCATTATCCGAGGTCAGTGTTTTTTGAGTACTGTTGATATCTTCGCCCTTTTTAATCGTTCGCAAGAAATATTCTCGCGTTTCGCCTCGACAATTACCAGCTAAAAATGAATAAATGTACCGAAGCCGTTGCAGTTCGGAAAAGTGTGGGAAGCTGTTACTTAGGATATGTCGTGCGGGAAATTTCAATACAGCTTCTGAAATATAAGCTTTGGCGATAAATCCAAGATGGCGGGTAATAATCCGCCTTAAGAGCCTCACAAATCTCTCAACTCCACTCGTGTGTTATCGCGTCTATCGCCTGCACGTAGGACACGACACTCGCTCACAGTTGGTTCCACAATAGTGCGATGCGATGCGTTGCGTTGCTGCGGCGAGCTATACTTGCTGTTTCACAACTAAGCGATGATCTGTCGGCGACGGACGCTGTCTGAGATGGTGCTGCTATCTAGTTTAAGGGTGGAAATTACATTTTCAGACCTCACAAACAGTGGTTTCTCTTTAGGGCAAGCAAGGCAAGAAGTGTTTGCCCAGACAGTTTCCTGACAATGTTATATTTAAAATAAATATTAAATTCTAACTTATATTTCCTTTAAGGTAACTTTTCACTCCTGCGGTACACATTCTACTCGGGAAACAATACTGTACATTATAAGAAAACAACTCGTTGGATAGCAAAACCAAGGTGTTTGGAAGCTCTGTAAGTAATGCTTTCAGCAGGTAGGCGGTCGCAAAGGTTTCCTGGTCGACAGAGGAGGGGCTGGGTAGGAAGACCGCCCAGGGGGGGGACGGGTCTTATGGCTGCATCAACCTGTGTTAGAAGATACGATGGGAGTGCTTTCTTCACGGAACTGAAGCGGACATAGCCGAAGCTGGCCTAGGCGCAGGCAGTTGGCGCGCTGTAGTTTACAGTATATAGATCGATGCGTGGGCAAGTTCGTGAGCATAACACGAATCGTATTGTTTTTATTTAATTTAGTTTTGGTGGTGATAATGTTATACATATTCATGCGCGATGTATATCCTACATAAAAGTTATATAATTACCGCGTGAGACTGAGAACCTCGTAGATAGAACGAGTGCAATAGAAACATGTGGATGTAAGTGTGGTGGGTGTGTATATTACGAGTGAAAACATATTTCCAGCAGTGCTTTCACTTTCCAGGAAAGATGTGACATAAAAGAGGGTAGGCCGATACCTGAACTTACGATCACGACAACGCGCAAGAAAGGAAATTTTGTACTTAATTTCCGAAAAATATCTTATTAGAAACACTCGTGGTTAGCTGGATGTAACAGCCTAAACAAAATTGTTTTGCTGGGCATATTTATTGTTTTCAAATGATGTTAACACGTGGACTGCAACTGGATATTATTAAGGTAACAATCTGTGCAATGTTGTTCAAAAACACGAGCGTTCTGAAGTTCACATAAATTCGTTTTTTTCTCTTAAAGAATTTGGTAAAAACAGAGTTAACTGCTTTCCATCTTTGCACAAACGAGTAATCATTGTTCGTGTCTACACTTATGTACAATCAAAATTGCTTTGTATGTAAATACCTCAGCGTCGAAGGGTATTGAAATAATATTGATTTTGAGTCGACAAGGTTCCGGGTTTGAGGAAGGCATCTTTATAATATTTTTCACTCGGGCAAATTTAATGTAAAAAAATATTAATATTTTTACAAGCGGTATATTTTATATTTAGGTACGAAAAAATGTTTAAATGGCACCATTTTGCAACTTGAAATCCAAATTTTCCCGTGAGGCCCCTGCTGCCGCCTTGAGGCAGGCAGAGGAACTAAATCTTCCAGCGTCGGCAGGTCGTGAATTTCCGGCGTGCCCCGCGTCGACCAGCAGACAAAAGACGAACTTCGGCATTCACGGGAACCTTCTGCTAAATAATGTTGTACAAGGGCAAAGTTCTTCGTCTCGCGGCCGGGAACTCCCGGCACGTGCTGTTCTTAACAGCTTCGCAAATTCTTGAAGTGCCAAGGCGCGCGCTTCAGAATTAAACTGCTCGCGGCGCTTGAAAACAGACATGCCTGGCAGTGCGTGGGTGCAATTTACGAAAAGGGGGCGGCGGTGGTGTAGTGGTTAGACTACTCGCCTCCCACCTAGGCGAACCGAGTTACATTCCCGGCGGGGTCGCTCCCATGTTTTCGAACGTGAGAGTCGTGCCGGACGATGCCGGTGGTCGGCTGGTTTTCTCGGGGATCTCCCGTTTCCCCCGCCCTTGCATTCCGGTGCTGCTCCATACTCCCCTCGCCTCACCTTCATTGCCTTTCAATATCTCGATGTTAAGAGCCATCCAAATCTTCACTCCACCTCACCCCACTCCAATTCACGAGTGCGCATTTCACACGTTGGTCGATACAGAAATAAGGAGACTGTAGCATTTCTGACAGCGGCAGTACATTTGTATCATTTTGCGACAACTTACCTGCCAAATGGTCACTAAACTAATTTTTACGTCGGCAGTTGTGCATGGGAATACTCGAGACAACGGGACCACCACTATTATAATTTGCTCCGAACCACTTAAAAATCAGTTGGGCGTTTTAAAAATATTTGATCATGTCGCGAGCGGGCGCGAAACAGTCACCTATCCGACTGGTTGTCCCAATGTACGTGTCAGCTTTTACGGACGCCGAGGACGAACTCGCAATTTCAGGTGTTCTGTTTGCGTTTTAATAGTATTCGTGGACTTCATTACAATTTTGTGTACATAGTGCTGATATAGTGTTATGATTTTCGCCCTTATATAGGTTGTTCACGATTTATTGAGCGTTTTGCAAATCAACCTTTGAAAATCGTCACTGCCCCTATCTGCATGTATTTTAACGGGCTCAGTGACTGGCATGCTGCTAGTAAAGTTGGTAACGAAAGAGAGGAAGTAATCTCGACGTTAAATTAAAACATTTAGGTATAGGCTATTA